>CM055079.1:0-173464 GCA_029204045.2 Tillandsia leiboldiana
TCATTTGATCAAAACTCATTCAAAAGAGTTCCGATAAAAAAGTCCTCCGGAAAACCAAATAGCCACCCTCAAGTGATCTAAAGTGACACAAAAAAGACAACTCTGTGTTTGTTTGTATCACTTTAAGTGTCTAGGCCTAAGTTCTCTGTGTCTTAAATGTAAACAAAACCTTTATGTCTAGGACTAAGTTCTCGTGCCACATAATTAGAGATGGTAATACAGAAGTATTTTCAGCTGTACATGCTAGAACTACTCTTCAAGTTATCAAAGAGTTCTCTTTCCTCTCTCGAATTTAGTAGGAAACTAACAGATTTTATGTAGATTATCTAGCCACAAACTCTTTGTTGAAGCTTTGTATAGATTTTGTTACTTGTATTATGGATTGTTTCTATATCACATCTATCACTTTTTGCCTTTGTTCAATTAATCTTAATACCATGGAACATTTCTAAAGCCAGCAGAAGTTCAAGTTGCGCTCAGCTGTTGGAATTAAGACATTCTCCCTGTTCCAAGATTTCCTCATCCGTACAGAAAAGCACAGGTTAGTTTCTTTTTTTTTTTGTTTCGTTTTGTTTCAGAGAAGGCACTACTTTCACACCTGCTTGCATAATTTGTTTCTAACCAAGACTATCATTTTTTTTCTCTTACCCGAGTCTGTTATCTTTGAAACTCAAAACACGCTCGAACCAGGCACAACTCAAATGGGTGCATTTGTGTTTTATAACTACTACTATATAACTTTGATCTACATCATATTTTACTAAAAACTTATAGTAACTGCAAGTGCTTTAGCTAGCTATTATAAAAGATTCATTCCAATACTCAACAGTTTGTATAGAATTTTTTACAATCTCCATCAATGTGGTGGTTAATTAGTGTTTAGTATCTAAATATATATTCAACAAAAGTAGAAAACAAAAGCAAATCTAAACACTGGAGCTCCAAACTCTCTATTCTATGCACACCCTTTCATGTACTCCTTTTAATCACCAAACAACACTTGTAAAATAAGCTCACATATATTTGGAGAAAAAAAAGGCTTCCGATCTAATCCATATGAAGAATCAATGAACATAGGGTCCCATAACTAAGTACCCCACACTGTTACATGCTGAACCATTAGACTTTCAAAGTGAAATTACCTCTTCTAGCTGAACCAACAGAAATAATACCAAGAAAGAAATAACTGTTTTAGTTAAGGACTAATAAAATAGTAAATGCAATGCAATCCAACAATTAATGCAGAGAACCATCTTATCTCTTAACAAAAACAAAGAATGGTAAAATATACTCACACAATGGAGGGATATTAATAGCCACTTCTGTATATACTATAGAATGTTTAAAGTGTTTAAATTATGTGCAAGAAAGTTTCTCATCAGTGAGAATTGAGAACTACAAAGAATACAAAACTTTAGACTATGATAAGCTGCTTATCAAACAAAAAAACAAAAGGATACAAAGAGAAACATAAGTTAGTAAAATGTTTAACGAGCAAACTATTTGTTAGCTTACATAGTTTAGTTTTCATTTTTACAGAGAAAAATTGAACATCTGTGAGGTAATTTGTCTTTGTGGCACAATTTATGAAGACGGTTAATCAAAATACTTAAAAAATATTTATGAACCTATATCAAACAACAAATAACAGGAGATGTTCATTGTTTCGTTCTTTCTGCCCCCCCCCTCCCACCCCCCCCCCCCCCCCCCCCCCCCCCCCCCCCCCACCCCCCCCCCCCCCCCCCCTCCCCCCCCCCCTACCGGAGAAGCTGGGTATACCATAGAAAGAACCATTTTGGTCAGGCAAGGTAGCTATTAGTAAGCACTAACCTCTGGCACAAACCCGGATTCTAGGCGCACCTAAAGGTTAGTCCTCGATCCACCTTGAAAAAAAAAAAAAATTCATCACTATGGAAAATGCTGGTGAATCACTATGGCTACCTACTTCTATATAGTGATGCATCTTGTCATAAAAGGTTTTTCTAATTCAAAAAATGATGGCGAATCAGCAAGCTGGAGGCATCAAAAGTTAAAATCTAGCTATCCACTTCCATTCCCAATCAAACTCAAAGATCCACCCTGAAATCCATAGATAAAAATGACCAAATATACCAGGAAGATATCAAACAAACTGACTGTTTATAACTTAATTCACTAAACAGATTTAATTTTAGTTTGGCAAGACCATAATCACATCACAATGTAGCAGCTATTACTGGATAAATAAACTTATTCACCTTTCTGCATTCAATTACTGCAAATTAATTAGCAATTCACACATTTCCAAACTGAACTGCAAACTAATCAGCAATTCACACATTTCCAAATCAAAGTGCAAACTAATAAGCAACTCACACATCTGTAAATGGAACAACACAACTTAATTAGTAAATTGCAGCTGCTATCAAGTCTTACAATCTAGTGTTCCATCCTCATTCCCAATAAAACTCAAATACTAACACTATAAGCTAAGTACGAATTGACACGTTCCCAAATCGAATAATGAACCTAAATTAGCAAATTGCAGCTATAAACTCTTAAAATTCTAAAGTTGCATTCTCATTCCCCAATCAAACACAAAGATTAGCGTTCAGACATTTCCAAACTGAATAATGCTTACTTAATCAACAAATTGCAGCTATCAAATCAACAATATTTACAACAGAGGAAAGCACAAATGGCATACCTGAGGAAGCAGCTCATCATTAAGGCAGTAAAAAATAGCACCAAAAGCACAACAAATGCTGCGGAAAATGAGGGAAGCAAGAAGTTCGGGACCTTATCATTCTCCTACTGCCCCTTGAGAGAGATTAGAGGCTCGGGAATGAATAATAATAGCCTGGAAAAAGTGTCATCATCTTTTCATAAAATCCAGAAACTATATATAGATATATACTAAAGGGAAACAAATAAAACCAAAGGGGGAAAACGAAGAATAAATATATAGAAACAAAAGGGGGGGGGGGGGGGAATAGTATAAGGCTCAGATTAGTAGGGAGTACATTGGCGACGCACAAATGGTTGCATATATTGTACGCCTGGTTGCATATATTGTACGCCATCCAGATAATGTACGCTTGCCAATGCAGTACAAATGGTTGCATACATTATAGACCATCCAGATAATACACGTGCAATATTCCGATACAAACGGGTGTCCAATTTTCCAAGGTCATTGAGTAGACCATACCTTACTTCTTCTTTTTTTTTGACTGCATCATCATTGCCTTATAAAAAAAAAAAGAAAGAGAGAAGAAGAAGAGCAGTAAACTTGCATTGTAGAATTTAAGCACTTCTAAAAGCTGCGCATGCATGCATGCCTGTAATTCCATTGTAGAATTTAAGGACTTCTAAAAGCTGCGGATGCATGCATGTGTGTGAGCTGCGGATGCATGCATAGTAAACTTGCACTGTAGAATTTAAGCTGCCTGTTTATATCATCCATAAGCACTTCTAAAAATTAATAGCTAAGCCCTTAATGCTCCGCATGCCTGTAATTCCAGGGCAGTTAATTAATGGACATGGCAAGCTTCAGGCCAAAAGAGTTTCTCTACAGAGGCAAACCATAGGCAGTTAGAAGAGTGGCCCAACCAATCACATAATAATATATGTATTCTGTTTCTTTAGCAGGCAGTTGATCACAAAGACAAAGCTCAATTACATTCCGAGGCTGAGAAATAGGAATTATTCACACGTAAGGAAGTAAGCCAAGAAAAAAGAGCATTACGGAAACAAAGGTAGCACAAAACAGTTCAGGAAGTGAGCAGAAAGAAGCAGGTACTGAAAAACAAAAAAGGTCCTAGGCTCTCACAAACTGCAGCAAGCAGGAAAGGGAAACAAAATAAAACCAAAGTGGAAAAACCAAGAATAAATATATAGAAACAAAGGGGGGGGGGGAATAGTATAAGGCTCAGATTAGTACGGAGTATATTGGGCGACGCACAAATGGTTGCATATATTGTAGGCCATCCAGATAAGTGCACGCTTGCCGGCTACGTACAAATGGTTGCATACATTATAGGCCATCCAGATAATGCACGCGCAATATTCCGATACAAAACGGGTGCCCAATTTTCCAAGGTCAATGAGTAGACCATTCCTTACTTCTTCTTTTTTTTTTTTTACTGCATCATCATCGCCTTATAAAAAAAAAAAGAAAGAGAGAAGAAGAAGAGAAGTATTTAGACTTACTGTAGCTGCATGATCAAAGAAACCATCCAAAGTACAGTCAGCTTTATGTGTATACACTGAAATTTGAGCAATCGGTAAATCGAGAAAGCAAATCATTAGATGCAGAAGAAAGAGAGACCAAAGTTATAAGGGTAGGCCTCGTGAACCAACTAAGTTGATGTTGTGTGTGAGCTGCAGATGCATGCATGCTAAACCTGCATTGTAGAATTTAAGCTGCCTGTTTATATCATCCATAAGCACTTCTAAAAATTAATAGCTAACCCCTTAATGCTCCACATGCTTGTAATTCCAGGGCAGTTAATTAGATGGACACGGCAAGCTGCATGCGAAAAGAGTTGTCTACAAACACAACTATAGGCAGTTAGAAGAGGGGCCCAACCAATTACATAATAATATATGTATTCAGTTTCTTTAGCAGCCAGTTGATCACAAAGACAAAGTTCAAGTACTTTCCGAGGCTGAAGAATAGGAATTATTCACACGTAAGAAAGTAAGCCAAGAAAAAGAGCATTACGGAAACAAAGGTAGCACCAGTTAGATAATCATAAGTTTAAGTACATTTCAAGTCCAAAACACAACCAAAATGAAGTAGGCCAACGGGCACACTGACAGTTTAGGAAGTGAGCAGAAAGAAGCTAGGTACTGAAGAACAAAAAAGAACCTAGGCTGTCACAAACTGCGGCAAGCAGGAATTATTAGCAGCTCGCCAACTACAGGAAGACCACAAAGATCAATCGACTTCGGATGGATCACTTTCAGTAGGAGCAGCTGCCGGTGCTAGGCAATTAATTGCATCATGGCAGTCATTGATAACACCATGGCAGTTGTTGATAACTTGGCGCATCTTTGAACGCTCACATGCATAGTCATCTCTCTCCAGCGATTAGAGAATTGTATGCTTTCTTCAGAAGATTATATTCCCACTTGAGATCATCATACTTAGAGTACAACGCAGAGTGGTCCGATGCAAGTTGGTTATATAAATTCTTATAGAATGCCCTATCTTCATAATTAGCGTCCCTTATGTGTACATCCAACTCGTCTCTAAGTTTGTAGACAGCGGTACGGGCCGCATCTTGTTCAGCGGCAGCAGAAACAGGGCATGGAGAACCCCAGCAGCGAACAACTTCAGTTACAGATTCAGAACGTGCGATCGGAAGATCTATATATGCTGAGAACTTCCCGTCTGTATCAATAGTTACTTCGCAGGGTGGCATCTTCATACCGAGTCCCTCAACAATTTCCCGTAGCATTTTAATGCAGGAAAGCTCGATAATCCTCATTGTGTGAGCTGCACGGGAAACTAAACGCAAACAGGGAAGAAAAAAGAAAGAAGGAAGAAATGTAAGTACGTAGGTCATCAGGAAATGCATGTATTTTGTTAGGACATTCCTGTGCAGAAAACTGTTGTGCAGAAAACTGATCTGTGTACTAATGTATGCATTTTTTTCCCCAATGCATACATTTTTCGTAATCATGTAAAAGTAGTGAATTGGCTCCACAAACTATATGTTAGATCTGTCAAGAGTTCCATGCTGATTGCTTTACCTAACAAATAAGTAAAAGAAGGAGAAAAAGAAAGAGAGAAAAAAAAGCGTACAAAATCAAATAGATTCAGGGAAAACAGAGAAAGAGAGGGAAAGCGAGCAAACAAAGGAAAAAAAGAAGGAAAAAAGAAAAGGGGAAAAGATCAAAAACTGGAAAAAATGAAGCACAAAAAAGGCTCAGATTGATCACTGCATAGCATGAATGCATCTTCTCTAGCATCGGATAACGGCTAAGTTGCATTTTCTTAAACATTTTAAAAAAGGAAACAAAAACACACTTTGAAGGGCCAAGCGCCGTAGCACAAAACCCAACCCAATAGGATAAGAGAATTAGCACAAAACCCAATAGGATAAGAGAATTAGAGCAGAAGAAGGCAAAAAAAAGGAAGACAAAAAACAGAAAAGGAAAAAAAAAAAAAAACAAATTAAAATTTCCGAGGAGGCAACGCAAGAAGAGGCCCATATTGATTGATGCGTAGTATGCATGCATCTTCATTAGCACCGCAAAGTCGATAAGTCACATACCATGCTCTGTAGGAAGCTGCGGCAAAAATTAGAGAGAGAGCAGGCCCATATTGATTGATGCATAGTATGCATACATCTTCATTAGCACCGAAAAGTCGATAAGTCACATACCATGCTCCGTAGGAAAGTGTGTCAAAAATTAGAGAGAGAGCAGGAAAAGGTAAAAAAAAAAAAAAGGTAGGGGGGGGGGGAAATAAAACAGGAAAACAAATTTAAATTTATTGGAAGGCAATGCACAAAGAGGGTCATACTGATTGATGCATAGTATCCATGCATCTTCATTAACACCGAAAAGCCGATAAGTCACATACCATTCTCCGTAGGAAAGTGCATTAAAAATTAGAGATATATAAGAAGTAAGTAGCACAGGCATATAAGAACCATGTGCCCCGAACCCCGCAGGCCGCACCTTCGGCCAAAAAACAGTAAGAACAGTAAGAACCAAATAGAAAGCAGATAAGTAAACGATGTTAAAATTTTGCTAGGAAATTAGGAAAACACATTCGAGGGAAAAAATAGGACCAATAATCGGTATCCGATTAAAAAATCTGAAGTACTCTAATGAGAAAGAGTAAGAAACCATCCTCGTTATCCTGTAGGGGGTTCTCTCTTTTTTTTTTCTTTTTTTTTTTTTCTTGTGTCCCTTTTCTTTTTTCAAGACCCTTCCCCACTTTTCATAATACGACAAATCATCATCGCCTTAACCCAAACAACTCGTACAACGTAAAGCATGGAAGCACCAAAGAAAGAAAACACATATTAGGAAAGCAATCAAGCATGTTCTTAGGCAACTGCAAAACAGGCTCACCGATCGATAAAGGCCGGGGGGGGGAAAAAATCAACCAAGTATGGTCTTAGGGAGACCACAAAGATACTTAGTTAGATAGCGCACCGCATTGTAATGAATACAGCTTCGTAGGAGCCCACAAAGATACCTAATTAGATAGTGCACTGCATAGTAATGCATGCAGTTTAGTAGGTATGCAAAACTAATAGCCCACAAGTATGCTATTAGGGAGCTGCAAAACTAATAGCCCACAAGTACGGTCTTAGGTAGCCCACAAAGGTACGTAATTAGATGCATAGTAATGTATGCAGTTTTGTAGGTATGTAAAACTAATAGGCCACAAAGCGAAGTTCCAAGCCCCGAGGCAACTGTAGGGGAAAAACTGGCTGGCTGTTGCGCAGCATGCAAGCAAGGGGAAAACCTGGCTGGCTGCTGCATAGCATGCAAGCACTTTCCTTCACAAAGGGAAACCCAAACCCCACAAAGTTGTTCTTTTTTTAAAACAAAAATACTGTATTCTAAACCAAGAATATATTCAGTTTCTGAAAAACATGCAGACATTAACAGAGAGCATAAAGATACTATCTCTTTGACAAAGAGATGCAACTTCCACATGAAAGTTTTTCTTCTTTTAATTGCCTTCTCTTGGATCCCAGGTTTTTTCTTAAAATGTATAGGCACTATAAAGTGAATTAGATACACATGTAAAAGTTGCATGTAGAAGCCAATAGAGAAATTTGTATGTAGAAAACACTGCAGCAATACAAATCAACCCAGGAAAACTATAAACTGCACATTAAAGCCTCGAGAAACCAAACCCATGCAAAGGAATCTCTGAAAATAAAGTAGGAATCATGCATCAATGCAACATCACCAAGAGTAAGTAAGTAGAGAAGGCGTACTAAACAGAGGGGAATGCAAAGGTGCAAAACGGGAAGGAAGGAAGAGAGCTGCACACAAATCACAAGAGACTCCTTGTTGCAACCTACCAAATACAGGAAGAAACAGCAGAAAATATTAGAGAAATTCATACATCAAATGGTGTAGAAACCAAATAACTAAGGGAGAAAACGAAGGAATACCTGTAGAATTAAAGGGCTCTCGGATGATACCTATTAGAGTGCCCTGGCAGATAAGAATAATAAGACACTACTTAAGTTAATTCCACTTAGAAAAAAATCGAGGAAAATTTATTTTCTACCTGTTTTACTATTAGATTTTTAAAACAAAAAACTTAAGAAATTTTGTAAGTTCTATAGTAATAAATTGACAAAGAAATGATATGATTTGAAGAAACAGATATAATGTAAAATTGAAAAAGTGTGCTAAATCCTAAGGGGCTTTTGCTCCGCAGAGAAAAAAAAAAGAATGTTTCAATATTTGAGGCAATTATTTATTTGTTTGTTTCTTATTGGCAGATATTACTTTGCTGACATAACTGAGTATCAAAGCCATAATTTTTCTCTCTTTGTTGATTGAACCAACATTGCTTGGAGCAGTGGGCGACATTTCTCTGACCAAATATGAGATTTTGAGTTTACATCTCATTCCATGCATCCACACTACAATAAATATATTCTCGGGGTGGGGAATAGAAGGAAACACCAAGCTACAATGTGTTTTTCTCAAAAATAAGATAAATTATTGGCTCTTTTAGGGTGGGGAATAGAAGGAAACATCAAGCTACAATGTGTTTTTCTCAAAAATAAGAGAAATTATTGGCTCTTTTAAAAAACTCATACAGAGAAACAAAATCTAATAAGAAACAAAAATTTTGATTTTATAATCTCTATCACAGAGCTTTGGAGATGTGTTGTACAGATATAGTGAGGAATAGCCAACCTTTTCCACCAAAATATGGATATGGACTATCCTGTGTTTTTCTGAGGAAGGGGCACCCATATTTATAGCATAGAACTCTGTAGCAGATTACTGGCCACAGCACAGGGATAGAGCACACTTCTGTAGAAGTGAGTAGCAGGTGACGATGGCAACCAACCTCAAGTGAGTAGCAGGTGACGACGGCGACCGACCTCATCATCACCAGCCACCAGCACTCGAAGATGGTAAGCAACATAAATTTCAGAGTGATACAGCCATTCCGTCGAACACTTGGTGAGCAACACATTGGTACTGTACAGGGCAGTACAGTCAACCGAAGGAAATGACGCACGGAGGCGAGCCGAGGAGGAGAAAGAGGGAGGGGGGCGAACGGGTCAGAGCGACCAATCACATCATCAACCATCATCACCGGAAGGGGCACCCATATTTATAGCATAGAACTCTGTAGCAGATTACTGGCCACAGCACAGGGATAGAGCACACTTCTGTAGAAGTGAGTAGCAGGTGACGATGGCAACCAACCTCAAGTGAGTAGCAGGTGACGACGGCGACCGACCTCATCATCACCAGCCACCAGCACTCGAAGATGGTAAGCAACATAAATTTCAGAGTGATACAGCCATTCCGTCGAACACTTGGTGAGCAACACATTGGTACTGTACAGGGCAGTACAGTCAACCGAAGGAAATGACGCACGGAGGCGAGCCGAGGAGGAGAAAGAGGGAGGGGGGCGAACGGGTCAGAGCGACCAATCACATCATCAACCATCATCACCGGCCACCAGCACCTCTATAGAGATGAGCAGCAAGCGACGATGGTGGCAACGCGTAGCTCCACCGTACGATCGGCCGAAGGAGGTGACGCAACAGTAAGAGGAGATGAGGCGAAGAAGGAAGGCAGTCAGAGGAGAAGGTGGAGTGCAACGGGAAGAGGAGAAGGGTCAGAGGAGAAGGTGGAGTGCAACGGGAAGAGGAGAAGGTCAGAGGAGAAGGTGGGAGCGCACGTTCTGTAGCACCAGGGGATGAAGAGGGTAGGTTGCATAGGTAGCAGGGGAGCACGTCGTGTAGCAGGAGAACGTAAGCACAGAGAGAAAAAACGTAAGCACAGAGAGAACTCGGAGAGGAGAGCTAAGCACAGAGAGAAATTCGGAGAGGAGAGCTGGGAGGTCGACACATCAGCACTGGAAACTCACGATTAATGTTTCTTATTGATATATCATATCTACGTGATCGGGCGATTTTCGTTTTTTTTTTTTTTATTGATGATAAACATACACACAGGTCGAAATCTGTCCTTTCCGGGCTATCCTCCGCATCCAATCACAGCCTCCTCCTCCTCCTCCTCCACATTCGAGGAGCATAATATATATATATATATATATATATATATATATATATATATATATATCATCATCGTCGTCGTCCTCGTCGCCTCCTCCTCAACATCGTGACCGAGCGACGTGGAGAAGCGGATTCAGTAATGGCGAAGACGATGGAGATAGGGGATGAGGAGAATTCTCCTCGCGATACCAACCGCGGGATACTGGATGATACCGCTCATCAGATAAGCCGTGGTATATATCCACTTCACTTCAATTTGCTACTGCATTTGTTAATTCCTTGCTGATTGTTTTAGATCCGTGGTATCAGGTGGGGTTAGTGCTGACGACGGGGGTGAACAGCGCATACGTGCTGGGATATGCGGGCTCAATCACGGTGCATTTGGGTTGGATGGCGGGTACGACTGGGTTACTTGTCGCTGCAGCGATATCCCTCTATGCTAACGCTCTTCTAGCTCGTCTCCATGAAGCTGGTGGCAAGCGCCATATTCACTACAGAGACCTCGCCGGCTACGTCTATGGTAATTTTCTTTTTCTTTTTCTTTTTCTTTTGCTGCAGGCATTAGTATAGCCTCAAACAAACAACCAACCAATCAGTAATCTACGATTGCTTGATTAATTAATGATTCTGATCATGTTTTCCACCTGCTGGTTATTTGCATGCAGGCAGAAAAATGTACGCTTTGACGTGGGCGTTGCAGTATATCAATCTCTTTATGATCAACACTGGATTTATCATTCTCGCTGGGCAGGCGTTGAAGGTCACACCAAATTCTTTAGTTACTTATACTTGGCGAGGACGAACGATTTTTGCTTACTTAATTTCTCGACGACCCTGCTACTGCTCCTGATCGTCTCCTCTTTTCTGCTTCGTTTTTGTGCAGGCTATATACATCCTCTAAAGCTTCCCTACTGCATAGCGATTTCTGGCTTTGTTTGTGCTCTGTTTGCCTTCGGGATACCGCATTTATCAGCTTTGAGAATTTGGCTTGGATTTTCGACCTTTTTCAGTTTGATATACATCTTTACAGCGTTCGTGCTGTCTACCAGGGATGGTACGTACTGTTCCAACTGTCTCACACTTCTTCTGGAGTCCATTCGCAATATTACTACTGCACCTGAGGGAACTTTATCGTCCGAGTCCGAGTTTAAAATAATTACCATGCCCTCTGCCTTTTTAATACAACTTGTATTTGTAAGATCACTCATTGGTTAAAGTAGTGAAATTACTAGTAATTAATTGGTTTTGTACATGCGGTACTCAAATGCGAAGCTAGACTAGCTTGTATTTCATTGACGAAAAATCCAGATTAGTATATGAAGATTCCAATATGACACAATTCATTGTGTCTTTGTCAAAAATGATACATGTCCCATTCTACTTTTTATTCATTTCTTTTTTACTTCTTTCAGGTCTGAAATATATCTCGGTAAGAACAAAAATTTACTGCCGGGAATATATTCTAATTTTTTGGACAGCTACTTGATGATAAACAGTATTATGTAAAAATGACTATTAATTAAGAAAGGCGATGCTTTATAATCTCCACATATATATTTGTCGTGCAGGAATAAATGCTCCTCCTCGTGATTACAGCATTCTAGGATCGCATGTCAGCAAGATTTTTAACACCACTGGTGCTCTTGCCAGTCTTGTTTTTGCTTACAACACAGGAATGCTGCCAGAGATTCAGGTTTGCTTACCAAGGTCCCATAAAGAAGTATATATCATCCATTTTGATCTTGAATATGTCAATTTGATAACCACTTTACCTACGTAGTTAAGATTGAAAGTGATGATCTATGATTTACGTTCATTTGTGGTAGTAGATGGCATTTGGTATTCTGCTGAGCCAAATTTTTTGCACGAGACTATTGTTGGTGTTACCTATGACATATCTACTGTGCTCAAATTCTTTGCCTCCTTCTTGATTTCCTGGTATTTCATTTCCTCTGCAATTTCTGCCCTCAACAACACATATTTCCCGGAGGAGATCAGCTGGTCTTTCGTTCTGATGTCTTAATCAGAGTTATCTCATATAATGAAGGGTGAACTTTGGAAAATGAGGCCATTATTTTCCAGAGAAATGTTTCCATTTATCTACTTAAAAGATTGCAGTTTAACAACTTTTCCTGTTCACATTTATATGCAAAAAATTCTCCCCTTTCTTTATATAGGGCTAAGCTAAACTTAGAAATTCCGAAGTTACGTGATTGAATATTATCCCATGTCTTAGTTCATGCTACTTTACTACCGATAGGCCCATATTTTTTTATACAGTCGAAGCAGTAGACAAATTTTTGAATTCCGACTGTTGCTGAGATAATTTGTTCCATTGCAGGCAACAGTAAGACCACCGGTCATTAGAAACATGGAGAGAGCACTAATATTTCAATTCACAATTGGTGTTTTGCCTTTGTATGTGGTTACATTTATGGGATATTGGGCTTATGGGTCTTCAACTTCAACATATCTCCTCAATAACGTCAGCGGTCCGCTCTGGGTTAAAACAGCAGCCAACGTTGCAGCCTTCCTCCAAACAGTTATTGCTTTACATGTATTCCACAATTTCCTCATCCTTCCTTGCTGTCTACTTTCATTTTTATTCAGGGACAGAGAGAGAAACTTACTTTCTTTGTTTCTTTCATTTTTAGAGGGGTGCTGATTGGGGAAGAGAATTGATATCAATATAGATCTTTAAGAGAAACCAAATCCAAAAGCAAACTAAACAATCTAAAATTCTAACCGACGATTTCTGCTTACATCCTATGGGAACCAGTAAAAAATATTTCAATTGCCATTCTCAAGATAGTTTTTCTTTTGAGCTTTCCGAGCTGTTCTGAAATTTCGGTCATCTTTTGCTACTGTTGACCTTACTAATGCCGAATCCTGGTTCTATTGCTAGATCTTTGCTAGTCCAACATACGAGTACTTGGATACAAAGTATGGGAGAGGAAGAGGGGATGCATTTTCCTTACACAATCTTTCATTTAGGATCGCTGTGAGGGGCGGCTACCTTACTGTAAACACATTAGTAGCTGCTTTGTTACCATTTCTCGGAGACTTCATGAGCCTGACAGGAGCCTTGAGCACATTCCCTCTCACATTTGTACTGGCTAATCACATGTACTTGAAGGTGAAGAAGAGTAAGTTATCGACACTGCAGAAGACTTGGCACTGGCTTAACATTGTAGGCTTTAGCTGCTTATCTGTAGCTGCTGCAGCTGCTGCTGTGAGACTCATCGTGGTTGATTCTAAAACCTATCATGTCTTTGCTGATCTTTGAGTTCTTTTCTGGCAATTCATCTTCAATCAGCTTATCAGGTATATTGTAGGTTCAGCCACGCATTAGTCTTTCTGGTCAATTTTTCTCGACCCTCGTCCGTCAAGTATGTGGGAAACTATTATCAAATGTGTAGTGATTCAAATTAATTGGTGACATCTCTTGCCCCTGTTACCCTTTTGTTACCCTTTTTGCCAGTTACAACTAGAATAAGAAATTTTTGCACATCTTTCGAAGGTTTGAAATTGTTGGTTTACTTTGTATTAGTTCTCCTGGAAGTCGTGGAACATCGCTCATTGCAATTATATTTAAAAATTACGCCGCATTGTTCTTTTCAGCTCCTCAGTCCCCGTCAGTTGGAATGCATGGCCACGGAGGCTAAGTGCAGAATCCCTTCACCATCACCAAAATAGGGAGAGGAAAAGATAGTCTGAATAGGAGGTAGGCGTACTTAAATTTAGCTAAGAGATGTGCAGTTATAAATAAACACACAAGTCTGGGCGCCTGCATCTGGAACAGAAACAGGAAAGATATCTAATTTATCGTCTCTATGTAAGCATCTGACTGAGATGCAAGGCAGCTACGATCGTAATGCGCACTGGATCACAGAGACAATAAGATGGATTGAAAATTGAAAGAGCGGTTACGAAAGAAAAAGACTATATTGCTACTAACTGTAATTTACTCGCACAACCCAAAGACAGGAAACAAAGACGAGCGCGACGTCAACCGGAGACAATCCAATCCTTAGAAAATCAAAAGGCGACACACACGAAACAGAGACCCAAATACTAGTGCTCTAATGAAGTAGCAGCGACGGTACTAGTAGTAGTGGTGGCGGCTAGTAGTGGCGGTGGCGGTGGAGGTAACAACAACAGCAGCAGCAGCAGCAGCAGCAGCAGCAGCAGGAGGAAGAGGATGATGATTATTATTTAAAACTCGGAGATGCATGGTCTTAATTATTATTATTGTTTTGATTATTGTTTTGGTATTTCAGCTGGCGGTGATCTGGACGGGCTTGACGTCGGGCTTGTTGGCGGGGTCGTCCTTCTTGGGGACGGTGATGGTGAGCACCCCGTTCTCCATGGAGGCCTTGACCTCGTCCATCTTGGCGTTGTCGGGGAGGCGGAAGTTGCGGAGGAACTTGCCGCTGCTGCGCTCGACGCGGTGCCAGGTGTCGGTTTTGTCCTCGTGCTCCCTGGTGCGCTCGCCGCTGATGCGGAGGACGTTGCCCTCCACCACCTCCACCTTCACCTCCTCCTTCTTCAGCCCGGGTAGATCCGCCTCGAACACGTGCGCCTCGGGGGTCTCCTTCCAGTCTATGCGGGCGCCCGCGAACGCCGACGTCTCCCTGGGAAACGACACCGCCCAGGGGGAGGACGCCGCCCGGGTGAAGGAGGGGAAGAAGCTGTCCAAGGGGTCGAACAGATCCAGGGAGAAGGGATCGAAGATGTTGCTGCGGGGGATCAGCGCCATTTTAATTTCTCGCTCTCTTTTTCCCCTTTCCTTTCCTTTCCTTTCCTTTCCTTTGTTGTTAGCTCGGTCGCAGATGCTTTTTGTGCGCGTGCTTCTCTGGTCGGAGGGTGAAGCAGTGGGGATGGTTTTATTTATAGCAAGAGCGAGCGAGGGGGGTTGTGGGAAGGGAGGGCAATCTCGACCTTTCGACTCCCGACTCTCCAGAGTGTTCTACAACAAGGCTGAAAAGTGAGTGGGACCACAGAAGGGACCGGAGGCATCGAGCACCTTCTCATCGGCGCGGGAGAATTAATAACGTTCGGGAAGGACCCGTATGAATCCCGATGAGCTGCTGGCGCTATCCGGCACCTTCTTTACAGCGTAATCGCGAAGGAGGGAGTTTTAGGGCAGCAGTCATTTTTTTTTTCCCAAAAAAATAAAAATAAAAATTAAGAATCCGACTTAGAAAAAAAAAAGAAAAAGAAGTTAAAATACAGGAATTTAGGAATGTGCTGGACGATCGACCAAAAGTGAAAAGAAGGTGAACTGTTTGTCTCGCAATGAGTCCTCCTCAAATAGTAGTTGGTGTATCCGACTGTGATTTCCCTTTGCATTAGCGGCCTCCGAGTAATTTAACGATTGAACTCTTCCAAATTTTCGATTTAAAAATAAAAAATAAAAATTTCTCCATGATAGATTTCTTGAGTCTCTGTTGAATTTTAAGAATTTTAAGAGCATAATTTTTTGTGACACCCCGGTGCCACATATGTCGAACGCCTCTGGGAGGTAAAAAAATGCCAAAATTAAAATAACTTCTTTGCCCGGATTGAAAGTTGAAACAATGATGTGTCCATTTAAACCAAGGTCGTTGATGAAACAAACAGGTCCAATGCCGAGATTAATTTACCTGACCAAACCATATTTGGTGGCAAAACCTTCCATAGATTAACTAGCTAAGAATTTAATAATTTATACCTAGTTCTAAATTTGAATCCTGAATCCTAATTGCTTTATTACAACAGTTTAACTCCCGAATAAATTATTTTAGTACAAGTTTCTTCTTCTACGTTTAGCTATGATGTGTTTGGAATAATATTCTTCTATAAGATTGCATTAGAACGAGAAATTAAACTCAATCAAGAAGCTAAATAGTAACCGGCAGAGAAAGTGCTTATTATTATTAACTTGCAATTATTATACACAAGAAACGTAAGTATCTGCCTTAGATGGGAAGTACATTTTATACCAGAACTCTCCAACGCAATGATCAACAATACACCATAATAATGTAGTATGAAGGAAAACACTCATACTTTCAACCACTCAAAGCAACAGCAGAGGCCCCAGCAAAATTTCGAAGGATAGTCTCTAATGAAAACCTCTCTGCTGAATCCAATAATGTAAAAGCTGAAGGACCGGTTGCGATGAGACATAGTAACCCGTGTGACGGGCACAACAGATATAATGTGCCTCTCAGATATGATCCTTGCGGTGGGGGGGACGGGGGATCGGCTTGCAATAACTTCTGAAGAGAACTTGTTGAGCAAATAGGAATCAGCAAAGAATGCAGGAGTGCATTGGTAGGCCTGTATGTTGCACAGCTGCACCCCTCTGGCTCTGTGGAATACTTCATCAGGAACTGAGGCAGCACCGCTAGTCGCGCTTACTTTCCTTGTCGAGAGCGTCCTCCTGATACAAAAGCAGACATGATATAACTAGCTACTACGTAGGACAGATGAATTGCACAGTGAATGTGACTTCAGACTATGCAATTTAATAATGCAGTAGTAGAATTTCCAACCGAATTGTGCTTTAAGCTGCAGTTCTCTTACACAAGTTTAATCATTCTTAAAAACAATGCGGCAATAAGGCCCAAAAGCCAACAAGGAGAATTCAAGCATGTTGGTTAAGATGGTTTTTCGCAGGGTAGTCATAACAGAGGCAGGTAAAAGAAGGGGGTAAAGAAAATCAGGGAAGTTTGTTACAACTGTAGGGGGTCACAGTACTGCAATTGCAAATGAGCAGAATAATGATTCCCCACTAAAAATTCCTCTTAGTAGCTAGAGAGACAACATCATTGATGGATAGAATTGCTTGTGGAGAAGTATCACTCTTTCAGCATCATTAGGTAATCTACATGAAGCTAGATTAAGGTAGCATCATGGAGAAATTGGCAAAATCATGACATTTTCAAGAAAAATTTGGCCAACTCTCAAGTACCAAAAGTTCTTTGGAAAAATTTAGTAAAATGATGACTGTAAGATCCCGTAAGCTAAAATAATGGTGGAGAACATATACATAAATACTAAAAAAATGAGAGAAAATTCATGGCAGAAAAGGAATCATGACATACCATCTAATAAGGGCAATACTACGAGCAATGAGGGAGCCCTGCCCCTGACATGCCTGGCATTTTACCAGCCCACGTGATCCGCAAGTCGCACAGGGCACCATTCCTTTCCCGCTGCATTTCGTGCATCTGTCCAAAATCCAAGCAAGATGAGCAATTACGCAAGACATGCTGATATGCCGACTCTAATTGGTATTACTGCATTGAAACAGTACAACTCACATTGAATCAGATCCATCTCTATGAGCAATCAGACCCCTTCCATAGCATGCAGGGCATTGACTCATCTGATTTTCCTTGTAAGTTCTGCGCTCCTGATCAGCATTACAGGTTGGACAAACTATCTGTCCTCGTCCTTCACAGTCTGCCATTCCCTCGTGAATACGTAAGAAATTCAAAAGTTACAGAGAAAAAAAGCTTACAAGAACAAGTTACCAGGGCATATATATGTAAGCACCTGCTTAGTTACATTAGGTGTCTATTTATTACAAATGGATGCCCGTCACGAGGTAAACGAGAAATTTAGCTCTCACTAGCACAAACACAAAAATAAAAAGTAAAAAAGAAAATGAAAGAGAATAAGGAATATCGATAAGATAAATTTATGAATTCCCAATTTAAGTTAGATGAAAATTGGAAAAGCCCTTTAGATACTTGTTAAAGCAAAACGGCAAAAAATAGATCCAGAGAAAAATAATAATACAGAACAAAAATAAAGAAAAGAACACACTGAAATTTATGTGGTTCGGCCACCGGAATACGTCCACGGACGAAGTCAGAGCAAAAAATTTTATTAACGTCGAAGGTGGAGTACAAAGAAGATCTCTCTCAAAAAAACCCCAAAATTAAAATATACTCGACGCGCACTATGCATACGGCATCTCCAACTTAGCACGACTGTACAATGTGGGGTTGTGACTCGACTCACCAAAAGCCACGGAACTCCTCTCTCTTGGGCAGACTTAATTAATTAGAGTATGGCCTCTAATTAAAGTTGCGGCTCCATTAAGGTGGCCATAGCATATACATATATTATGTATGGCTCCAAATTAGAGTCTAATTAAACTCGTAGTTTAATTGGACTTTTATTCATACTCGATATATTTCAAATAAATCTAAATTCTATCTTATCCTAATTAGATTAAGATTTCAACTTTAATTTAGATAACTATAAATTTAAACCAGAATCTAACAATACTTCTAGTCACATCTAGATTATGACTAATGCTATTAATTTCATTACAACAGCAAGATGCTTAAAATAACATATTCCAATTTAATTTTCCCCTTCTTCGGAAGGGCTGCCTGTACTATTCACTGCAGTTAAGCCATCTGTTATCCCTTTTTCATCAGTTGATGCTACCTCTACTGTCTTAGCAGTCAGGGCACATATATGACTTTAAATATTCTCACTCGAGATACTCTCACTAAACATCTTAATTTTTACCAATAAAATTGTCAGAAATATACAGTTCTCAAGCATTCGTCAACAGATCTTACCAGAGCACTTCTCAATGATGTCAGAATGAGGAACCTTAACCCTGATTTCTTTTTGAGGTACAAAGAGGAGTGGGAATTCGGAACTCAGATCCAATTCCCATATTGCAATTTCCGATCCATTATCTTTTCCATCAACTTTCTCGCCTAAATATGGGCCTCTTTCAATTATTGTTTCCCTCTCCTCCACGAAAGTTTCAAGTGTTCCAACATACACGTTGCAGTCTTCAATGGTAGATATCGTCCATCTCCTAGCAGGTTGACTACCCCAACAGCAACGATGCCCTACATGATCAATTAGGAGCTGCCGAATTTCCACCTCATCCAAATATTCCCTGCAAAGAAGGAAAAAAAAAAAAAAAAAAAAAAAAAAGACAGAAAAACATCCACGCTTCTGTGAGATGACTTTTTGAAACCGAAAAGAAACAGAATTTGTCATGACTTTGAGGGGAACAAAAACATTTCCATTCTGTTGGTTTTTGTCGACATTCAGTACTTACCTCCCTACTTCCTTGGAACTGTATCCAGGCCGGTAATCACCGTGCCCTCCTTGAAAGACAATCGCCTGATCTGCTGCAAACAATGCCAAATAAAATAAAGGAAATGAATCGTGTAACAAATAAGAAGAAAATAGCAACTACTGTCCATTATCATGATCATGCTGATCAGTTTAAGCATTTATGCCGTTTAAACAAAAATCCCAAGCAGTCGACCGGGTGCGAAAGAGCGCGAGAGAAGGATGCTGAGTACAATACGTAAAACGTACCTTGGGGGAGGCGAGGGCGATCGGGCTCGGGGGAGGCGACGAGGGCGCCGTGAATGGAGGGCGGGTAGTAGCGATCGGAGGATAAGGCGGAGGCGGATCGGATCTCCTCGATGCTGACATCCTCCCCCGCCCCCGCCCCCGCCCCCGCCCCCGCCCCCGCCGCGGGGGGGGCGCCCAGGGAGGAGGAGATCCGTCCCAGGTACTGGTACGACCTCCACGACTCCTCCCTCGCCTCCTCTCCTGATGTTCCCCGACCCACAAAGGAGACAAAACAATTTTTTCAGAACGAGCTACCTATTCCGAACACGTGCGAGTAGCTACGGAGGGTGAGGAGAATGAGAGGAGGAGGCACAGTAGATGGTACCTGATAGAAGGGCTTGCTCCATTGTTTCGGAGAGAGAGAGAGAGAGAGCGAGGTACCGGACGGAGGAGAGGACACCAGAGGGACAGAACTTCCACTATATAAAGCCTGAAGCTTGGATGGAACTTGGAACTAGGAACTTTAGAGAGGGGCCGAGCAACGCCCGGGATTTTATACTGCTCCGCACAAGATTACTCTTCGCGACTCGTAATATATTATTATTATACACCCGGATGGTGGGGTCCGCTTGTGCTCCTCCTCTCCAGTCAATCAGCACCTCATTGCAATGAATTGGTTTGTTACTTCACAGCTAAGAATGGGTGGGTCAGGTGGGGCCCAACCCAACGCGGAGACGTAGAGAGAGATATTGGAGGTGAAGGAATATAAAAACGGAAAGCAGGAGCGTCGGATGACGACGTGGTGCACCGTGTGCACTCAGGACTTCCCATGCCCGCGATACTGTGTTAGAACTTAGAAGTGGCACTAACGCAAATTTCCAATAAAATTAGTGGGACGAAAAGGGTCATTCGTCTTTCTTTTGATTAGCCCCCCCTCTCCATTTCTGGGTGTCCTCCGACGCTCCTCCCTCGGCAGCCACGGCCGCTGCCTCGTCGTCGAGGTATTTGATATCTTCCTCGCGTAAGTCGTAAAAATCTCGACTCAGAAAAAAAAAAAGAAAAAAAGAAAAAGAAAAAAAGATGTCGGTACAGGAGTATCTGGACAAGCACTTGCTCTCCCGTAAGATCGAGGATGCCGTCAACGCCGCCGTCCGAGCCAAAACCTCCGATCCCGTCCTCTTCATCGTCCGTCTCCTTCCAATTTTAATTCTCCCTCCTCTTCCTCTTCCTCTTCGTCTTCCCCACCAACTCTCTCTATCTCTCTCTCTGTGTTGTTTCTGTCTCAATTATTTGATTTTTTTTTTTTTTAGTCGAATCATATGAAGAAGGCGGTTCCAGCAGTGATCACGAAGATTAGAGCGAGGCAGATCTTGGACAGCAGAGGGATTCCCACCGTGGAGGTTGATCTCTACACCAACAAGGGCGTGTACCGAGCTTCCGCTCCCAGCGGCGCATCTACCGGCATGTCAGTGGATCTCTTTACTATTACCCTTTTGATTTCACCGGTTTTTCGCTTCTTACAAATTCACTATCCGCATTCTGCATCGTTTAAGGATGGATAGGTTGAGATCGCGCCTGAAAGAAAAAGTAGATATACACGGTCAGTTCAGCGTCACATGGCGTTCTCTCTGTTGAGTATTTTTCATCATTCCGCAAAACCAGAGGTTCTCACTAAATTCACACACGGCGTAATTGAGATCTCTACTCCCTGTTTATATCTCTTTTAATTTTGAAGCAGAATCGTTATGGACTAAGATTTTACCTCCGTACCTTCTCCACCTCGCTTCCTGTAATGTGATTGGATCATTGTTTTCTCACGTACTATTATGTTGATAGATATTCTATTTGCAGGCATTATATTTAATTTAGTTTTTTTTCTTTTTTTCCTCAAAATGCCAAAGAGCATGCTCTATCACCAATCAAGTATTATTTGCAAAGTGATCCTTAATTTTATGTAGACAAAAAGGGTCTTCTTATGATTGATGCGGCTACGGTATCGGCACAAGTCACCTAGGAGACATGAGAACTTTTAATCAGCCTCATTTATGTAGCTTGTCTTTTTTCATTGTCCCACAAAATAGAGGTTTCTGGTGAACTCTCTTACTTTACGATGCTGATAGCTTCCTGCATTAGATTCGTTGAGGCATCAAAATATAATTAATTTACATGTTAATGTGTATAAGAATGCTTGCATATGTAATTTTAAGTGTTTCTCTCTCTTGTCACTCTTTCTGGTTTTACATATGCTTATTTATACAGAAGAGTGGGATTTTATATACTGAATTCGACTTGAAATAGTATACACCGAATTGCAATTAATAATCATCTCATAATCTGTTTATTTTACTGCTTCTAGGTATGAAGCTGTTGAGTTGCGTGATGGTGATAAGGGAAAATATCTTGGAAAAGGCGTCTCTAAGGCTGTGAACATTATAAATGACAAGATCTCTGAAGCTTTGATGGGCATGGATCCACAACTCCAATCCCAGATTGACCAGGCCATGATAGACTTGGATAAGACAGATAACAAGGCAAGAGTTATTTTACCAAGCAGAATGATTTTATTATCTATTGAATACTATTTAAAAGGTGGAAAACCTTAGACTAGTACACTTTTGCTATATATTCTAGCATACATTGTTAATCCGAGAATACTAACGTGCGTTCTATGCGCATCCCCATGCCTTCTCCTATTAGAATTTTATTTGTGTTGAAAGATGCTAATCTTGTTAGAGACACTAGCATGACCTGGTAGTATATTGAATTTTAAAGCTCATTTATCTTCCTATGTGCTCTGTTTGTCTATTTCATCAATTCCTCACCCAGAAAGAGTGAAGAAAAACAAAATTTAAGGAAAGAAAGGTAGCAGACAATGCTAAAAGTGAAAATGGTGTACTCAAGCAAAGAAATGGAAGCAGAAGGATATAACTAATCGTCGACTTATTTTTTATGTCTATTTCAAGAATTACAAGCTAGCTAATCATCGGCTTATTTTTGCTGGTTGATTGTTTCTTCACCTTTGCTATATTTTTAAGATATCTCTAGTATCAAACAATGGCTGTTCTCCCCTCCACTAAACCTACATGCTTATATTGCCTAAGCAGCAGAATATAAGAGGTAGACAATCACTTTTCAGGCTGAGCTTGGAGCAAATGCTATGTTAGCTGTGTCGATTGCTGCTTGTAAAGCTGGTGCTGCTGAAAAGGAGGTACAACTTGAATTATAGCAAGTCGCTTTCTCCTAATTGAACTTCATTCTTATTCTTTTTATTCTTGCAGGTTCCTCTGTATAAACATATTTCAGATCTTTCAGGTAAAAGCAGTACAACTCTTCCTGTTCCGGCAATTACTGTCATTAGTGGTGGAAAGCATGCCGGCAATAATTTGGCTGTCCAAGTATGACATTTTCTTTTCCAGATTATGCATCTACAGTAGATTAGCATTCTCTATTTGAACTATTGTGGTGTAAACCAAGCATGTCTCGATGGTCTTGTATTTTGTATTGCTTTATTTGTTTTTATGTATATCCATTAACCAAGGTTTATCTCTCAAATGAATTTGTTGATGTTGAATCTTCTACATACAAAAATTTGCCATACTTATCATTACTTTTTATGCTGTTATTAAGAAATTGTCTAGCATTTTAGTTAATTTAAGTTTGTTGATTTGATCTATATAAGATCAATTTACGGCGGAGGCTTCAGATAAAATGTATATTGTGGCATATGCTCTTGTTTACTTTTTCCTTTTCTTGAAATGATCTTACACTAAAAATTTATAATATGTAGGAAGTTATGATTCTTCCAGTTGGTGCAAGTACCTTTGAGGAAGCAATGCAGATGGGTTCTGAGACCTATCATCACCTAAAGGTAATTTTACTAGTTCTACGAATACAAAGTTATACAATGTTATTCTCATGTTACTGCATAAATAGTGTGTTTGGAGAGTAGAAAACTTTAAGTTACAATTTGCAGGACATTGTGAGAACATCTCTTTTCCCCTTTTTCTCATTATCTTTACAGTATATTAGATGTGCTATAAGAATTTGATGGTTCTTGTTGTGTTCTTATATAGCAAAGCATCAAGTATTGGTGTCTTCTATCAGTTTCTATTGTAGCCTTCAACTTTTCATTTTTGTCCAGCTTATTTGACACTTAAAGAAATCTAGTCATGCCATGAAATTTATTGTCAGAATAAACTTTGAATTTCAATGCTTTTTATAGTATGGTATCTTAATGCGATCTCTCAGATCTCTGACTTGTTCCTATTGTTTAAAAGTGTGCTTATTGTTCATGTGCTTTTGTAGGCTATTATCTCTGAGAAGTATGGTTCAAGTGGGTGCAATGTAGGTGATGATGGTGGATTTGCTCCTAATATCCCTGGGCAAGTACATTTGTATTCATTATTCCTATATATTCATTCAATCATGAGAAACGTGTTTCATCCTCAAGAAAATAAACTCTTCAGGAAATAATAGCTATCATTTCACAAAAAAGAAAGCGACCATTTCACTATTTTTTATTTTTTTAAATCCTCAACCTCCTAAGGTAGTTTATTTCGATATCAGCATTTCTGAAGGCTTGGATCTTGTCATAGAGGCAATTGACAGAGCAGGATATAATGGAAGGATCAAGTTGGCAATTGATGTTGCCGCCACTGATTTTTGCATAGGTCAGGATGAAAAATTTCATACACTTTGGTATGCTTTAATGACATTCGGAAGAAAATACAGAATTTTTTAGAACATTGTCAGATTGTTGTTTTGGAGGTATTTCGTATTTTATGAGTTATTTATTATGTATTGATCAAACTAATTTTCTAAGGTTTATTGTTCCTAGCATGTGCATGTGAACTTTTCTACACTTGGTCTGTTTGAATAGTTGGTTCTTTGTGTCTAGTTGCTGATTAAACAAAACAATCAAAGTGAACTCCTTATCTTTCTCCATTCTTACTAGGAAAGAAATATGATTTGGACATCAAATCACCAAATAAATCAGGGCAGAATTTCAAGACAGGAGAACAGAATTTCAAGACAGGAGAAGATATGATTGAGTTGTACGCCCGACTCTGTACCGGTACTATCTTATCTTTCTTGTCATTTTGTATGTTAATACTGCTTGGAAAGACCTGGATGGCTCTTACTAACAACTGTTCATTCTCTACCAGAATATCCACTCGTGTCAATCGAGCAGCCATTTGACAAAGATGACTGGGAGCATACAAAATTATTCACTGCCCTTGGTTTATGTCAGGTAAAAGTACTATGCTTCTGATTATTGTATGTTAGGACAGTTGCTCATGCCATAATTGCTTCACAGGTTGTCGGAGATGACCTCTTAATGTCAAATCCTAAACGCATAGAACGGGCAATAAATGAGTACACTTGCAATGCCCTTCTTCTTAAGGTACTTATTTGTTTTATGATTTGTTTTTCTGACATTGGAGGAAACAAAGAATAAGATAGAAGGATGACATATTAAAATTGAAACCAAACCTATACAGATTTTGCGTTCTCTGTTAAAACCTGAAACCAAATGAAATTAACAGTTCGGTTTGGTTTCTGATTTTGCCATTTTTTGCACAGCCCTAGGTATGGGTTTGGATTTGGGGGAAACCTATCTCTTGAATTTCAATCATCTGCATGTTTAGGACTACCCTTTTTATTGATCTTACTAGACTGATTCTATAACGGACTCCCATTTTTGTTCTTAAGAAATTGTGGAAAGTTTTTGCAAAGTTGAAAGAGGAGAGCGATTCGTTTAAGTAATGATATCTCCATGCTTGTCTTGGGCTGTAACTTCTTGTTTGTTTTCTATGCTATGCGAGTTTCTGATTCCCTCTTTTTATTTTTTTGTTTACCCCTTTTTTACCACTTAAAACCCCACTTGAGAGGCCATGCAAAGCATGTCCCCATGTTTCAAAAATATGTGGCCCAGACCTAATCTAAAATAGAGGCAAATGGATTTCAAATTGGTATTCCTTAAGACAGGTAGGTATGCAGCAATATGTTACAGCATGCTCACACTGAAACCTCATCTAATTTGTCGTATACCTGTATGAGTGTGGAGCTTTCTATGTTGTTGTGTCAACTTTGGACACGTCTAGGGGTGTAACCGGATCGGTTTGGTTCAGTTATTTGGCAATTATCAAACCAAACTGAATTTTTCAGTTTGAAAAAATTCACAACCAACCCAAATCGATTTATCTTTGGAACCAATCCAAACCAAATCGAATTAATTCAGTTTGGTTTGGCTTGGTTCAGTTTTGCAGTTAGTTTTTAAATTTCTTATTTTCTATAAATTAATTCATAATTTAAAAAATCAAAATTGCATCATTATGAAAGTTACACACAGAATTTGATCATAAACATAGAAATTTTAAAAATGTGTTGATATGTGATGAAGATTTGATTATAAATATAAAAATTTTAATAAATGATTTAGATATGAGTATATATATAGCATTCTATTGATTTTCGGCTTGATTCGGTCAAAGAATGTGTTAAAACCAAACGAAAACCGAAAACAACCGAACCAAACCGAAAACCATATAAACCGAACCAAATTATCTTATTTGGTTTGGTTCAGTCTGGAACCAAACTGTGAACACTCCTATACATGCCTAGTCTAAATTTCTTTTATGGCGAAGTTTCTGATTTTTGTGCTGGGGAGGGTTCTTTGGTTGATAGTAACTATTGAAACCGTTTGTTTTATCAGAATTGATGGCTAACATCACTATGCATATTCAGGTAAATCAAGTTGGAACTGTGACAGAGGCCATAGAAGTAGTGAAGCAGGCGAAGGATGCTAACTGGGGAGTGATTGTGTCACACAGATGTGGAGAGACTGATGATTCCTTCATTGCTGATTTAGCAGTTGGCCTTGCTGCTGGTCAAATGAAATCTGGTGCCCCCTGTCGCGGAGAGCGCCTTGCAAAGTACAATCAGGTTCTTAACTTCATTAAACTGATGACTTCTATGTAGTTTGAGATAATATCCATCAAGATTTGTTTGTCTGCCTCCCTATGATCATTTAGTTGGGCACGAGGATTTTTTAGTCTCATGTCTTAGAGGGCATGCATGCTGCTATTTGGATTGTTGCTGCTAGATGTGTCACTGAATGGTTTGTGCAGATCAGCGCTAGTCGGGATTTAAATTGGCCAGATTGTCTGGTTTTCTAAACTTAATTTTGTTATTATTCACATGTTCGGGTGTTTCAGTAGTTGAGACCATGCTATTTGCTTGCTTTGCAAGTTGAACTTATATATTTAACAGTATTGATCTCCACAGAAATGTCCACTCTTCTTTGTCTATAACCAAATACACATGATTGTCATAATCAATTATCAGATGGTGACTGAATAGGATTGTCTGGAGAGCAGTTTTCGTGTGGCTCTGTTAGTTCCTTATTGCAAATTATTTTCTGAATCTTTTGCAGTTACTAAGAATAGAGGAAGAGCTTGGAAGTGACGCCGTCTACGCGGGAGAGAACTGGAGGAGTCAATGAGCCTACTGCAATTTTTTTTCTTTTATCAATTCTATAAGTTTTTCCTTGTATGTCATTGTTTTTCAGTTGTGGTGCTTAAAGTGCCCTGGCTTTTGGTTTAGCACCAGCAGATGGGAAAAACGAGTATCTTTCATGTGAGAGTTCTTTAGGAGTTCCTCCGTTTTGATCCATTAAAGTTAAAATTTTTGTTTAAATTGTGTAAGCAGCTGTTATCGAGAACATTCCACTAGGTAATGTTGCAATTGGAAGAAAGTTTCGTACAATGGCTTCTAAGGATCTTCCACTTTGGTTACTCAGGGTGCTTTCTCGCCTGTTGCCTGGTTATGGTTCATGATGGATCAGTCAAAATCCACACAATTGTAAACAGCAACTCTACTAATTTGTTGTAATGCTGTTTGTTTTACCCCACCTCGAACGAGGTCCCTGCTGGTAGTCCGCTTCACCGGACAACTAGACTATAAAATGCAGCAATCCTAATATTGCTTTAAGCAAGTGCTAGAAATGACTATCCAAATATTTTAGCATCGGTAGAGTGATTTTGCTGGAAAAAACAAGAGCTACTGCAACAGCTTTGAGGCTGGAAGAAACATCATTCCAGAATTCGTGCAGTACACATCCCATTAGAAATTTCTACAAGCAATAAATGTTTAGCAATTGTTTAAATAATGCTTATTGTAATGCATTTCTCACACTTTTAAATCACACTGGAATGCATGGCCAGCAAGGCATTGTCAATACGTTCCGTTTCTCAGATCAAACTGGTTTCTAGCTTGTGGACTCAGTTTAAATTACAGACAAAGCAGGTGCATATTGCAGATAAAGCACTGGTGGGGATTCGAGACGGTTTGCAGAGAGTCGAAATTACAAAAATAAGGTCAATCAGTTCTCTCCCAAGTCCCAACAACCATAGCACAACTCACAAACTGAAAGAAAACATATCAGAACTCAAACAAATTTAAATTAGATCAATACATATCTAGCTAAGTAAAAGAAAGACCAAAAGAGAAGCAGCCAAGTAACGACGACAGCCTAAGACTTCATATCCTCCTCATCCTCTTCAATCTTCGGTGCCAAGTAAAACCTAATGTAGCCCATTTCTGCTATCTTGTACTCGACCACCACCGGCAACTCAGACGAAAGGCTGATGGTCACAGTCTCCGATAGTGGTGTTGCCTTGGTGAAGGAGTTCATATACCTCAGAGCAAAAGTCAAGGACACTGGCTCTTGCATCTCTATAACAGTAGCTTCCTCAGGCTGCACAAATGAACAAAGATCAAAATTTTTGACAGAATGCTAATGCAGTACAGAAGAAACCATCTGATAGATACCCCTTGTGCATACAAAAACCAAATCACGTGTAGGACCAATCGTTAACAATAATAATGCCAATAAAGCCAGGAAATTTCTGCAAAACTTCTTCTAATACCTACAGACGTATGGAGTATCATGCGGTGGCTACCTAAAGTCAGTTGGCATTATGATGGAGACCAGTTATCTAGAGCTGAATTGGTAGGAGTGGAAACGGGAGCTCAATTTCGCATCGTAAGGTTTCAAAAGTAAACCCGATGAAACAGAACAATTCATGTAAGCAACAGATACTTGCTCGATTCAGGATTCATAATAAGATGATAGATAAGACATGGGCACCTTGTCAACAGTCTTATTCTGCCGGCATACAATATTGGCAGTTCCTATATCCCCAGCAGTCGAAAACTTCACGCCTTCCTTCGTCACCGAAATAACAACTGCCGGAACCCCAGAGAGAAACACGTTACAACATTGAGGGTTATTTTAGCATCATAGAAAAAAGCAGCTCGACAGCTCAAAGAGAGAAGGCCGTTACCGGTGTCCCCAATGCTGCTTAGATCCTTGCATATCCTCGCGAACTCAGAAGCCGGCATTTTCACGATAGCTTGGTACTCGGCATCCGGGATACCGAGATGCTCACTGTCGATGTCCATAAGCTTCATCTCGAAATCTGCTATCTTGTCTTGATCTATTAATCAAGAGAAGATTGGAATGGGAATAATTTCTTTCAGGACTCAGCAATGGGGGGAGATTCGCAAATGTTATAGCCATAATTTAAGCAAGTCAAAACCAAAATGATAAGGGAGAAAGCTGTCAAATATTTGACAGTACAACTTAAACAAAACAAAAAAAAAAACAAACAAACAGTCAAGGAATTGCATCATACAGGTTATGGGCATGAGCGAACAGAACTCGAACATCGACAGAAAAACCAACAATGATCAATGATCCAGAGAAAAAGGAGAGGGAGAGAGAGCAAGGGGGACGAGGGGTGATATAAAAATAAAAAAATAAAAACATACTGGGGCTCTCGAACATGAAGGTGACGGTGTCGCTGCCGTCGTCGGCCTTGACGGTGATGATGTCGTCGTTGCCGGCGCATCGGAGCATCTTGGCCATGTTGTTGAGGTTCATGCCCATGGAGAGGTTGCGGTCGCAGCGGTAGTGCTCGAAGCCCTCCGACCGGAGCAGGAGCGCCACCAGCGCCACGTGGCTGGAATCCATGGCCTGCAGGGAGAACCCCGTGGCGGAGCAGTCGAAGTTGGCATCGGTCACCAGCTCCCTTATCGCCTCCAACACCTTCTTCAGCAGGCTCCCCTGCACCAATCGCAGCTCCAACATCTCCAACCCCACTCTCCTCCTCCTCCTCCGATTAGGGTTTCTCGGGCGACAGCGAAATAAAAAACTTAGGGCAAGGGGAAGGGAACGAAACTATGAGGGGAAAAATGGTATGGGTCTTTATTATAGAGGAGAGATACTATAGCTAGGTTAACTCTCAATAGACTTTGGCGGGAGATCGATTAGTTTTCCCGCCACAATTTCACAATTTTGAGGATGGAGCTTGGAAGAAGGGGACCGAGAGAGAGCGCCCCCCGTTCAGGGTAGAGTGCGTAATACGCTCCAAGTTCGGTGGTTTATTTTGCTCATCAACTCAGAAAGACCAAAGTGCCCCTACAAGCAAAGCAAAGCAAAGCAAAGAGCGACGCGACGGTAAAAATAACCAAAAAAAAAAAAAAAAAAAAAAAAAAAAGTAATAGAATAATCAGATACGAAAATATAATGTAGTTTTTACATTGCTAGAATCTGTGATGGAAACATATATCTTAGAGGAGACCTGAACTGGCCTTTCTCGTAAATGACTTAGTATCGGAATCCTCCGTGATACATATCTGATCAATTAAAGCTCACTCTTTTCAATCGAAGGCACCTCCGTATAGAAATTAGTAAAGAAAATGTTGTGGCCAAGGACTCTTGTTCAAACACCGATTATTCTTATTAATATCTATCACTTATTAGAGACCGGTTCCCTTCCAAATCTGAAAAGAAAGAATAATCCTTACGGCACCAATAATTAGCAGAAATTTTGTGCCATCATTGAAAGTGAGATTTTGTTTTATGCAACATAAACACATAATGCAGTAGGTGATATATCAACTTTCATGCAAAGATAACACTCATTGATACAAATATCAATCTTTCATGGTACATAACCTTCATATAGATCGCAGACAACAGAAACGAAACAAAACAAAACAGATGAACCAACCAATTCCTCAACAGCAGAGCAGGCAGAAAGGTGTAGACCGATTCCTCAACAGCAGAGCAAATTGAAAGGTACAGAAATAGCAAAACATAAAAATACGGCAACTGAGTCGGCAGACCACACTACGACATTCACTTTGGACAAAAGAATATCAGGAATCAGCTACAGGATTAGTAGCTGCTGCTCTCTTGACGGATGCGCACTTAATGAGATGGTTGTAGCTTCCCTTCTCCTTGAAGAGCTGGGAGAAATGGTGCTTGCAATAGAGGATACCTTCCAAAGCTGCATAATTAGAAGGAGAGATGGGGCAGCCTCCGTGGGAGCATTTGAAACACCACTTGTGATAAGACTGTCCCTCAACTGTCACCTGCAAGATTGGACACAAATGTGGTAGAAAATAATGCGAAAGGGATGTGCTTATATTTGTATAAATGCGGCTAGCAGCAAGAAGCAACAAGGAGAAAAAACATATTATCACTTAAAAAAAAAAGAAAAGATAATCCCCTTGCAGAAATACGACAAGAACTTGCACAAAGATAGCTATCGGAAATCATCCAGTTCAAGAGATAAGAGCAACAGAAAATGCTCATAGCTAGCTAAATTCTCCTCAAACCAAAACAAGGAATAGCATGGCAAATTCACCATTCACTGTACATTTCGAACAAAATATTCACGCATCCAAATAGGCCCTAAAAGAGTCAAGATGGCAAATGACCTTCGTACATTATATGCTATGCCCGTACAGTTGTCCTAGTAAGTTCCAGGAAACAAAAGGTAGATCTCTTTCTGGATCAGATAAGTGGTTCTACCAGCAAGAACTTTTTCTTTTTTTTTTCTCTGCTGAAGAAAAATGACATAAGTACAAGTTAACGAGAAGCATGCAGTGTCAGTGTTGGCCCCTGCCTGAGCGGGTGTCGCATTGAGCATTTTTTTTTTTTTTCTCTCTCTCTCCTACGAGGTCTAGTTGCCTCGCTTACATTGCTAAGTTCCATGAATTTTAATGAATGAAGGAGGTAGCTTGCTGCTCTTCCCTAAAAAAAAAAAGAGAAAAAAGGAAGTATGCAGTCTATGAATGCAGTGAGGATACAGTCTATCAACCCATACATATATCTATTATATACTTCTCAGCACTGACAAAACTACAAGCACATGGAACGTCATTGAAATTAACAAGATTTTGAGGTGAGAATGATGCAAAGCAATTAATTAAAGTACGCATATGAAATTATAACAGAGGCCGCACAGAGTAATGAGTGTAAGAGATGAAAGATAAAAAGAAAGAATAGAGTTTTTCTGGTCATACCTTCTCGAGAGGGTATGCTGTTTTGCCGCAAGTGGCACATTTTTCTTGTGTTCCTGAAAACATGCTTGCAGCCTTGCTGGGAGACCTAGTCTGTAGTTAGGACATAAAAGATGGGATCAGCCGGGATTCTTCGGAGAAGTTTTTGCACTGATCCAAGTATGGAAGTGAAAAGGCACATAGAGTGCAGGTGTAAAAACAGTAGCTGTGTGCCAGGCTAAACTCACAAGTTCGGGAGTTAACTTCTCGACTGGCTTGGCAGCTGCAAAACAATAAAGGACACCATGACAAATGTGCAAAAGGACCATCCATAGCCAATCAACTTGATAAGAGAGCCTTACGTGATCGGAAGTTCTTATTGTAGCTCCCCGTCTCCTTGAAGAGCTGCTCAAAATGAGGTTTGCAATACAAAACTCCCTCAAGCGAAGAGTAATTACTCAACTGACAAAAGAGAAGAGCGGAGTCAAATGAAAATCTCACTTTTGGCACTCTTCTTCATATTTGGTGTACTGCTATGCATTCCAAAAGTTTCAGACTGTCAGCGCAGATTTAATATCTCCTAATGGGCCGTTACATCCGCTATCCTCACTAGTTACTAACAACTAAAATGGAAAGAGAATGATGTTGCGGGGGCAAAGGAGCAGAAGGCATCCTTCTACTCACACTGTAGTTTAATTGGTAATTAAATAAGTTGCTTGTTTTCTCCAAGAGCATGATAGCATAGATCAAGTTCCCTAGCTACACTCGCAGAGATAGTAGCATAGATCAAGTCCGCGCGTAGACGGGCAAACTTCAGCTCAAGCCCGTGGTGAGAAATGTCTTTGCCACAGGGATATATCACGTCGGCACTTTGTAAAAGGTCATTTTTTAACGAGTCATTGTAAGGGTTCTTACCTAGGAACAGTCGTCGCTTCATTTCATCTACGACGACCTTCCTGCGCATGACTCAACTACAAATCTATTTGCTGCAGGTCTCATTCTTGTATCCAATTATCTAATTAATTGCGGCAGCTTCTCATTCTCGTATCCAATCATCAAATTGATTCCCAAATCACACCCGATTTAAAAAATAATCAGGATCGTCCTAACAGAACTAATTAGAAATCAAAACCGCAATAAAGAAAGAAAAAAAAAAGAAAAAAAAAAGGAAAAAAGGAGAGGGTAGGTGGAAAGGGGATGATGAACCTGGAGGGTCTTCTTGCAGTGGGTGCACTTGAAGCAGGACTTGTGAAAGACGACCCCGTCGGCGTTGAGCTGATCCATCAGGTACACCGTCTTCTCGCACGCCTTGCACTTCTGCGTCGTCCCGCTGAACGACATCCCCACTCCCTTCTCAACTCCCTTGTAAATTAATTAAATTAAATTAAATTCCCCCCTCTTTCTCGACCCTCAAGTTGGATCTCCGATCTCCTCCTCTTCTAACTCCGGCCCTGTTCCTGTGAAAGTACCTCCCTTCCTTCCTTCCTCCCTCTCTAACAACAAATCCAGATCTCTATAACATACATGCAGTAGATAAAGAGCGAGAGCGAGAGCGACAGCAGGAGAAGCGGAGACGGAGATGAATGATGATCACGGGGAAGGGGAAGGGGAAGCGGGCGTGATAAAAGCGTAATGCCCGGTTTTGAGGTCTCGTGTTGGGGTCCGAACACGGATATTTGTATGCGGACGTGCAGAATGCACGACACGTCACCCCTCCTTTCCTGTGTGCGTGAACCTCCCTTGTATATATATATAGAGCAATGCTACATGTACATCCCGAAGGGGTGTACATCATACATCTCCACCATTTTAATGGTGGCGATATTTTTTATGGGTCACATCAAGTGACCCATCATCACACCCCCACCCTTAGATAGGTGGGGATGTGAGATGTACACCCCTTACGGGTGTACACATAGCATTTTCCATATATATATATATATATATTTCTGCCCTTTTCTGGTGGAAGTGGTGATGGAATCAGTGCACTACCGTCTACCGTGATCCTTTATCGGGAGTATTTAGCTGATCTGGTTTTTGGTCGCTGGATGTGTGCTCGTGCCCCCCTTAATTAATAAGACTGGGCAACGTGCGGAGGCCAATAATAATAATAATAATAATAATAATAATAATAATAATAAAGGGAAGGATTTTCCCCGGACGCCGAGCGCACATAACGCGAACGTGGAGACAGCGCCGACGAGCTGGGACTGTTCCACAACAACCGCCGCTATTCAGACAATCCGAATAAACTGCTGAACATATTATTGCCACATTTTATTCCGAACACCCGAGCTGTGTGCGCGCCTGATCAACAACGTGGTCGTCCACAACGGCTTCTCGTCGAAGCCAACACACATATCAAAATTGAAATAAAATAACCGGATAACAGATACTGCAGCTTTTTCTATCAATTTAACCCAAACGAGCTTTCCACCATACATCATCCTAACAGGTCTAACTAAAAAGAAAAGGCATTCCAATAAATGTTCTGGGAATCATCCGAAGGAAAGAAACCGAAATCAACATATACGAAGAAACGTCTACAATCACTCAATCAACAAACACCTCAAAACTAAAGAAGGCAGATACCAGAAAAGCCTAGGTATCAGCTATTTCACTGTCAAAGAGCACAACTAGCACACACCCTTCACGCTCCCAACTTCTATCTACGGAACCATCTTATCAAATTCAAACAAAGAACAAAAAAACAAAAAAACAAAACAAAAAAAGAGGAAAAACACTTTGTGTACTCTTTTTACAATAAAAATGAATATAACTGCTGATGAGTTAATGCAATCCTAAGCCACGAATTGTGTCAGAGTAAACAGGGAAGCAGTAGTAAAAAGAGAATCCCCAATTAGAGATCAAATGCTTGCATCAGCTTTCTTTCGTTATCTCCATAATCAATCTCTTGGCCTTGTTATACAACTGAAAACACACTCTCTCGTAGACTCTCTCGTACATCAGCAACTCGGTGTAGGCCAAATCAAGGTACTTGCCAATGCAATCTTCATACTTCTCATACAATGCAGGGACTGTAAGAACAGTTACAAGGCCTGGTATAAAGAAAACAAGCAAATGATATTAGTAAATTGATTACGCTCTTACCAGTCCGGAGTAACTTTCCGGCTAGCTCAATTATGAAATCATGGTCTCCATAAGTACCGAATTGCTTCGTGACATGATGCACTTTTCATAATTTGAGCTGATGGAAGAGTAAATTTCATTACAGGCTTCCATTATGGTATGATTGTCCAAACTGAGACGACAAATCTGTAAACCTAATATTTTGCCCGCATTTTTCCACTAGTTAGGCACAAGGTCCACATTGCATGAACTCAATAATATATATTACATGCCAAGTGAAAGCAACAGCTACATAAATAGCTTGTTTCTAGAACCAAGGGATTGATAGATTTAAATGCCAGAAAAAACAAATAAGAAAAAAGTCATTCTGCCGACTTACTTATGTAGCACAAAGTAGGAAAGTCGGTTAAACTACCAATGATAGATATCAGCCATAAGTATACAGCTACTCCATAGAAAAGCTCTGTGTCCTTTCCAAGTGCAATGCCATGAAAGATCGAAAGAACCATATTCATAATTGAATGCATATGGAGGGCTACTTCATTGATGACTTCTTCTGAGATGCGCATCACTGGCATTGGTGGAGGGGGCCTGCGCTAACGTTAAGTGATATCTCAATATGATAGATATTATATAGGGAATAAATCACTAGGACAATAAAGAAAACAGAGAAATAAAGGTGCAGAGATCACCATATATAACTGTTCCACGCAAGAGGTAGAAGATTATCTGGTCTTACTGTTGGTTGAATAGAAATGCACAAAGTTTAGCTTCCGTTTGTCAAATTTTCGTTTCTAAGTGTGCCGTACCTTTTCTATAGTTTACAGGTTGAAAAAGTATATTGGAATTTTTTTTACAGAGATCTAACTTTCTTCAGTATAATGAAATCGTGGAGATAGAGAGAATTTAGAGCTTCATCCGCTATAAATGTTCCGTGTCATTTTTCATTAGCTACTATCAGCTGAAATTGCCTCAAATCCTCAACACAGCGACATTCTACGATTTCGGCAGGAACGCACAAGTCGGTTTGTATCTCCTTGAGACAAGTCATAATACTGTCGAGATCCCCATGTTCGGTAGAAAGGTGCAATGAGAATCATTTATTTGCTTTGCATTGCATTGCATATAAGAATTCACCGGCAGCAAAAATAGAAATTTCACTTTCATGATGAGTTGTTACCTGTTGAGAATCCAAGCTGCCTTTGCCCACACAAAGAGAATGGAAATCAAGAGCAGCAGCACATTAGAAAGGAGGGACAAGAACGTGTATCCGGATACTTGAAAGACCCACCAAGCAGCCAGGGCGCACAGCAGTATCCCAACTGTGGCATTCCGTCTCCTCCACAGCATCACATCTGCCACTGTGAATCAAAACAACTGATCCCCACTGAATCCCAATACACAGGAATATATGCATATGTATACAAGCCGGCATACGGCACGGAAGAGTAACAAAAGATACAGATCACTCCAATAGATCCGAGGAAAGAGAAGAGATTAACTCGTTGAAAGTCACATTTTGAGGGGCGATAATACAACAAAAATTGGGCTGGGATTTTCTTTAGAACGGTTCCATTCTCGTAAGTAGCTCTGAACACAACAAGCAGCTGATCGACAAGCCCAAAATAAATTGCAACTTGCAGAAATTTTCAAGCAGAAGCTCACCGAATCCTCCTCCGAGGAGCGCGTGTAGGGATTTTGGCCTCTCCGACGGTCTAACGGAGGAACCCATGACGGACCCAGATCTCGATCCTCAATTACTCTGAGACGAGAGTCGATCGAACAAAAAGGCAGGCAGCTTCCTCGACCTCCTGCTCTCTTCTCTCTGCTCTCTCTCGGTTGGGTAAATTAAAACTGTGGTGAAGGATGAGGAGGGGTGGTGGTGGATGTCGGGGTCCAGCCTAAAAGGCACGAAACGATCAACCCATCCACATATTTCTTCTTTTGTTTATTCGATTGCTGAAAGGAGGGCTCTCTAACTGCACATCGGGCTACATAGATAGATATCCATCAATCAATAATTCAATACCAATACTGTGGGGAAAGGAAGGCCGACGGGGTGGTCAGCACTAAGCAGGGTCACATCACCTGGACAGCCATTCTTTTTTTTTTTTTTTTTTTTTTTTTTTTTTGGCCTGCCAGCTTTCTACTTTCCCTTGCTTGCCCACATAAACGGCTTAGGTCCGCCAATGCCGGGAAAGGTTGGTCTACCACGTTATTTGAGTGTGGGCCGCTGCGAGCAATTATTTCCGCCACCAGGTGCCCGGGACAAGGGCCGGCACGCCTACTAGTCGCGCAATTATGCAGGCCAACATCATCACGCGACCGTCTATCTCGCTCGCCCGCCCGCTACTTTTTCTACTGTTGCATTGTATTGAAGTAACGAGCAAAGAGACAAAACTAGTCAGAATAATTCACCATCATCTTACCAGTTTAACAGCCGGTTTCAGTTAGATTACTCTAGTGTTTCTTTTTTTCTTTTTCTTTTTTTTTAAAAAAAAAAATAAATAAATATGGCCCAATTGGTTTGACTAGCTGGCTTGAGTTACTTTTTAAAATACTAGTTTTGGCTACGGTCTACTTACGACCGGTCGAAGATTTTTACATTGTAAGCATTAATTACACAGGAAAATCCAAGGCTCTTCGCCTCTTCCCGAGCCAGATATTTTGGTGGAAAGTGTGGCGCCTCTCCCATTCTGATCCACAAGGCAAGGATATACACACCCAATCCGGCAAGGCAAGGCAAGGCAGGGCAAGGCAAGGCAAGATAGAGATGTCGGGGAGGCCGGATCGGAGCGACACGCACCTGACCCCGGAGGAGGAGGTCAGGAGAGAGGCGGAGGCGCGAGACTACTTCGACGGGATCGCGCCCAAGCGCCACTCCAAGCCCTCCCGCAGCGACTTTTCCTCCGTCTACGCCGACGCCCTTCCTCCCTCCTGCCGCGACGACTCCATCCCCGAGCAGCACAAGTTCCAACACCTCGAGGCCAACTCCCTGCAGGTCTCCTTTGGACTCTCTCTCTCTCTCTCTGTTAGGACTAATTAGACATGTCTTTGTACATGTGTCTGCTTCAAGTATAAATAGGAAATGTCTGCGTTTTTTGGATTCAAAATTTATTTGCTGTCGACGTTTTATTGCAGAAGTTGGTTTGCGATGGTAGTGAGGTGGTAGAGGAATACGTGCAGACAGAGTACTACGATGATCTCAACTGCGTCGATAAGCAGCACCACACCGTACATTTAATTATATTTTCACGTCTGCTCTTTTCCTCGAGATTATATAGATATTTATATACTCATGCCCCCTGCTCTTTCCACTTTACTTGGCAGACTGGCACAGGCTTCATCAGGATGGAGAAATCAAATGGCAGCTCCTTCCAAATTACGCCGGACGCTGATGCATCCGACGGCCATGTTTCCTGCAGGGGCAATCCGGCAACAAATGAGTGGATACCGTCTGCTGATACGGTATTATCACTAACTCCGCTCGCTCAACTTTTTAACTAATTCTCATGTCGATAATCGTATAAATTGATCTGGTTTCAGGTGTTTCCAACGTCGCACAAGCCTAACAGGAGTGATGTCTGAATTTTTCTACTGTGCTCATCTATCATGCTTTCACTTTCTATAGAATAATCACTGTGCAACTGAGGACGCACATCTACCTTGTGGTTGCTTCCAATTTTAGGAATAAAGAACTGTGCCTAGCTAGTTAGTTTGGCTCCTTGAAGAGCTATATATATATATATATATATATATATATGATGGAACCTTTGTACGTAATTTCAGCCATGTTATATTTATTTCAGCATTTGCTTCTTCTATTTGTGCATAAATCTTGCTTTATTAGAACTATTATGATCTGTCTGCTAGTTATATATTTGTCACCCTACCAGAAGCTAAATAACATCGTGTAAGATTTTATTCCTGCAATTCTTATTGCATCCCAGAAACTAATACCTGTTCTGAGAATGCCCATGCTACCGAATTGATGTTGGCGGATTGATTGCAAAATCCATTATCTGTTAACTCTTGCAAGTTTTTGTTGAAGTTAGAATCGTAATAACATGATCTCAATGTTTCCCACAAATAAACAAACTAGCTCTATTTCGCAGACGCGTGTAGCGCATGCTTATCCAAATAAGTGTCGATAATATTAGTTTCAGCTTCCCTTGCTGATAAATGATTTATCGCGAGCTGATGTTGTAAGACGATAGCATAAGAATACCAAACAAATAAGAAATCTGAAACAAGTCATTAACTAAATGATGCATCAGGATTTAGAGAATAAAAAAATATATATATCACTCAAAAATCATATATAAGAAATGTTGACACAGCAGATCATCATCCCACTCTCCAAGAATCACACAGAATACTGATACACGCCGACAAAAGCCAAATCCCAATTAATACAGGCTGACGGGAGGTACAAATCCTGAATGGTATAAGGGTGGTCTTTTGGTGCTCTATATGAACAACGAACAGAATGAACTCATATTACGTGTGTATTGGACTAAACACCGTGAAGAACTCACTAGCATCGAGGATGATACAGATGCCGTGATGGCACCTCATAACGACCATAGCGATCAGCAGGCATGTTCAAAAATATGTCCAATGATACAGAAGCAAATGTGCAACGACTTGAGAAATGTGACTTACTCAGGTGTCTTTCCTGAATAGTATATCATAATCAGTGACCAAACGAGTGTTAACATAAAAAAGACATAATTACAACTAACAATCTCAAGGACTAAAGAGTTGATACATGTGATGAGAGGAAAATAACAATTAAGTTACAATATGTGCCCTTCAGTTTGGATGAAAATGAATTACAGATTCTGGGCAATCCGTCCTCTCACCAGCAAGGGAGCGGTAGGCAAGTATCTGAGCCCGATTCTCTACACCGGCTCCCTTATCATCAGCCTTATTACTAACAATAAACTCAATGTTCCAGAATGGTCCTGCCATGGCCATAAGTTCCCTGCCACCCGGAGATGCCCCGTATCCATGCACCCATAAGTATTTCAATGCCGAAAGCTCTATTACCGCAAGAGCCAAAGCACGCTCGCTAAAGCAGCAGCCCCTCAGTTCCAGCTTCTGCAAGTTAGGGCAACCTCTTGAAAGTATTTCTAGTCCGAGATCGGACTCCCCAACATTACCCAGCAACATATACCGGATGTTAGCACTGTACTCCCCAATATAACCAAGACCAACATCCGAAAGCCCTCCAGGTCTGAGGTAAAGTGCAAACCTCCTCAGCTTAGAGCAACCTATCAACAAGGCACGGACTCCGTTGTCAAGGGGCAATTCTGTAATACTCTCTTGTCTGTCGAGTAAGACAAGTCGGAAATCAGAGAGATTTCTGCTGTAAGTGCCAACAGAATCGAGAGCCGCGTTGGTGATGTCAGAGACATGTATTGCTAGGTATTGCAGCTCAGGGCAGCCCTGAGATATTGCTGTCAACCCTAGATGTGAAACCCGGCCCTGTTCATCCTCGAGTCCTCCTTGCTCATCATCCCCTCTTTCTACTCTGAGTCTTCGCAATCTCTTACAGGTGCGGGAGACGACTTCTAGCCCTCTATCCCCGATCACGTCCCTCACCTATTGCAGAAATTAAAGAAGGAATCAAGACAGAGTACTTTCATCATACCTCGTAAGATGATTACAACTCATATGAAGAAACAAACAATAAGCTGTTGTGTTTCCTACCTCTAGAGTTTCTAGATTAGGGCATTGTTGAATCAGCTGGCAATGATCCTCGGTGCTGAGTAATGTGTACTGAAGATCTAACTTGCTGAGTGCAACGGCGCATGGAAGTACGGTGTGCACCTCATTCGTTCCCATATAGATTAGACCCAGGGAGCACAGCGAAGGAGGAAAACGGAAGTTCTCATACCTATTAGTCGAGCCTGCAGGGGCATCCAATGCTCCCCCACAAAACTCTTGCAGTGCTGTTGCTGTACGGAAAAACTCAGCCAGATCAGAAACATCACATTCGCTGACCTTCAAAGACGCCAAGGATTGGCAGTTTTTAGCAAGGAGGACGAGGTCTTGTGGCGAGCAACTGAGCTCGGTCAAATAAAAATTTAGAGACTCGAGGACGGAATTGTTGAGAGCGAGCTCCCGGAGCCATTCAGAACCCTTCTCGTCGAGGGAGCTCTCTTCTAAGAAGAAGGTCCTAAGGCGTCTGCATGTTGAGATAAGGAGTCACTTGTTACAACAATTATACTTTGGTCGGAGAGAACTGAGTGAGGAGTGCTAAAGCTTCTGGGCTGGCTGACATTGTTGCAACTAAAAGTCTAGAATATGGTGCAGCGGGCAGAGAGTAGAAAAACGCCGTCTCCACGGAAGAAGCAAAATTAAGAAGAAGATGGAGAAGGAGAAGGTAGCGAGCAGTACCTGCAAGATCGGGCGACGAGGGCGAGGCCATCGGTAGAGAAGCCGGAGCACCTATCCAGCTTGAGCGAGACGAGCAAGGGTCCCCTCCCCCGGACGAGGAGGGTGAGATCATCATCGGTGACGACCATGCGGCGCAGGTGGAGGGCGGTGAGGCATTCGAAGGAGCGGGCGATCTCGGCGATCCAGGGCGCGGCGTATCCCCCCCAGTCGTCGGGGATGAGGTCGAACATGGCGGCGCGGGGCTTGGCCTTGATCTTGACGGACTCGAGGCAGGGGAATCGCCGGCGGAGGAGGTCGGGGGTGGCCGAGTAGCAGAAGGCGACCGTGACGCGCTTCCTCGTGGCGCCGTCGATGGCGTACCACTTGCGGCACACCAACGAGGCGGCCGCTCGGTCCCGGGGGTCGTCCACGCACCCCATCACCAGGCTCAGCGCCACATCCGATATCCCCAAGCTGCTTGCTGTTCGGTTTAGGTGTCGCAGATCCATCGGCCCTAGGGTTTCACGCCGCGGATGCTAGAAACAACAAGCTAGAGCTAAGTCGTATGCAGAGCTTAACAACAGATTTCACGAACACGATTGCTGCTTCTTCTTCTTTTTTTTCTTTTTTTTTTTCTTTTCTTTTCTTTGGAGTCAAAAAAAATAAATAGAATCGTACCCTTTGTCATCTTGGCGGCGACGGCGGCGGCGGCTTCTTCTTAAGTTTTCATCAGACAATCTGCGGAGTGGAGGCGAGAACATCGGATTCCATTAGTAGAGCCGAAACCGAAATCCCTCACATATGCACAAAATCTTAAAAATAAGTAGAAAAAAAATTAAAAGAAAAAAAAAAAAAAAACCCAATATGAAAAAAAAAAAAAAAAAAAAAAACAGTCTATTATTATAGATGCCATCTGGATAAACCAATCATCAACCGTGGATATTTTTCCCGGGGTAGGCCGAAATGATCAGTGGCTTCGCAGGAGATGGGGACATACATCTTCATTTTCCATCGAGTGGGAATCTAGCTTCAGTGGTGGAACTGGGTTGCTTGAGCACTTTCCCTTTGCCCTTCCGAAACGGATGCTATCTACCGGAGCGCGGTCGAGACACAGGCAGGTTCCGTTATTACTCTTGCGTAAAAATATAAATAAAGAATTTCCTTTTTTATAAAAAAATTATTATTTTTTTACTAATTTTTTTCTGCACTTTATTTTTACTTTTTTTTATACTATTTTTTTTTTATGCACTTTATTTTTACTTTTTGTATACTAATTTTTTTATGCACTTTATTTTTTTAATACTAAAAATTTATTTGGAGTTAGCCTAAATTTTTTGATGGAAAGGTTATCCAAGAATTGGATGTGCAAATTGTAATTTTCATTGTTAAATATCAAAATGGCTTTCAACAAAAATTTTATCATGGAAGTTTGATGTAAATTTTATCATTATAAAAAACAGTTTTAAAGTTGAGTTTTATTTTTTCACGCTGGAAGTACAATTAGATTAACATGCGCTGAATGAACAGAAATTTTGATGCACGAAAATCTGAATAGGCATTCAATCTGTAGACAACTACAGGAAAAGCCTGGCCCTTCTCTGGGCGGAAAGCATTTATTTCTTCATTCATAAATTTGGTGAGCTTATTTTTATTAAAAATATCTTCAATTACTTTCTTATTTTCCAAAATTTTGGTCTATTTACTTTCTTATTTTCCAAATTTTTGATCTATTTGAATTGATTCCCATAAAAATTAATGGCAACATAGTCATTTAAGCAACAATTTGTTAACAAATGTTTCTCTCCCCCTCGGAGAAAAAAAAAAAAAAAAAAAAAAAAAAAAGGAAAAAAAGCACAGATTGCTCTCTCGTTCAATAGATGGCTGTATTCCCCAGTATGCAGGGTAAGGTGCAGTAAAAAAAAAAAAAGGAAAAAAAGAAAAAAAGCACAGATTTACTGCACCTTACCCTGTATACTGGGGAATACAGCCATCTATTGAACGAGAGAGCAATCTGCACCAGCAGCAGATATTCAACAATCAGCCAAAAAAATGGGATCAATTGATGCAGCTTGTTTCCGCCTGCCATAGACATACTGATCCCATACTGTTCCAACATCTTGGAAGGGAAAAATAAAAAGAGGAAGAACTGAATATTAAGTGAGTTATAATCCAGTCCCAAGCTTCCTCTTTAATTTTATCACATACATAAAAGAATCAGATGATAACCACTACTAGGATCATATGCTGAGATCAAAAAAAAAAAAAAAAAAAAAAAAAAAAAAAAAAAAAAGAAGAAGAAAAGGCTAGGCGATAAAAAACTGGAATAATCTTATAGTTGAATACCTTTGCATTCCATTGAAAAGTACTACAAACAAAATAAGGGTTCATATGAAAAAAAAAAAAAAGCCAGAAGCTTCTTTGAAATAATATACAAAATGAAAGTAAGAATACACACATAAATTTTGTGCAAAACACAACATGTATTCGAGGTTAAAGTGAAAACCAAAGTCTACATAACTCAGTTGCTGAATTGCTTTGCCGGAGATGCTAGGATCTTCTAGAAAAATTCACATCAAAAGAAAACTGATTTGAAGTCCCGGAAGAACAAAAATTGACTTTCCAGTAACCTAGGAACTTCCATCTCCTGCATCAGCTTGATCTCCTCCTGAAAAGTCAACAATCAAATGAAAACCTATAAGATCCTTACTATGTTAAGGTAGCCATAAAAAAGAATATTCAACAGATAGAGAAACGTCTCCACTGAAACAATTTATGGCAAGAACTTTAATATCACTAACACTAGGCTATGAAAGTAGTGGCGCTAATTCAGATCTGAGATCGCCTAGAGAGGCATTTCTTTATCGCCCATACATAACTATAAAATGAATGTTGTTGTTCAGGGAGCTTCGGAGATGAAGCTGACTATGAAGAAACAATATCAACCCTTAGAACCAGATAGTTGAGCCCCATGTAAGGAACCCTTGTCTATAAAAGCTAATAGAAGGGTAGATGCATATAGTACATATATAAGCTAGCAAAGCAACAGGAGAAAAGAGCACTCTTTGTGTATGGTACAATAATTAACTTGCACGACTTTGATATTATCAAAGAAGCCCACATTTGTACATGAATGAATTAGTTGAACAGACAGCTTAATAGCATGTATGAGCAGGATTCAAGCTTCCCTGGCTACCAAGATTTTATTCTGATTAATGAACATCTTGTTCGACATCTCTTTATTTTATCGAAGGAGCATAAATTCATTCTTCATATTAACCCAGCCAGTACCAACTATATTCACAAAAAAGGCGACATTCCATAAGCAGCTTGAGAGTAGAAAGCACATAGCCATGCAGATTTCATTCCCCTAGGACCAGACTATGCTTTTTATGGATTTGTAAGGGTATAAAACACCATTTTGTCACCGATTTATCCCGAAATTTAACCTGGGTTGCTAAACTTGAAAAAAAAAATTAATCTGTTTCATTTGGGACAAACTCTGGGACAAAGTTCAGTGACCAAATGGATGATGAGAAGATGGAATTCACCTGGTTCTTTTAATTTTGTTTTCTACCACCTCATTTGGTCCTGATGCTAACTAGAATTAAGATACATCACACCGTGCGCCGTTTCTACACTACAGAACGACTTGTGACCGACTCTTTCGTGAATCCGACAGATTATTTTAGGAAGCGAGAAGGTGGGGAAAGCTGAGATGAACAAGCTAACCTTCGAGGAGGAGGAGCTCTTCTTCGTCGTCCTTGTCGCTGTACTCTTCGTCGTCTCCTAGATCGGCGGCATCTTCAGCATCTTCCCCGTACATGGAGTTGAGATACTCCAGGGCGGACCTGGTGAAGACCAACTTGTGGGCGTCGAGGATGTCGAAGAGGTTGAGAGTCCTGGGGGTGAGCATCTTGAGGGTGCCGATGTTCCTGCTGCTCAGGCGCACGTTGTCGGACACGTCGGTCACGAGGAACGCGGCCTTCTGCTTGGGGTCGAGCCCCCAGCGGCGCATGGCGGCGACGAAGTCCTTGGTCTTGGGGCCGTCGGCGAACTGGTCCTGGAAATCCTCCACGACGAGGGCGTCGGAGGCGGCGGCGGCGCTGGCGAGGGCGGTGGAGATGGCGAGGCGCTTCTCCCTGCGATTGATCTTGATGGACCAGTCGCGGGGCTTGGGGCCGAAGGCGACGCCGCCGCCGGGGCGGAGCGGGGTGCGCTGGGAGCCGCGGCGGGCGCGCCCCGTCTTCTTCTGGGGGTAAGGCTTCTTGCCGCCGCCGCGCACCTCGGCGCGGGTCAGGGTCGAGGCCGTGCCGCGCCGCCTGTTCTGGCGGTCGGTGACGAGGGCCCGGTGGACAACGGCGCGGGCGGTATCGGGAGTCGCCGACCGAAGCTCGAGCGCCGCCTCGCCCACCTTCTCGCCCGAGAAAGAGAGCACAGGGAGGGTCGCAAGCTCCGAGCGAACGACGCGGAGCGCGGCTCCCTTGCGGCACCGAAGAGGGGATATGCGGAGGGGAGACGCCAGGAGGAAGGAGGAGGAGGAGGAGCACCACCACGACAACGACGACGACAAGGAGGAGAGAGAAGGAGATACTACCGCCGCTGAGATCTGCATCGGATAGGGTTTGGGAAACGGGAAATGGGAAGGAGAAAGGAGAGCTTTGGAGCACCGAATAGGCCGCAAGGCTATCTGCTCTGTTCCCTTTATCTTTTCAATTTATTTTTTAATTTTTATCCGCGTTGGATTTTTTTTTTTTTTTTTTTTTTTTTTTTTTCTCTAGTGAGAGTGTGAGACTGAGCCTGAATTTATTTATTTATTTATTAATACCCGTTTCAATCTGGGCCTCTTTCCAACTCTCGCGCCGAGAATGAATGACAGATGCTTAAGATAAGATGGCAAATTTTCTTAATTTTAAGATGGCATGGCAAAATTAGTTTGAAACCTTCATTAAAAAAAATTAAACAACATAATTTGGTATAAAAAATGTACTCAAAACACAAATTAAGCTTTAGTTCGTTGAGGTCACAAGCTGAAGTTTAGCAACGGCCTACAAAGGTGGGAGTGTACCCTGCTCATACCGGAAGCGGAAAATAAACATACACGCTTTTATTCATTTTTTCTGAAAACATTATAAACAAGTTTTTGCCACAATTTTTCTTTTTTCTTTTTTTTTTTTATCGGATAGATAGATATAATACCTTGCTGGTTATAGAATCATCACACTGAAGCAATCGATACCGTTTATCTGCAGATATGACAAACAGCCCAGAAAACTCCCAGTTAAGCAGATAAGCGAACACGAAGAACCAAGCAACATACTAACGATAAAGCAAACTTAATTGTTTTACTAGTAAAATCCATACAAATTTATTCTTGAATATTTTAATTCTAAGGAGCTATTGAATTACATACTAGTAAGAAGAAACCTAGTTTTTCTTTCCCACTCTCCAGCAAGGCCATGTAATTTACCAACCATATTTCTAGTAATATACCTTGCTAAAAGAATGGCCTGCCATGATAGATAACCAATTTAATGATAAATAAAAGAGAGAGAGAAAAAAAAAAAAAAAAAAAAAAAAAAAAAAAAAAAAAGGTAAAGAACCTAACATCGTCTATGATCGTTTTAGCTTCGAGCGATTTACAAGGCTGAGGTCCCCAGTGACCAGCAAGCGAGCAGCCTTGACCAGCTCCTCCTTCACCATGAATAGAACTGCAGCAGCAAAGACGCTTTGCATGATCTTTGTACTCATTCCTTTATAAACACCTGAAAGGCCTTCGTAGCGGATCATCTTTGTGATCGCGTCCAATGTACCTACAACAATGATATAATAGGTGAAGAAAACGTACAAAGAAAGAAACAATAATAGGTGATGACATGAGGTCGCAATAAGTAGCAGATACCTTTGTAGTAATGCCTATTATCATCGCCAACTCTCTGTTTTATCTGAAGCCTTGCCTGCAAAACCAGCATCACAATACCAAAAATTAGAGTTTCTAGAATGTTTGATTAAAACCAAGCATGTTAAAATAGGAAGGGCAATGAACACTTAAAAAGAGGAGTATCCTTATTAGCAGAGCTTAGAAATGTACCTTGACTACTAGGACGGGATATGTAACAACAGTAGCACCAAGTTTTGCAACAGCCCCAAGAATAAAAATCTGAACGAGGACATTTGCAACATCAGAGCTCTCAAAATGTATCTAGCAAAATGCAAGTGTTCCTTACTGATATTCACGATGGCAAGCCAAATTGTGACGCCCCAACTTCCCAGGAGGTCACCCATCCTAGAACTACTCTAGTTCTAGCACGCTTAACTTTCTTAACCTCTTGGATCTTGCTACCACCTAAAATACTACAGCCGGGTTAAGAGATTTAGTCCTATTATATTATTTATATTTAAAACTAATACATATTTCGGGGGTGTCACGCAGATAACCTGTTCTTTCTATGGTCAATAAGCTTACAGCTACTTCTTAAATGTGCTCACAGCCAACTTAATATTTTAACTATAGCAAAAGAAAACCAAGAGATTTACCTCCAGAGCACTAATTCCATCTGCACCCTTCGAGTTTGTGGCACGTTTCTTTTTCAACTTCTTTAAGAGGGTCTCATACAACATAAATTGTATGGCAGGGTTGCTAACCTGCAATGACAGGTTAGAAGTAACAATTTTATGCAAGCAGAGTTGTGAAACACGTATACTAGCAACTCACCATTATAAGAGTTGGAATTACACCCTTCCAAAAGCCTAGTAGTCCGGCTTCATCATAAAGTTCCTGAACCTGCAGGATTAAAGCCAACACACTCAATGAATTGACGAAGGGACAACTACAGCAAGTACAGATGTTACAGTGATTTACAACATCAAAGTTTCACGAGCATGAAGATTTACACTGACTTATGGACCTTTAGCATTTTAAAGCAGCAATTCACCAAAACCCACCAGATAGAAATGAATTGACTACATCTAATTCAAAGATTGTATAATCACATAATTTGCATTTTAACTATCCAGACAACGTAGAAATTTTTCTTTTAAATTTATCTGTCAATATGACAGAGATTAACACATACCTTGGCTGCTTGGATATTCATTTCATTGGCTAAACATTTGATACTCAATATTGCGACTATTCAGAAACTGAAATGAAGTTCAGATAGCACGGCTGGGTTGTAGATGTCATATCTAATCATTAGGCCGGAAAAAGAGCTTTATGATGAAGAAACTTGAGGGGGAGGTCAAGTTCAGGGTAAGTGGTTCAGAATTTATGAAGAAGCTGATGCTGCTCACTCCACAAAAGAAAAAAGGCCAAACTCACGCAGCTAAGTTGTTCAACTAAAACTCAAATCAAGTCTGGCCATAGGTTTTCATATTCATATCACTAAGGGAGGTTGGGCAAAATGAACAATAGGACTCCCTGGATGACCAGCAGGGCTTTGAATAGCATAACACGCAAAACCGAGAAATAAAGCAGACGAAGAGAGAGAGAGAGAGAGAGAGAGAGAGAGAGAGGATAGTCTAGCATTGCCCATGAAACTTCAACCACAACATGCCAACTGTGACAAATCTTGCAGTAAGTGCACCAAGAAAAATAAGATTAGAAGCATTCGAGCAGGATGATTGAATTCATAGTCGAACATCAAGATCAGGGACCAAATTTACACACAACTTTTTCATTGAGTGTCAGAAAGCAACGAATTTCCATATTTGAGGTTACAGCTATTTTCCTAATGGACAAACGTGCACCTTTCTTATTTATGATACTCAATACTATGAATATCGTGCATTAAAAAATTATAGGAGATCTGATTAGAGTTACAATAGTACATACCACATGACTCGCTCTGTAAGGAGCATGCTCAATAATAGCATGTTGGATAGCGTCATCCAGAGAGATTGGCAAACCATGAGTAGGTAGTGTTTTGTTTGTCTTTCTGTGCGTCTGCCCGGTGAATACCAAATTCAGGTCACAAGAATAGCCAAACTCAAAAAACATACGAAGATGAAGAAGAAGAAGAAGAATATAAGTTTAATTCAATAAGCTAAAAAGAGGAGCAAAAATTAAATTACTGAAGTGTAAAAAGAACAAGAATAGCCTAAATTCCATTCGTGAGAGGAAGCAGATTTTCTACCTGCATGCGTGTAACTACTACCCAGATGGGATTTGTTAGCAGTACATTCACACATCTGCACACATTAGAAAAGTGAATGCCTTCAGCAGTACAGTAGGAATATCGAAGAACAAAATGTCTTAACATTCATTACTACATACATGATCATTAGAAACCAACTTATAAGCAAGAAGAGCAAAAATCCCTTAGCCTCCTCATGCACCCGCCTCAAATGTTTAGAAAATTTGAAGGCATATACCGACCAAGTAAATGGCTAAATGCACAGAATAAAGCCATCGCCGAGGGCCTCCCTGACACTCTCAAGCTTGTCCAAAGGTACTGTTGGAGTAGAGCTGTTGAAGAAGCCTCAACAGCTTTTTCATTGAAACCTTGTTGAGAGCTTCCCGCTATAGGTACAAGGAGAAGCTTCAAAATGGTAATTCAGCTTTTAGGGCGAAGAAAGTCATTTTAGCTTCCTGCCACAGCCAGAAGCTAAAGATTGCTTGTTTGTCTGCAAATGTGCAGATTCAGCTTCTAGAGTAGAGAATTTGTTCCAACAGCAAGCCCAAACAAGTTATTAGGACAGCTTTACAAGCTGAAAAGGAAGCGATTGGCGGGAGGAGAACAGCATTTTGACACCAACTCTGCTGACAAAAAAAGAAAAAAAGAAAAAAAAAAAAGGATAGGAATTGGATGCACTAGCTAATTACCCAGAAAGAGCAGCAACAACAAGTGATTCGAGGATGCCCACAGCTCCATCGCCTATTCCTCTCTTCCTACGATCGAGAGCAGCAGATTCTGCCCTGTTCCGGAATATTTGGTAGAAGTAGTAGTATACGCCCTAGAGCAGAAAAATGGATTAATTCAGTCACTAAGGCAGGAATGAAGATAAAACAAACGGTGTGGAACTTGTCAGCTCAGTATGAAGGATGGAGAGCATTGTGATGCTACCATGACTACTCCGTCAAACCGTGAAGTACAGAGTACAGTTCCTCCAAACGAAGCATCAGGAGATCAAGATTGAAAACATGGGAACATTTTTGGAGTTTTTAAGTTCAAAGCACGAAGTAAAGAGCACATTTTATACCCGTTCATGTTTTAACTCTAAGTACACAAAATAAGATCAAATCGTGAACAGAAGTCTGCAACTACATGACTAAAAGAGTATTAATTAATTATGCCGGAAACAGAGGGGCTTCCGAAAGGGTTGGAAGACTGGAGAGCTAAAAAAGTGGTGCTCACCTGGGAAGCCGCCGAGCCGACCAGCGACGGCATTAGTCCGCCGTACAGCCGCTCCCAACCCTCATGTTTCACCACCTACACACATACGCATGCCACCCCATTTTACTAGTACTTTTATTTATATATATTTTTTCAACAAAACCAAAAGGAGTAAGAGATCCCAAAAAGAAAAAAAGAAAAAAAAAACACTAAAGGGAATCCTATGAATTGGAAGGAGAAGAAGAAGAAGAAGAAGAAGAAGAAGAAGAAGGAGAAGAAGAGGAGGAAGGGGAGGGAGAAGGAGACCAGGTACATCTGGCGAATGGTTCCATCTCTGGAGCTGGACTTGGATGGATCGCGCTCCGTCTGTTGACGAGTGTTGACCTGCGATCAGGAGAGAGAGAGAGAGAGAGAGAGAGAGAGAGAGAGAGAGAGCGTGATCCAGATTATAGGAAAAAAAAAAAAGAAAAGAAAAAAAAGGGGGGGGGGAGGGGTGGATCGCATAGATCTAGAGAGAGAGAGAGATGGTACGGTTTGAAGGGGGAAAGTGAGGAGTTGAGCGATGATTCCCCCGGCGGCGCCCGCCAACCCGTTGATCAAAGCATCCGACATCCCTCCTCCCTTTTACCTGTCGAGGCGGAGAGAGATGAGAGTGAGAGAAAGCCGGCGCCGAGAAAAGAGAGAGGGATCGAGGGAGCGTCGACCTCAGATCACAGTAATCGCGCAAGAAGCGGAATTGTTGTTGGATTGTGGGAGACGGAAGCCAGGGGGGAGAACTCATCAGAGCCCAGCAGTTATTTCATTCGAATTGGTTGATATATTCGATTAGCAACAACTAACCAATTAGTGTGAATGAAACGAATAAGTAATTACGATTATTTTATTTTATTTTATTCTATTTATTATTTGGGATGAAACGAACCCTGTGCCGAGCAGTATGGGAGCGGAGTATCTCCTGTTTTGGCCGTTGCGGCGCTTGAGACTGACTCAAGCGATCCATCGCTTGATGGCGAACCGTATCTCCCTCCGCACTCATCAGGTCAGGTACTCAGGTGCGAGCGACAAATGCTTATCGGATCGAGTAAAAGAGCGTCAGATACATGGTTTACCCGTGGGCTTAGAGAGAACGCTGGGCCTCCCAATTGATCTACACGTAAGGCATCTGCTTGCTCGAGTAATATGTATTGCTTAAGCAGGTTTTCTCGGCCCAACACGATCTGTTTACTTAATTTAGGGGGTAATGTTAACCTACGGGCTAGGGCTCTCAGTGAAACTATTTCAGCTGATACCCGCCGAATCTGGTTTGTTACGATTGAGCAACCAACCATTTAGTAATGCTTTGGTCGCAACTATAACTGTGGATGCGTAGAGATCCACAAAATTTCAGAAAAAGCTTAAGAGCACCAATCTCCAGTGTGCCTTATCTACGGGCTATCACTTTCTCGGCAGGGAGATTCTTAGCACGCATGAACATGCGACCAGTTTACTCTCTACTCATTATCACTGGCCTAGCTATTAATTATTCCTAGTGATGCATACAAAAAGATTTTCTATCTGTACTTGCACAACCTTATATCTTAACAATTAATGATGCATACAAATAGAACTCTATCTGTTCCTCTGCAGAAACCTATCTTACAAGCGAGGAATGAAGTGTTCTCACAATTATCATCCTTATTGTGCAGTTGACGCGCTCAGTTAATGAGCAGGGCGGCAAGATTACAAGTTTTACGCAACTAATTAATTTCCAGATACATGACAAAAAATATCTATTTGCTGAGAACTGACAGTAATAAACTCACCATAAATCAGCCAAACCTCTAATTGGGGCTAACCAGTTATCAAAGCAGAGACTATCTATCCTTATTCACATAAAAAAACCAAGTCCTTGAATCTCACCGTCGTTCCCATTTCAGGACAATATTAACAGCTGAAATCTTCATCGCAATATCTGATGTACAAGAAATGGACGAACAAGCCAATTTACCAAGACATATAAACATTATGCATGCGGCTTGGCAATCACACACGCCTTCCAAAGTCACAACCTTCTAAACCTTCCAAAGTCACAAACTTCTAAGGACCAAAGTCCAAATTTTTTTTAAGGACAGTGTACACTTTCTGTGGTTTTCAATTTTTGTTAGCTTCTTGGGGCGGTAAGAACATCCGGGCCAGCCACTGAAGTGGGTTGGGCAGATCTTGCTTGTTCTTACGCCAGTACCAGATGGCAGCATTGTAGAGCTCGTTGCGTATTTTTTTAGAGGCAGCCCTCCAATCGTACTTCTCCATCTCCTCCCTTGCAGCCTTTCCCATTTCTTCTCTGAATTCTTTCGACGATAAGAGCCGTTCAATCTTGCCCATGCAGTCATCAAGGTCTCCAGGCCTATATAGGAAGCTTGTTTTGCCCTCATGATCTTCCGGTATAATATCGGGTATTCCGCCTGCACGAGCTGCAATGACAGGAACACCAGAAGACATGGATTCCAACACAACCTGGCCGAGGGTCTCAGATTCGGAGGGCATCACAAATACGTCCCCACTAGCATATGCCTGTGAGAGCTCCTCACCTTGAAGCATTCCTGTGAATACTGCAGGCACACCTTTAAACATCTTCTCCAGCTCAGGCCTAAATAGACAGCAAACAGATTGTGTTAATGGAAAACCAATGAACAACAAAATACAAGCTTCAACAGCTCTTAAAATGTGGTCTTTGGTTATGGAGGATTTGATCATCAACCCACTCAAGCACATAGATATGGATTTTCGAAAAGGAAAAAAAGTCGCAAGCAAAACCAAATAAGGCCTAAGGAAATAGTTTCATTTGTCGTTGTTTCTGCTACATGAGAAGAAAGAAAAATATTCTCATGCATATTTTTCAAAATTAATTGTGCTGATTTCGTGGTTTCTTTGATCTAAGTTGTTCAGTAACTTAACTCAGAACAAGACTTCTCCCAGGTTTCACCCTTAACAATGTCTAAAAAGATTAAACATACTCATGTGTGATCAAATTGAGAAAGGAATTAAAAAGTGCTCTATAGCGAACATCTAAAGTTAAGATTGCCATTTGCCAACCAAGCAGCATAAAAACATTTGACATGTATATATTGATAAAGTACTGAATCACAAAACTGTGAGAATATAATACCTATATGGTCCATCTCCTACAAAGGCAATTCTTACTCCCGGCAGCCTATCCATAACCCTGCTCCATTAAACACACAATTAATTAGTGACATCGCTGAGCATGCAGGATTAATCACAACATACGAAGAGTGGCCACATAACATTCGTTGTGAATGTTCAAAATAAAACAGGTTGCAAAGAATGCAACCAGATATTTTGACATTGCTCAAATGAACAGATTTGAAAAAGTAAATCTAACTTAGATTCAGCGAGGCTCAAATCAATAATAAAAAATTTATTACTTGAACTCAGAAGCTTAAGAAAGCTCAGATGTCCATAAACATGTAAACCCAGACCAATAGAGGAAGGAGGGGGGGTTTTACAACTGTATATCATTTAAATGGCAATCTTTTCTTATCATGTGAAAAGCAACATTGGAGATCATGACAGATGTATATATTAATTCGCTTTTAAGGATCAGCTAGACTCTAGATAGATTATCTAACAATGTAAACAATTTGAACTTTGCAACTTAAAAAAGCTTGACTGTGCAATAACATGTGAATGAAGATCATAAAATAGATCCTTTTTGAATGCTTTCAGACATTAGTGAAGAGTAAAGAGCATTGCATGCAAACTAAAACAAAAGGTTCTAGATTTCTTTCTTTATTGGTTATTGATAGTACTTCTATGCTTTGATGTTTTGTTGCATTGCAGCTACAAACAATACCATGTACAGGTAGGATACCAGTTTTATGGCCTTACACCAAGAAAGCTCCTGCAATTTTTCTTTTAAAATATAAGAAGGGAAAAGAGAAAGAAGACAGAGTTGCAGATAAAAATATAATTCATTTGCCAATTGATTAAAGTAATGGAAGTTTCTTCTTGTGGTTATACGTCCTTCAATACAAATGAAGCACTAGAGGCACAAATGAACTATAATTCAGATGCCTAATTCCACTTTTTAAGTAACAATCAATCAGCAAACTATTCTTTGTCCTTCTAATCCTGACATAGGGTGACAGTTTCCAAATAAGAACTCACCTTTTAAGGAAATCCAAGTTCTTTTCAAGGCCGAAGCGTCCAACATGAATTATCAGCGGTTTTTCTGGTTCACCATCACTAGCAATAAAGGAAATATTAGATGGTAAGTTTGGTGCTTTGCAATATAGATGCTACTACATGCGCCTTTGTAGGTCTGTGTGTGCGCGCGCACACACACACACACACATATATATAATATATAATATATAATATATAATATATATATATATATATATATATATAGAGAGAGAGAGAGAGAGAGAGAGAGAGGAATAGAAAGATACGTCAGCTTGACGCGCATCTCTTGGCTGCGAAATCGAGGGTGAAAGCTTGCGGAATCAACACCCTTGTTCCAAAGACGTATTCTGCTAGCTGAAGAGGGAGAAAAAGGAAGAATTACGAATTTACGATCCATAATGATGTATGAAAATAAAGAAAAAAAAAAGAAAGAAAAAGCTCTACTGGGATAATGCATGTACATTTACCTGATATCACTTTGGCAGCCTGAAAATCCTTGCCAATAGCAACTGAAGGCACCAAAGTAAGATCAGCAGCTCGGTGAAGAAACCCTTAAAAGTGAAACAAGGGAATTAGTACCAACGCCATGCAAGTGAAGGTGCCAAAACACACACGCACGGGGGGAGGAGGGGGAGGCGAGGTACTGAGAGAGAGAGAGGGAGAGGGGGTGCTGGGAGAGGAAGTAACGGGGGTGCTTACTGATGACCTGCCACATGGGCTCTACCAACCAACTGAAAGTGTATCTAGGAATGTATCTGTCAGCAATTATAAGAAGCAAATCAGCTCAGCAACTAAATCTTTCAAGAACCTCAGGTAAATAACATTAGGGGAAATGGTACATATTACGATTTGATCAGTGTTACGCTATAAGTAAGAAAAAAAATGGATTATAAGAATTTAGCCATAATGCACCTCAACAATTAACAACTAACTTCCAGCTAGCATATCTCAGAACTGAAAGTCAATGCACATGTTGTGAAAATGGCAATATATACTGGGCGTATGGACATAATGCATTAGATCTCTGTGTCCTACGATTTAAAACAGGTGTACTGTAACAGGTGAAGATGAGTAATGTTTTAGAGATAAAGAGGTCAAGAAGAAAGCATTAAGTATTTAGCTGAGTATAACATTTATTAATTAAGCTGGTGTGGAGGAGGAAACAGATACCTTGGTGCTTATAAATCTTAAGCTTTGTTAGATTACTTCACTGTTAGGTTCTCACTTTTTTCCCTTGTTAGTTCTTTAAACTGCTTTCCTATGGATGCATGCATGAATGCACAAAATACAAATAAAAAAGAAGAGACCAACTTACGCTGGAACGTGAGTGTGATACGACATCACTAACGGGACAGAGAGCAATTTAGCAATTGCAAGAGCCCCAAATACCTGAAATAAGTTGCAATAATTTATTCTGAGAGGTACGAGAAAAGCTTATATCTTATGAATAGCATGCTTCTCTGGATTTATTATTACCATAATTCCAGGTGAAGATGCGTGAATGATGTCGGGCTTAAACTTTGCCACCTCTGAAATAATTCTAGGACTAAGCGCCAATGAGAGTGGAACATTTTGATACATTGGGCAAGGAAAGCTGTAAACAAACATTGTAAACAGTAAGTAGAAGAATAGGAAGTTAGAGCCACTATAGCAGGTCGATATATAACAAATCTCACAGGGCATCAATGTGTTCCATAAACATCGAGCCACTGCAGACCAAGTTAAAAGTGGAGTCCAACAGGCTATACTACTCCAATTAACCAAAAATTGAAGATTTTTTTACAGTGTTTGCACGCGTATTTCTACCTCAAATGGTTATTCTCATAAAGTACTAAATTAATGATAGGAGCTTCTTTCTTAAGGGAATGTACAACCTTTCTTATGATTCAACACTTGAGATTAGTATTTAGGTTGTTAGTTTACCTGTGAAAATATTTTGCCAAAACAACATAAACACAACAATAGAACCAATGATAAGTGTTCAATTAGTAGTGGACATAAGCTTATCACCTTAAGTGGGCACATTGTCAGGAACTAACATGTCCTTAGGTTGAATGTGAAAGAATCTCAGATTTCAATTACCTGCGCGAACCAATCAGTTTTGCACCATGAAATTCTTGAGGCACTCCCTCATGGGTTGTCACAACCATAACCTGTTCCAGAGACCAATGCGGACAAATGTTGGAACTAAGACATCTCAAAGGTTAAAGAAAGGATAATAGTAAACTCAGTGGAACTGCTTTCAGTGAATTCAGTGGAGTTGGTGGGAAGATCAATTATTAAAGGTAGTAAAAAGTACCTCATCTCCCATTTCGCGCAAATGTTTGATGAAATTTTGAAACCGGTTCTTATATCCAGAAATATAGCTGTCGATAAAAAAATAATCCCCATTCAGCAACATAGACCGTGAACTTGGAGTGTATTTATAATCGCTAGTGCAAAATATACAAAAAGTGAAAGAAGAGCAACAAATGCGTCAACCCGATGAAATCGTTAACATTTGCTACACGCTGAGAGGAGAGGAGAGGAGAGGAGTCAAACAATGCTCAGCATAGTCAAAGATATAGTATCAAAATGAAAAGAGGTATTCATGTAAAAATTTATTCAAGCGCGAGTAGTATGCAGGCTGGAGATGATCTTTATATAATGCATTCTTCACGTTCTCAGGAGGTAACATACTAATACTTTCCCACGTGATCTACTGCACAAATCATGAGTCAACTAGGAATAATTGCTCTCAGACGTTGTACAATTTTCTTCGAACATCACTGGCTCCGCCTCGGTGCTAATTGCCGAGCCATGGTAGATTCGGCACAATAATAGCCTAAATACGAACCTGTAAAGACATCTGTCGACAGGTGCTAAGAGTTGTAAAACCATACCATCCAGTTTTAAAAGCAAAAGAACTCGGAATCCTAATTTCACTGCAGCACGCGGCATGTGCAGACTGCAGAGACGTATCAGATCAGATGAAGTAAGTCGCAAAAACACCAATCAGAGGCGGAGGTGGATCACATGCACAGAAATGGCAGATCATAAAGGTCTATTAAGGTATCGCAGCTCTTAACTCATATTACGAATCGAGAGAGATGCGGGATAGGAAGAAGTTGGCATGCACATAGATTAAGTGGGGTTGGGGTTGGGGTTGGGGTTGGGGTTGGGAATGGGGAGAGAGCGAGAGAGAGATACGCGAAAGGAGAGGGCTCGACGAAGAGAGCAATGCGGCGAGGACCGGAGCTGCCCTCTGCATCTTCGAGGAGCGGGGGCGCCTCTTCCGGATCGTCCTTAATCTCGTCGATCGTCATCCTCGCAGCAAATAGTTGACCGCCGCCAACTCCTTAAAACCCGAGGGCGAGGGCGAGGGCGAGGGCGAGGGCGAGGGAGGAAGCGAAAGAAGAACAAGGACAGCAGCAGGAGGAAGACGATGGCGGTAGGTAGCAGGGAGGGGTCCAGAGTCGACTCCGGACGGGGTGATTGGCGTCTCTCTCTCTCTCTCTCTCTCTCTCTCTCTCTTTTTACCTTTTTTTTCTTTTATCCTCCTTCCAAACGTGGGAGGGAGGAAACTCGCAGGGAGACGGAAGACCTTGGGGTCCTCAATCGGGCCTCTTGTAGAGATGAGAGATGCTTTTTGAGAAAAAGTATATTCCTTTGAATTAGGGAATAGATTACGGGCATATGCTGGGGAAGATCTGGGTTCCGATCCCGTTATTTCTGTTTCGCCCCGTTTTAAGTGGACAAAATATCTTCTTAAATATCTTCTCGTATTCCAGAAAATCTCTACGGGTGAATATTTGGAAATTCAATTTGAATTCTATCTCTGTGAATTAGTTTTCTTCTTACTTGTTATTTGTTAACGATCTATCAGTCCCTAGTATCATTTGTTCTTCCAATTGGAGCTGCCTCTGCACATTCCTAGTTTGAAATCATCTTTTCTATTCTTTTTTATTTATTTCGGGTGCTGCAATTAAATACTAGTGCACGTTGGTTAACAAAACAGCACGACCATATACTTTTGCTCTTTCCTCAGCATAATTATGTAATTCTTCTTTTTCACAGATCTGCTAATTATCAACTAGCAATCTGTTAATCTATTTATCTATTAACTCAATTTTTTTTTTCTTATTTGCTGATTTTTTTATTTTCTTATCCGACATTATCTCTTTACTTTTTTACTCGAGAGTCTGTCCGTGTGCATCCCCATTTCTCCATATCTCTCTATCTTTTTCTTCCATCCACATGTTCTTTCTACTGCGCTCTCGAAATTTATTATTTTTTATAGAAGTCGACGAATTCGAACCACATGTTCTTTCTACTGCGCTCTCGAAATTTATTTTTTTTATAGAAGTCGACGAATTCGAACTCCCGAGATATAAGTGGGCTTTATTTTTCTATAAATTTTTGTTGAAGAGAGCGAGTAGCACGGCAGCGGAGCTATAGGCGATCACGGTGGAGGCCACGGCTATCACCGTCAGGGGCGGAGATGCCGCGAAGGGCAGCTTCGAACAAACCGTGGCAGCTTCGCCTTTGAATTATTCATCCCTAGACGCTCTCCGAACCTTTGGTGCTCATCTCCAACCTTTTTCTAAAAGGCAGATCCGGACGAATGTTTCAAATTCGCCGAAAGATGATCTCATTTCGTGATTTACTATTAAATTGATTGATCTAAAATTTTAGAATAATTTATTTATATTAGTGTGCCGGATTAGATACAAATTTAATTATAATAATATTTATTCAGTGCATTGCACATATCACTATACTGATACACTATTTATTTAGTTATTATTGTCATTATAGATATAAATATGTGGCTATGGGGCATCATTGTCAAAAGTATACAAACTGCATAATTTCGTGTGCCTGGCGTGCTTTAATTAATGCCCAAACTTAGCACCCAAACTTAGCATCCAATAATTTAATCACGTTATGTAGGGTAGGGCCTCCGAAAGCTACTTTATGATACAAATAGAATCTTAAAAGCACTACAGAGAGAAAATGCCTTTTCTCCTGCTCAAGTTTTTAAGGACATGCTAGGCCGCCAAGTAGGGGATTTTCACAAAATTATACTCTAAAATAAATAATTAAAACGCTAATTTATATTCAAGTAAAATGCTCCCAATGTTTTTCAAATTACAATACAATATAAATACGAATATTAAATTATAGACTTAAAATTTCCATTTTGCATCCTAAAACTCATTTCAAGCTCAACACATGCTTTGTTTTTATTTTTGTTTTCAAATTGGCAAATTTTTAAAATGTAGACCGGTACTGCTGGTAAGGTGTAGTGCAAAATAATTACAAACTAAGAATTTAAATATTCATTCACACGGACTGTATCCACCGTACCGTATCGTGTCAATAAAATATCGACACACGATACAATCCCATGCCGACGACACTAACTCAAAATTTTACTAAATTAATTTGTTTTAAAAAAAAATTATTAAGTAATTTTTTCAATAAAACTTAAAATATTTGATAAAAATATATAATAAATAATTTAAAAAATTTATTATTAAAAAAAATTAATATTTTATATCATTATATATCAGCACATATGTATTTTTTATAATCGTCACTCATATCGTACCGGCAAGATTCCGTATCATGACACTTAAATTTTTATTATAAACATAATAGCAAAAAATATTTTTACCGGCAAGATTCCGTATCACGACACTTAAATTTTTATTATAAACATAATAGCAGAAAATATTTTTATTATAAACATAATAGCAGAAAATAAAAAGCTGGCGAGTAAATATAGCCAACAGTTTTATTTTTTTCGTAAATACAGACTATTTTTCCACATTTATATGCAAGGACCATAACTAGCATCTCTCCAAATGTTTGAATAGTCAGAAAGCATAAATTAATTATAAGAGATTTGATGCACTTGTACACGTTTCGAACAGTAACATCAGAAACACGGAGTATCATCAACCGTGTACGTTTTGTAGCAACTATCTTATTTCCCAAGCTGCACACAGCACATTCCCTAGATAGAGATCACTCATGATAATCGCGGAAAGAAACGATCAAGATCATTATTATATTATCAAAAATTCAAAGATAGGAACACCAAGATTGGTTCATCAAGCAGCAGCGATCGCACGTGTTTGACACGCTTGTCCATGCTATCAAGATCCAGCAAATCAGCAATACCATAATACCGAATCACATTCGGCATTTTACATCTATGATAGGAAATCTACGGACCACGTGAAAATTCCAGTCGGTAAATAAAAATAAAGCCCATTTGATACAGCTGCAGCAGCTGAAAATTACTACTATTAATAATAATAACAACTATAGCAGCAGTAATAATACTAGCAATAATAATACAGTCATAATAGTTATAATCAATGCTGGCTTGAAGGTTGATATGCATAAAAATTAGGACAGACAACAGTAAAAACCTTATAAGCATCCTTAAATAAAGAAACCCACTAGCCCAACTGATAGGACAAGCACCATAAAGTTGCCAGCTAAGACAATTTCCTGGCCAGAACTTCAAAATGAATCTAAAATACTTTCAAAAAGTTAACTTCCCGTAAAAAACATGGCAAATATCATTAGATCCACCTAGAAAGCTTATGGACCCCAGGTAACAATCAGGTCCCATCAAATTGTAAAATAACTTCAAAATGCTAAAGGGAAGAAATTTTTAATTAAACAGCGGAGATAATAAATTCGGTTGCAATACGAACAGTACCGACGAAACTAGATAATTTGATTTTTTTTTTTCTCAGATATTCTTCCGTATGTTATGAATTTAATGAATAATTTTATCAGAATACACGTGAATAGGTGGCAGGACCAGTACCCATTTATATAGATTATATATCAACTTCCCATCCAAACCTGATTAGGATTCTATTTAATTTAAATGGATGAAAAAGAGATAAGATATACTATATTAAATAATTCTATATTTTTTTAGATTGACCTTTATCTATAGTAAATCTAAATTTAAATATAATTAATTAGCCCACATATATAGAAATCCTAACAATCTCCTACTTGGCTTATATTAATTATATTTTATGAACGAATTTTTTATACTCCAAATTTTATTGCACATTATAGAAAACTTTATGGTCAAATACCTTAGAACTCACTTGATCTTTAACTTAAACTAAAAAGACTACAATGATAAGAACTATAGCGGTCCACCTCTCTATATTGAAAATTTTCTTCCATAATTACCATATTATCTTCATCTTCTAGCCAAGTGCTTTATATGGTACAACTTTGTGAATGAACTAAAAACCATATGTCCATTCGTTAACCGACAAAACTTTATGTCTATTAAACGGTCCAAATACAACTGCATCAAAATTGTAACTTTATTGAAAAGAAAATAAAAATAATGTTATAATTTTACACATCAAAATAACTAATTAGACCCGGACTACAAACATGATCTTTATATGACCCAGGTGCTAGCCCCTTGCTCATTGGGTCTGCTATCATACACTTGGTACTGATGTATTCAATTCTAACATATCCTTCATCTATCTTCTCTCTCACAACAAAATACTTGGTATCCAAGTGTTTACACCCCGTTGTAATTTTATTGTTATTGACAAAGAAAACTGCACCTGAACTATCACAGAAAATTTTTATTGGACGAGAAATAGAGTCCACAATCTTTAAGTCTGTGATAAAATTTCTAAGCCAAATAGCCTGTGATGTGGTCTCATAACATGCAATGTACTCTGCAGCCATGGTCGAAGGAGCAGTAATACTTTATTTGCTGCTCTTCCATGAAATTGTTCCACCGGCAAGCAGGAAAATATACCTAGTTATACACTTTCTGGTATTTGGGGCATCCCGCAAAATCAGAGTCCGAATATCCGATCAGCTCCCAATGATCTGATCTCCTGTATATCACCATATGATCCAAAGTACCATTCAAATAACTCATAACTTTCTTAGGAGCCTTCCAATGCACGTACCCGGATTACTTTGATACCTGCCAAGCAATCGAACGACAAGAGCAATATCCGAACGTGTGCACGTCTGTGCATACATAAGACTACCGACTGCAGAGACATATAGTATGTTTTTCATCCGTTCAATTTCAAATTGATTCTTGGGACATTGAAAAAGTATTAAGCTTATCCCCTTTATGAACGGGAGTATCACTCAGCGTACAATTATGCATTTCAAATTTTTTCAAAAATAAAAAATTATTAGGATTTTCATATATATAGCCTAATTAATTATATTTAAATTTAAATTTACTATAGATAAAACCAATCTTAAAAAATATAGAATTACTTGATATGGTATATATTACACTTTCCTATATATTTAAATTAAATAAAATCCTAATTAAATTTTAATGAAAAATCAATATAGAATTTATATAAAAAGGTATTGGTCCTACCACCTTCTGATAAGATTATCCATTAAATTCACACCATACGAAAAAATATCTAAAAAAAAAAAATAACCACATTACCTAGTTCGGTCGATACTGCTCATATTGTAACTAAATTTCTTACTTCCGCTGTTTAATCAAAAATTTCTTCTCTACGACGCTTTGTAAGTTATTTTACAGTTTTATTTATTGAGATGCAGAGTTCAGAATTAAAATTACTGCAATCCAAAGCCCCTATTAGTGGTGTAAGTAATTTGTATATTCCGCAGAGATACACCACAAATTTTTTTATGTAAAAGATAACCCCTCCGAGGACAAGGATGTCTAGCATTACCAACTTGAAAGATGAATAAATGACATTTGTAGAAGTCTGGTATTTTGATCATCCACCAAAAGTATGCGGCTCGATATCAGAAAGAAGCCTCAAGTGGGGAGCACATCAATGTAGCCCCTTCGGGGGAACAACTCAAAGTTCAACTATTTTAATCTCAAAACCAGCAACCATGTGTGGAACCATCGTCTAAAGACACTCAGTTTTTAGCTGCCCGCTGCGGTCGGTATGGCGGTGGGTGGCTTAGAGTCCTCTGCCTTCTCGTGCTCCTTGTTCAGCACCTGTTATCATATCAAAATATCATCATAAGCTTCATTAGTGATATTGCGATAGGATAATTTGTTTTTCCAACCAAAATAAAATATTAGCAACCATTGTTAGCAGTATAAAGCAAGTGCAGCAGACTATGAAAACAACAGTCAAGAAAACAAGTTTACCTTATTGTTTATCAAGTTGTGAAGTGCAATAACACTCCGGATTAAAGAAGACAGATATATAACCAGCATCATATCATTTGTTTTCACTGCATGACAATTAAAGTAGATTAATTTAAAAAGCTACTTTAAGTATGAACCGAGAAGTGAGAACTCCCACAAGCAAAAGCATAGTTATTCTCTGCTTGTAGTAAAATGGCAACATTACCTGAAAAAGCCTTGATCAATTCACTGACATTAAGATTCGGAAGTAGATTGAATACATCCTGCAAGAAAATCAACCAACACAGTAAAACATCTCATTATAATAGAGACAAAAAATAATGACACAAATAATTTGAAGTAGATAATGAATAGTAACATCACACAGTAAACTAAAATAATGGCTTGCCTACAGAACACAAAAAAGAAAAGAAAAGAAATCAAAACTAACAAATGAAAATGATAGAGAATACCACTCAAACTTCTTATTTAATTAATACAAATTCTGATTCATTATCTACACCGGCTACAGATTATTCAGCTGAGTTAAGCTATTATGTTGGATGTAACTTTACTAGATATCTGTCAAGCACAAAAGATGCTAATATCTACCATATGCAAAGGCTTCTATCTCGCTCTCTTGTTTCTTCTTCTGCCTTTCTACTTTCTTAGCCACCCAATTCCTAGGTTGACAACACTGTTCTCATTAAACTCAAAATAACATGATAAATAAAAATGGAGGTGCGCCAATTATAGCCGTCCTTATGAACATTCGACACACACAAACAAACAACCATGTGCTAATTCTCACATCTCAAGACATAAAAAACAATACCCTATAAGAATAGATGTATACAAACAAACAACCGTGTGCTTATTCTCACATCTCAATACAACAAAAACAACACCCTATAAGAGCCTTACTGCAGTTATTTTCATTCCTGGTCCAAATACAGCCGACAAAATATAGAAGGTTCAGACATAAAATGATGCAATGTCTGATCTACCTCATCCCCCTAATAAGCATTCACCCAAACAATCATTCAAAGAGAATACTCTCAGCTTTCCCTAAAATTAGGTACCAGAGAAACACTGCAAGGGGGAAAATAAATAAAAAGAACACTAGAATAACAAGGAATTAAGCAGATTCAGAGGCCAGAAGAAAATTTACCACTATGAGTGAATTGGCTATTTATAGGAACCAAAAAACACTAAACATTTCAGGAAAAGCAACTATTGATACGCTTAACCCATTAAATAGTAAAATGGCTGACAGCCCGCAACCTATTACGGTCAAACATAAGAACTCCAAATCACCGTCTGATGTAAAACTCAAAGTTCAGGAAAAGGCATATATAGACCAGATGAAGTTACATCTGCAAATCTGTAGCATGAAATTAAAAATGTTGGTTATGATATCATTTAAAAAACTTCGATGAGAATAATTCACTCAATGGAGGGGGGGGGGGGGGGGGGGGGGGGGGGGGGGGGCAAATTTAGTCATCTAACATCCTGTCTCAGAAACAAAATGCATGAAATCCAGAGATCTAGCATAATCAAGTTCTGATGCAATTTAGATATTTCATATTTGTGAATTTCGGATATCATCATTGTCCAGAAAAATATGGGATATCATCAGAAATATTGATAGTACTTAATTGCCTATATACCAGAATGAGAATTAAAAACCTGCAGTGAAACGTATTAATAAAAGAGTGGGTGAGAAAAACCAACCTGCAAATGGTACAGAATCTCATGATTTAATGGAAGATTTCCATCAATTACACGATCTAAGTAACCTCGTATCTCTCGAAGCCTTGCATCCAACCCCTTCAAGGCTGCAAGCTTGCTAGTAACCTTTATCCATTGTAGATATATTAGTCTTTTCTTTAAAATGCATTCCAAAGATGCAAACACAGATATCAAAAATAAAAAAAACAGTTACAATAGAATTACCTCAGTTGCAAGGGTGCTGATTGTTGTATCCTTGACATCCCTAAGCAAGTGCTCAACTCCTGTAAACACAATTAGGAAATATTTATAGGCCATATATTACATGCACCCGCTTTTTACAGTGTCTAGAGCATATGACGCTCAAACAGCAGATCATCTACAAGTAACAGATGGAGGTTTTAAAGATAAATGAAGACTTTGAACGTTTTACAATATCTAGAAACTATGGATTACAGAATGCTTTCGGGCCAAATGATTTCAATTGCTGACCTGACTAGTCAAAGAACAGCAATAAATATGTGCAAACTACTAGCAGTACCGCTTATGCTTTTGTTAAAATTATCAGAGAAGTGTGGTTATGAGAGAGAAATCTTTTTAATAACTATGTAAAACTAAAGTCGCTCAAACATGAAAAGCTCTCTGAAAATTCACTTCACGTTTCCTTAATCTTCCCCATCTAGCCTCCTCTCCTATTTTCCATTCTAGAATCCCAACAAGTTCTAAGGCATATGAAATTTCTAAACCCGCCTAGCCTGTCTACCATTGCCTGCCATGGCATCACTGCTTGCCATTCCCCACTGCCGCATTGCACAGATTCCCAACAGACCCACAGCTGCACCCTTCTACTCCATCTTTTTCCTATTCCCTCACCTTCCACTTTCCGATCTCCCTAGTTAGTCAAGACAGGCCCCACAGAAGTATTGACAGGTTTGAGTCAAAGTTTACCCAGGCTTGGCCAGTTTTACTAATAGCAGTTGGCTCAACCAGGCAGATGGTCACCTCTAAATACAATGGCTTCCTAATCCAACAACACACGAAATGCTTACCTATTTCCTCAACTTCATGAGCAGCAATTTCTGAAGGCACATGGACGAATACTTTTTGGCTTTTTTGGGTGGCGTTCTGTAATGAAAACATGCATATCAGTTAAGAAGGCTAGCATACAACAACATCCTGCATACAGAAGAGGATTGCATCACATGTACTCCAGAAACCTCTGTTTGCTTACCTCTTTGACCTCTTCTACAGCATAGTACGCTTTAGTTGGTATTCCTAGCTCCTTTGGTTGGACATCAATAATCACCAAGACAGGATTAGGTACGTAGCTGCAGATTCAAAAACACATAGTGATAACAGAATTCCCAGACTTGTGGCTTTCAAAATAAAATAGAACAACGAAGAACTCATCATATGGTCCTAAATATCAAATTTTCGTTAAAAAAATAAATGCATCAACCAGCATATAACCAGAAAAAGAAAAAAAATCCAAAAACTACAGATTTATTATTAGTATTCAAGGCAATGCAAGCTGACTGCTCTTCACAAGCAATTTTTTTTGAATGAAGAATAACAAACTCCAAAAGGAGGGAGTGGGAGCGAACTGTCAGCCAACAAGAGACTTAATTGTCCTCCACACCCAACCAAGCTGAATTGAACACAAAACAGATACTTTGTGCTACCAAGATGCGTCAAAGCAGGTCAGTTTACAAGGGAAAGAAAAAGATAACTATAAAAGGAAGCTTAAATGTTGAAAAAAACAAAAAAAAAAAACTATTAACAAAAAAACTACAGTGCAAGATAAAAGAGCTCTATCATCTTACTCATTAAATAAGGCATGAATATCCAAATCATTCTCCCGTAGTTTCGGACCAGTACTATACCAGCCAACCACATGTTCCTTGGCTGCAACAAAGACAAGTCATATTTTGCATGATAAGATATAATGAATAGAAAGGGACATAAAAGTGCAATAAGTGGAATCAGGGAAGCACCGTTTATTCTTTTGAACATGGCAAACATAGCTTCGTGATAATTATGGTCTAGAAACCAGATGCTTGGGTCTTTCTCATCTTCTTCAAAAGGAACTGCAAAACAAACATTGAAACACTGAGTTCATGACCTAATGAAGACACAATGTAAACAAGAAACTTTTCCCTCGTATCATGTGCAACTAAACAAAAGACTTGATAAGTGAAATTTAGATATCTAACAGGACTTGTAACAGGTTCAGATACTTAAGAGAGGAAGAATAATCATTTTTTCCCCCACCTCCAGCTGCGTTAGAGAATAAACTACAGACCTTCAGTTTTATATTGTACCATTATACAGTGAGAAGAGAATGTCTACTCCCTTCTTTCCGACTCATAAATTTTCAATTAAGATGTGTGTACAGATGCCCACTAGGCACATCCGAAAAAACTAATTTAATCGTTAGGTCATTTTATTACTTGCTTGATTTGCAATCGCTATCAGAGATCAGATTAGTCCCCATGGTGTTTTTTGGGGGGCGGGGGGTGGGGGGGAAGGAAAAGCATCTACACTACAGAAGAGAATTCAACTACCAAGTTTCTCATCTATTCCATAACATTAATTGATATCATCCTAATACATGTTGAAACAGGACACGAACATCACCAAAATGCCATTCGGGGCAGGTTAAATACAAAATCGTGATGATTATAACTTTGATTTTGGAGATTAGCTAAATGTTCGTCAGGGTTATTCGTAGAGGAAACTACAATCACGTCAACGGCCCCAGCATGAAGACTTCATAAACAATTTCGGGGCAATGGCAAGAAGATCGAGATCGAGATCGAGATCGAGATCGAGAGAGTAAAGTACAGAAGAAATGACCTGCGTAGCTGTTGGTGACGTCGACGGTGCCGCGGGAGGTGGTGCCGAGGAGGGCGCCGATGACGCGCTTGCTGCTGTCGCGGGCGACGCGGTTGTAGTGGTCGACGATGCTCAGCAGCACCAGCGGGTGCACCACCACCTTCTCCACCGCCCGCGCCGAGATCTGCTGCGTCTTTATCACGTCCATATCTCTCTCCCCAACACCTTTCCTTCTTCTTCTTCTTCTTCCCTGGCCCTCTCTCGCCCTCCTTTCCTCGCCCTAGGGTTTTTACCGTGCTTCTATTGTCTTCGATTTCTCTTCCGTCCCCGTTGATCTACAGAACTCTACAGAAAGTGGGGCTGTTCAGTAATGAAAGAAGGCCGACCCGATAAGATCCAGGACTCCGATCACTTTTCGGGGCTTGGGCTGTGCCCTTTCGTATACTGATATACCTTGCCAACTTGATTAACAAGTAACCGTTTTTTTTTTATTATTTTTGTTTTATTGTTCTTATTTTGGGCCGTTTAGCCGAGTTTCTCGGAAATGGGTGGAACCGGACCCGAACCTAAATAAGTTTTTATGGGCCGGGTCTTATTTAGGCCGGCCTTTACGTATTTATAATGTAATCTTGTACTTCTTCCAGGCTTCGAAATTTAGGTCCAAAGTTATTTTGGGCCTATTTAGACTTCCGAGATTGAGCCAGCGCAAAAACCAAAAATTGTTTGTTGCTTTTGTGCATATATTTGTATTATCGATATTGCAATTAATCAGTTTAGATGTATATTTTCTTGTCCCACTTAAAAGCAGTCCAACTCCCTTTTACCTACAAGTGTAAAATGGATTTTAATACTATAAATTTATACATATTATTATTCTATAATTTATACTATCATATTGTTTAATCAATATCTATACTCACCATACACGAGTTGGTGTTTTCTTCTTCTTCTTTTTTTTTATGCTCCACATGGCTGGCTTTCCGCCCAGGAACAATTTGTCCTCCATAATCTCATCTTTCCTCGTAAACAATGAGAAAATATTTTTATTTAAATTAATTTACGTAATAAACGAGGTTAATAAAATTCTATAAAAATATTAAAAAAATAATGAGAAATTATTTAATATCTACGCCATTACGCGTTGCTCCTTAACTGGTTTTAATATATACAGAGTTGTATACTTTATTTACGTTGGATTTATCTTATAAAATGGCCTGAAAATAAGACTCGATATGTGTATCAGATTTTTGGACTACATTCGTACTAGACTTTATTTACTTTTAAAATTTTCACGCTGATATCCGGCCCGAGGCCTACTAAGGCCCAGTTGGTAATGTGTTATAATTTAGTAGAAGACCCAAATAGATAGTCCGCTTTTTGATTAAAAAAATACATATTTCAGGTATGAATTTCGGTTCATCCCCGTAGTTTTAGTTCATTCGGAAATCGGAATGCCGGCTGGCACTTTGGTCACGCCACGGTCGGCACCATGCTCTCGAGGCAAGGGTAAGATCGAATCCGAAATGCAGTGGGTCCGCTTAGACAACAATTATGCTCGATCCGACGGAGACTGCAGTACTGGACGGGACTTAAAAAAAGAAAAAAAAAAAAAAAGAAAAAAAAAAAGGAAAAAAGGGCAAAAAAAAGGGCGGGCCCCAAAATTCTCCCGCCAAAACGTCCTAATTTTCTGGTGGCTCCACGCGTCCTCGCGGCGCTACCCTCTCTCTCCTTCCTCGGCGTGGGAGTGCAGCGGCAATGGAGATGGACGTCCCCGGGGCCGAAGAGCTCGAGTGGCTCGAAAGCAACGCCCTCCTCCTTCCCGAAGAAGGAGAGTACGACGAAGAGGAATACCCGCCGGAGGAAGATCGAGAGGACCGGCAACCTCGAATCGATCCGGATAACCATGTCGACGGCAGAAAACGGCTCCGGCCCGACGATGACAGCGAGGCGGAATACTCTACGGTGCTTCCGCGCGAAGAGGAAGTGGGGAATAAAAGGAGAGCCTTGGAAGAGGAGTCGGACGAGGACTGGCTTCGATATCCGCCGCCAAAGGATGCGGCTGCCGGTGCGGCACCGGAGGAGGACGTCCATGTGCTTGATGCGGCAGAGGAGAAGATCATCTCGCGATTTGCTTGGGAGATCGAGGGGGAGTGTTTGCCGGTGACTGGGCCTAGCGGAGAGAGGGTGTATGCTAAGATGTGCTCGACTGATACAGGCGTGGTTCGCAGCAAATCAGCCGCAGCAAAATCTACAAACGGTCAGATCTATATCATTTTTTTCCTTAAATTCTGTAAACTATTGTATCTTTCTACTGCTGCTTGCTCTGAATCTGTGAAATCTGTTGTTGCTGCTTTTTTTTCCCCTTCATTTAAACCATTTTTAGTTCTCAGCAATGTGAATTTCTGACGGTTGCTAGCATGCATTAAGGTCTCCTTTCTCTTACCTTTTTTTTTTTTTTTTTTTTTTTTTTTTTTTTTTTTTCTTTTTTTTATTGTAAGCATGCTGCAATCAAAACAAATTTGCAACATGGTTGGATGTGATTTGTGATCTTTAATTGATACATTTTGGGGTTAATTTGGAGTCGCATGAACGGGCCACGTGCTGTTGTGATGCGTGCTTGAAGACGCATCTGCACAGCTCGTTTTCAATGTTTTATTGAATATTTTACCTGGCACTTACTAGGATTTGAAGATTTAGACTCCTGAGAAGCCCACTAACTTTTTAGAGATAGATGCCTTAATAGAATCAAGCGAGCATTTTACCAGTAGGCTAAGCATATTTGATAGATACCCAGATCTCCTGTGCGCTCTAAATATCTCTGATGAAACCATGTGCAGTGGATTGTGTGCTGGGTGAGGGGGTTGTGGTAGGGTTTTATCTCCTGCTCTTTAATTCTTACGTATACAGACTTGTGTCATTTGTGTTCCTCAGGTTTATATATGCTTTCTGTTCCAACTTAATTGATTTGCCCACATGTTATGACAGTATTCTATGGAGAAGGATAATTGTGTATTACAATAATTCTTTCTGAATTCTTTCTGGAGAATAAAACAGGTCGCTCCCAATTTTTGCAAACAATAGCATCTAAAATAATATGGAAACAATGGCATCCTTCTCTACAATCTTCATTCTAGAGCACGACTAGTTGATTTTGACAGATATTAGGAATATTTCCTTTTCTATTGTAATCAACAAGTTATCTGCTCCTTTTTTTTTAGATATATTAGCTGTGTTTTTTTTCTTCTTTTTTTTTTGAGAGAAATGTAGCATGCAATCCGCTTCGTTTATTTTTGAAATAAACTTAGCTGGAAATGTGAAGCAACTAGGTTTCAAACTCGGGTCTCGGGTATCAACCACTAAGCCTTTTGCCACTTGCACTAGGAACGGTTGATTATATTAGCAGTGTTGTTTGGAGCATATGCTATATGTTTACTCCTTTAAGTGGATTATTTTCTGCAGGTCTTCTTTTGGAACCTATTAGTGTATTAAACAAAAGATTGGAGGAAGATGCTTTAGCAAAGGTATAACTCCATCTATAAACCGGTTAAGATTTATTATCTAATTGAGTATTACTAGGAGCTCCTATGTTAATGCTACTATGAATACTAGATTTACACATAGTAGTCCCTAAAGTGGAATATGCTAAGTAAGGTTGACTGCAAATAGAAGAGTTAGTGATTTCTTGAAACTCGAGTCATTCTTGTAAGTCACAATAATTATTATTTTTTTATGATTCTGAAGGCTCTGCAAGAAAGTTATGGATCACAAGATAACCAAACTTGTCCAGCTGTTCCCGCAGTTACTGAACAACTTTGGGTGGAGAAATATGCACCGAGCTCTTTCACAGAGCTTCTAAGTGATGAGCAAACAAATCGGGAGGTAAAGGCTCATCCCCATTCTGCTAAGAGCTTTTCAGTTGCTAGGAGATTTTGTCTGTTACTTTTATACTTCAGCTAAGTTGGAACTTCAAATTTTACTTTGCCGGTGTTCTGGACAGGTGCTGCTGTGGTTAAAGCAATGGGATTCCTCTGTCTTTGGATCTCAAATCAGGGCTACAACTGATGATGTATTATCTGCTTTACGGCGACATTCTTCTGCAATTCACCAACAAAAGTTTGCAAACAATAAGTTCTTTGCCAAGAATAATGGAGCTTCTGGCAAGAGTCAAAATCTCAACTTTTCAAAAGTTGGTGGTGGAGAAACTAACAACTTCAAAGGGATAAATAATTTATGGACCAAAAAGTCCATGGTTGGCAATTCACCTGAACAAAAGGTGGGCAAGCATAATGGTCTTATGTATCATGTTTAAGACTGTAGTGCGAGTCTTTTTTCCTCTTTTTATGCAATTATTCGACTTCACTTTTCTTGTGGTAAATAGCAATGACAATGAGATTAGTTGTCAATCATAGAGATTATACTCCTGATGATGAACCTTAATGCTCTTGGTTCTTCATACTGGAGATATATGAAAGTTTCCTTATTAACTTGTCGTCTGACTGGAAAGATAGGAAAAAGGAAAACATTGCTAAAGAACGGATTTCTTTGATACACCCAACTATATGGATATAGTGTACTTTCAATTTCTGTGCACATTCTTCTTGGAATCAACCCTGGTGTCGGAGCTGAGATGACCTTACATCAATAAAAGAAAGAGGTCAACTGGTCGAGTCCATCTATTGGGAACTTTCCTAGTTTTGCATACTTTCTGATAGTTGCTGCTCATTTTGCTCTCTTGAGCAGTTGAGCCAGTTTTGATGTTCAATAATCCTAGGAATCAATTTGAATACTAACTATTCATGTGAAGGAACTTAGAAAAGGAGTTGCACACCTGATTAATCAAGTAATGCTGAATAACCTAGTCAGGCAAATTAATCTTTTTTATCTTTACAAGCAGCTTATGTTTGATAATTATGCAATCGCTTCGAGGTAACTGAAAGTTTGCAACTTTATTGTTTTATGGCTCCAAAAAAGCAAGAAGTAAATGCTTCTTTTTATTGTTATCAATGATAGATTGCTAAATCTTTTAGCTATATTGGGCGGTATTTTTATAGACCTTAGCAACAGAGTAATCATTGCTACTACAGACTCTGGTAATTTTCTTTGAAATGCGCATTTTCCAAAGTTTCTGTTGCAATTGAAAATAATAACTTTTCTTTATTGCAGGTACTTCTACTTTGTGGTTCTCCAGGACTCGGAAAGACAACACTTGCACATGTGGCTGCTAAACATTGTGGTTATCGTGTTGTAGAGGTTTTGGACTTTACCCTTCTGCCTTTGTTGTCTAAGCAAATCCATTTTCTCATTGAAAGAACATAGAAAATCCGTAGGTGTACGAGATATTCCTTTTAGGTCTCTTAGCAATCTACTTTAGTTCATCTTGTTCCTCTGTGAGATCATTATGTAGGAGCTGGTTCTCTGAAGGCTTGATGAGGTCATATCATCCTGCTCTTAGTGTGAAATAGCACCTAGGTTCTTGTTATTTATCATTCAGTTCATCAGTATGATCCAATGCACGTTATGCATTTACCCTCGAACATTCAGTGCATGCAAGTTAATTTGTATTCAAAAGCATTTCCGTATCTCTTGCATTCATTGTTTGATGAACTTGGTTCTGTATTTCCAGACATTCACCACTTCTTACAATATGCCATTGAAACCTGTGAAGATTACCTTTTAACACTTCCTCCAAATTCGTAGACATGTAGAAGACATGTTTAATTTCCTTATATTGCGATTGAAAGAAACAAAGATATGGTTGTTTTCCTGCTTATGCTGCTGTGCACGAAACCCTCCTCAAATATGGAGTTATAATACTGTATGGCATCTAAAACTGATTAGTAACTCTGATGAGGTGCAGAGTTGCTTGTGCATGCTACTATGGTCATGAATATGTATGACTAACCCAAAAAGATTGGCAGAAACTACTTTTATTGACTGAGATGCATCCAATAAATTTCCCACTTCCTAGAGACACTATCACTGTATTGCCTGCTCGATCTGCAGTACCTCTGAGAAGTATTTTTGCTCATCATGAGTTGTCTTTGCAGATAAATGCAAGTGATGATCGTTCAGCTTCATCGATAGAATCAAAACTTCTTGATGTTGTTCAGATGAACTCTGTTATGCCAGACTCCAAGCCAAAGTGTTTGGTAAGTTTGGTTGGCCGGATGTTGAAGTGCATTCCTTATGACATGGTTAAGTGTTGTTGACCTTTTACAGGTAATTGATGAAATTGATGGAGCACTTGGTGATGGAAAGGGCGCAGTGGATGTGATTTTAAAAATGGTATCGCCTATCGTTTGTTTAATATTTTGCATACATGCAACTATAAAAGAATTTGGTTAGTTAGGGTTCTGGTGTGAGATTAAAGTTAAACATAGGGCGACATAAAGGGATCAGCATATAGTGATAGTTGATTTAAATTTCTGTTAAATGCTTAAAATTTGATAATATTTGCTTTAAAAGCTAGCAATATGGAATGGTGAGTTCTGTGATTTTGTTGTATGTTGTCTCTTTTATGTTTTTCATATTTTGAATACTGCATGTCCTTTTAAATGCTCCTCTCAGATGAAAAATGTGCCATCTTCATGCAGCTAGCTGCTGAAAAGAACTGCAGTTCTGATAAGGGAAATGTCAATCAGGGAGCTCAAAACCTGAAGGCTCCCTCAAAGAAAGGACATAAGCCAACAAAACTGTCTAGGCCTGTAAGAACGGAAATTGATACAAATTTGTTGAACTTGATTGTATTATTTGAACACAATTGCTATTTGTGTAATGGTGACACAAATTTGTATAGGTGATTTGTATATGCAATGACCTCTATGCACCAGCTTTGAGGCAGCTACGCCAAGTAGCAAAGTGAGCACTTTTACTTACCAATTTAACTGTCAGTTCTGACCTTTAACTTAGGGCTGATGAAAACCATTAATAATTGCATGCACCGCTAAAACTACTTAACTCCTTCCATCAGCTTACAAGGATTACTGATAAACTTTACAGGGTTCATATGTTTGCACAGCCAACAGTTACTCGTGTTGTAAACAGGTATTCACAATGACGTTCGGTATGAAGTATACCCTTTATTTTCCTCTTTCTTGTTATTCATTCAGCTTTCAAGAATTATGCTTTTTATTTGCTTTATTTTTTTGTACGTATTCATCTGTTATTGCTGATTGTGGCAGGCTGAAGTATATTTGCAAGAGAGAAGGATTTAAGACTAGCACAATTGCGCTCTCTGCACTTGCTGAATATACCGGTTCGTGTTGCTATTCACCACATTTTCTAAAAATAGTAAACCTTGTTTTGCCAGTACGAGATATCATTTTGTCTCTTTAAATATCCATACTACCACACACTTGAATGATCGTAGGAGAATGGATTCAATCAAAAATAAAAATTTGCCCAAAGAGAGTGTATTTCAAACTGCAAAAGAAGAGAGATGAGCGAGAGAGAAACCCATCTGGCGGACGCAGCTGGAGGCGGAGGAGAGATCACCAAGAAGGAAGACGAATTGAAGGTTAAAAACAACAACAACAACAACATCAACATCAACACTGGTTTGACCCGGAGAGGGAGGGAACCTGAGAGGAAGGCGACCCGGAGCTATAAGGAGCTAGAGAGGAAGGAGCACCGGAGAGGGAGGGAGCTTCGGAGGAGAGCACGTGATGGTAGGCCCCGTGTCAGCAGTGTTTCTCGACAAACCTGTGGAAGTGGTGCTACGGCGGTGCGACGGGATTCTTCTTTGGCCGGGAGCAGTCACATGCACAAGGCGGAGAGTAACGCAGACAAGACTCTTGCTAAGGAATCTCCTGTCAGCGGAAGGCCACTGCCTTCTCGGCGGAAGGAGGCACATGGGTCCTGTGGCCTGAGAGACATTAGAGGCAAAAGAGTCGTCCGCTATGTATCATGGGCAGATCACAGAGGTATCTCGCTTACCTCGTATTGTCCTGAGGCTACTGCTGAAGTTGGACGCGACAGGACGGGACCCAATCGAGATTCGGTGGATGGCCCTGGGAGTTGTGGGGGCTCACGGGATGCACGACCAGCGGTTGCTAGGACATCTATGACTCCTTATAAGGACGCGCTTCTCCGTCGAGCCCCCTCTCCTCAGCAAACATCTTACCGGCATTGCTCAATCCCTCCCCCCCCGCTTCTGGGAAGGTGCTTTCGTTGCCTTTCGAAAGATCATCTTATTCGACACTGCAGGGAGCCGGTCAGGTGCCGACGGTGCTTCAAGCTTGGACATCTCGCTGCCCGGTGTAGCCTCCCGAGACCGCCGCCGACACCGAAGATGTTCAGGGCTATGGGTTACAGGCCCCCCGCCACAAAACACTTCGTCCCCCTATCAGAGAACTTCCACGCTCGTCAACAACTCTGCCGCAACGCTATCCTCGCTAGTGTGATTGGACCCGATCGACTGGGGCACTGCCCACAAGAAGCGATTGCGTCTGACCTTGCCAGCAAGCTGGGGGGGCTATCCGAGGACTTCCACGTGGCGCGGCATCGTGAGCGGGGATTCGCGATCCTTCTCCCTCACTGGGTACGCCCAGAAGACCTCACCCGCAGGGACGTCGTCCGGCTCCCGCGTTGTCGGCTCCGGTGCTTCGCCTGGAACCCATTTCGCAACGCCGAGAGATCCATGCTCCGATTCAAGGCGTGGATCAAATTGGTTGATCTTCCTTTCGAGTGCTGGACGGAATCTAGAGTCGTCGCAATTGTTAGCCCCTTCGGAAGATACCTGCGAGGCGAGGAGGAGAGTTTAAACATGTCGGACTTTGGAGGTTTTTGCTGTCAGATAGCGGTGGATGATGCCGCTGACATCCCGGAAAGCATCTTGATTACTTTAGGTGACCTTACCGTCACCATCTCCGTGCAGCTGATCCGCACGGCCCCGCTGGGGGGCGACGACCGTGGAACACCTTTTGCTGGTGGAGACCCAAACGAGGGGGCAGACCAGACTGATCCGCTCGGGCGGTCCATCGCCAGGCGCGTCAACCCTGCGGGTGAGGGCCCCTCAGGTCCGAGCTCCACAGATGGATTGATGGCGGATTCGAATGAGTCGGAGTTTCCGCCGGTGCAGCGGGATAGGCGGCGTGGCCGCTCTGGTAGCGTGCGGTCGTCGCCGGATGTTGATGCAAGCAGGCGGCCTACCCCCGTGGTGGGCCCCCCTCGAACTTCTGTTCCTCGAGGAGGGCGTAAGAAGAGCCCCGGACCAACGGCGATCGGCGGCGCTCCCCGGCGGGCAGATGGCGAGGATGCCCCCAGGGCGGGCGCTTCCATCGAGGAACCTGGCGCGGGTCTCCCGCTGGTTCCCCAGTCGGGCGGTACCCCTATTGCTCGCGGTGGGGGCTGCGGTGCTCAGATCTGCTCCCGAGACCCCCTCCTCGAGCTTCCCGTTTTACGCGAGGATGGCTTCGCTTCGGGGGGGCTTCCGCTCTTGGGTTGCGGGAGCCCTAGGGAGAAGCGAGATGAAGTTTTTTTGAAAACCCTACCGACTGGGGTGGCTCCCGATGTGCGATTGGGAGTTGGTCTGGGGCTCGGGAGAAGGAGCAGGGCGGCTGGGCCTCCGCTGGGCCCCCCGAGAGCGGGAGCCTCTCTGCCTGCTGTTGACTTATCTCTACTGGGCCGGGGTGGGCCCTGCTTTGGAGGAGTTGGAGCTCAGGGAGAGGGGGGCAGCCCGGGTGCCCCCTTTTTGGGCCTGTTGCAGCTTAGCTTCGTTCGGGGTCAAGATCGGGTGACCCTCAACCTCGTCCCGTTCGCCTCTTTTCCTCCCCGTTCCCTTCACCTCTCTTCCCCCTTCGTGTTCTTAGCTCCGTATAGCCGGGGGATGGTTCCGGTGGGAGCGGTGGACCCCGATTGTGTTGGTTTTCGCCCATCGCCCGATCAACTCCTTGCGCCCCATTCGTCGAGTGGGTGTGACTCCGAGCTCGCTGAAGATTTTCTCGTCACGCCAACGGAGACCGAGATGCCGGTGTCCGACTCTGGAAGGGTTGGCCCGGTCGTCCTGTTCGGCCAGCCGATGACTGTCTTCTCCTCTCCCACCCGTAGGAGCGCTCGACTAGCTAAGGGTAACTTTGAGGGTGCGCTCGCTAGAGCAATGGCCCGAAAAGCCTCGCTCCGGGATGCTTCGAAGCTGTTGGCCCGGGATGTGACCACTGAACCAATCAAGGAAAAATGTAATCTGTGCGGGATCCGTCTCTCGAATGACGAAGCTGCGGACTTCTTATTGTTCGCCGGCCCCCTGTCTTAGGGCCCCCTGTCACTGTCGGGTGTTCGTTTCTGGGAGTCATCTCTGTGTCGCTATGTTTCAGATCTTTAGTTGGAATGTCAGGGGTCTTAACGACCAGAATAAGCGTGCTGTAGTTAAATCTGTAATCTCTAAACTCAAGTCGTCGGTGGTCTGTATCCAAGAGTCGAAGGTGGAATCGGTTTCCCGTTCGTTTCTCAGATCTTTTGCCGGACACCTTTTTGATAAATGTTTGTTCATCAAATCGGCGGGGGCCTCGGGGGGTCTGATCACTTGCTGGCCCTCCTTCATCTTCTCTTGTAGCGGGGCGCTAATCCGAACCCATTCGCTCACGGTTCGACTGACTCACCTCCCTAGCGGTATCAGCTTCTATGTGACCAACGTTTATGGCCCCCCGACCTGGAATGGTAAACCGGAGTTCTGTCAGGAATTGACCAACCTCAAACGCGACTGTCAGGGCATCTGGACAATTTGTGGGGACTTCAATCTAACCCGAAATCCCCAAGAAAGGAGAGGTAGTATCTGGAGTGGACGTACCATGGCGCTGTTCTCAGACCTCATCAACGAGTTGGAAATGCTGGACCTACCACTAAGCAATCAGCAGTTTACCTGGTCCAACTTGCAGAGCTGCCCAACCATGGCTAAACTTGACCGTTTCCTGATCTCAACCGAGTGGGACCTTAGTTTCCCTCTTTCGAAGGTCGTGGCCGGAGCGAGGATCACTTCCGATCACTCGCCGATTATCCTATCTACCAGCCAGAAGCTGACACCTCCACGGTTCAGGTTCGAGATGGTATGGCTCACGCGTACGGATTTCTGCTCTAATGTACCGCTGTGGTGGAACGAGGTACCTCCTAAGAGCTCTGGGGTGCTTACTTTCGTGGCTAAGCTGTGACACTGCCGAAAGCGTATCAAAGAATGGTGCTCCTTGAGCTTTTACAGCATCCATCGCACCAAAAATGACCTAGCTGGCGAGATCCTAAAGCTTGATATTTTGGAGGAACGCGCAAACCTTCCCCCTCATCTGTCTGAGAAACGGGAACAACTTAAATCCCGACTAAGAAGGGTGGTGGTGGACGATGAAATTCTTTGGAGAGCCCGGGCTAACCATCGTTGGTTGAAGGAAGGAGACGGTAATACGAAATTCTTCCACGCGGTTGCTAACGGAAGGAGGCGAGCGAACAACATTGGTGACGTGGAGGACAACGGGCGGATTCTTAGGAGAGAGGAGGAGAAGAGAGGGTACTTTTTTAATTATTTCAAGGCCCGTTTCGCCCCGTCAGACCATCACCGGGATTCGTTAGGGGATTGGTCAGAACTTCTGGGAGGTAGAACTTTTAGCCGCCCAGAAGAGCTGACAGTGCCCTTCACCTTAGAGGAGATCAAAAAAGCCGCTTTCCAACTGGGCGGTGATAAAGCCCCGGGGCCGGACGGTTACAACCTGGCCTTCATTCAAAAATTCTGGGATGTGGTAAAGGAGGACTTGTTCTGCATCTTTCAGGAGCTACATAGTGGTTCGCTGAACACCTCCCCTCTGGATTTTTCCTACATCTGCCTGGTCCCCAAGAGAGAAGGTGCTAATTCAGCTAATGACTTCAGGCCTATTAGTCTTCTTAATGCAGTCCAAAAGATTATTTCGAAAGTCCTAGCCAACAGACTCGAAGTTGTTTTGAAGGAGGTCATCTCGCCCACTCAATCCGCTTTTCTAAAAGACAGGTCGATCCTAGACTCCTTTGCAACGGCTGTCGAAGTGGTTAACTGGTCCTCCAAATCAGGACTTGAAGTAGTAGGGATTAAAGCCGACTTCGAGAAGGCGTTTGACATGGTTCTATGGGACTTCATCTTCTTGGCCCTTGCCGGGCTAGGAGCAAACGACACATGGTGCAGTTGGATCAAACAATGTGTCTGTAACGCAAAGGTGTCAATCCTAGTGAATGGTGCTCCGACGAACTGGATAAAGACCCATAGGGGGCTTAGACAAGGGGATCCGCTGTCCCCCTACCTTTTCATTCTGGTAGCAGAATGTCTAGCCCGAATGACGGAACGAGCAGTAAACAACGGCCTACTGTGTGGGGTGGGCCCCACTCCGACATCAAAGGTCTCCATTATCCAATATTGTAAGAACTCGAAATATTTTATTTTTAATAAATAGTCAAAAAGGTGAAATTTTGACCTGGTTTTGATTTCAAAAGACCTATGTTGATTTATTTAGTCATTTGCCAGTGTGCGAGTTGCACGTTTTACGCGACAAAAAGGCTACTTTCCAATCCGGACATGATCTTGGAAATCCGAGTTGACCGTTGCGATCGTCTTGTCGAACTGAGCGAGATTCATATTCAGCACTTTTAGAGCTGACGGTCGGATCTTCCAGAAACCGATGAAGAAGCAAGTGAATAAATGCAATCATGGTGACAGTGCCTGTGCACAGTGTCACTTAAGTGGCCACTGTAGATGAACAGTAAACCTCAATTTCGGGACTTCGGCGGTTGCAACGCTGACTAATTCACTGTTCGGAACCCAAACATAGTAATTCAGGTAGTCGTTTTGATCCGTTTCGATGTTCTGAACGCAATGGCGCAGTCGAAAATTCTGTTTGACGACTCTGGAATCTCGAAAAGCGCGAAAACTGTATTTTGACACAGTTATTATGGGCCGAGATTTTATCCGGGCAGTTTCGCGAAGATCAGAGATCGCTACCTGACAGGTCTCGTCGAGCCGGACGTCATGGCGCAGTCCATTTTCCGTTTCGGCGACCGGATCGCCTCGAAATACGTGAAATAGGGCGAAAAATGGGATATTTACACTTAAAACCCTATTAAAGTTGCCTCGTTTCTCGTGCCAGTTCTTGGATAAGGACTTAAGTGCAAAGGAAAGCTACTGTAGGGGACCTAATAGCAAATGGCAAGACTTGGAGGGGCTAAATGGCAATTGTAGCAAATGCTATATACGTAAGCATGGGTACGGCTAGGGTTTTCCATGCACAAGGAAACCTAAGCCTAGGCTCTGCCCTAGCCGCACCTCAACAAACCTCCTCCCCTCTCTGCGTGCTCCTCGCAACCGAAGCTAGCGCCGGCGCCGCCTCCACGTCGCCGGAGAAGAAGAAGATCAAGACACCTCTTGATTCGGGCGACTCGGAGAGAGGGTGTCCAGGAAGGTTTGGAGGGTCAAAACCCAGTCTGGTGAGGTCCCTCGTGAAGCCGCATCCGAGCCAAGGTGACCTCGGACCCAGCCGCCGCCGCGCGCCGCCGCGGCCGTTCCCTCCTTCTTCTTGGTTTTCCGGCGAGGTAAGCTCTTAGGTTTTTCTTGTTATTCTTGCACCTAGACTCTACCAAGGTATTGCTGACACCGAGAGGACCTCTCGGGTGCAGGCCCAGCCGGCGCCGTCGTCCCGATCTCCGGCGGGGGACCATCGTCGCCGGATTGTCGTTTTTAGACCGATCACGGGCGCGGGCTCCTTCCGGCCATCCAGATCGAGATCAGAACCGTTAATCCGGCTCCTCTGAGCGACTGCAACACTTCCCCGAAGTTGTATCCCGATCGGATCAAGATCAAGCCCAAACGAGGAAGCCCTAGGAATCGGGTTATTGGCATCCTTGCCGACCGTCGCCGTCCGGCGCCGCCGCGGCCTCCCGACGCCGGCCACCACTGCACCAAGCCTCCTGACACCGAGGGGAAGCTTTGGTCCACCTGGCGCCGGCCCAGGCCTCGCCGGCCGGATTCCGCCATTAGAGGCTTCGTTCTTTCACCGAGCTTGGGAGATCTCGGTCTCCGGCGATCGCCGGGGCTTCTCGCAGTGGGAAAGCTACCCAGGTAAGGTCCTTAGGTCTGGGGGATGCCTTCCATGCATTTGCATGTAGAGCCTAACGTCGGGTTCTGGATTCCCGTAGTTGCACCCGAGAGCATCACATCGGGCTTGCCTCCGGCCGCCGCCGCCTCCGGCCGCCGGGGCTCGACCCCACATGGACCCGAAACCTCCTGGGGACCTCCACTAACTCATGCTCACCTTGGTTCCAGGTCTGGACCAGTGCTGCTCCAAGAACACCAACCCGAGCCCTAGCCCGAGTTCCAGCCTCTCTCCGGCCGCTGTTCCGGCCACTTCCCGGCCAGTCTCAGGTGAGCCCTCAACTCCACTTACCTTCCTGTACATGATGCTTCAGTTATCTCTGTAATCGACCAAGTAGATATTGGGTTAAGCATAGTTGCGAATCGAACCTAAGGAGTTTATGGGCCAATTTGGTATTGGGCTTGGTCTCGGCCCATTTCTTGTGAGCACGGCCTGGGTCTCGTTGTAACGGACGCGCTGAAACTTACGGCGTCGATTTTGGACCCCCGGATTACAAGAACAAGCTGAAATAGTCAATTAATTAAGGAATATAACGCAATTTTAAAAAACATATTGGACTAAATTGTAAATTGGACTTGATAGCTGTCTTTAAACAGTGCATATTTACCCGCTAGCCATTTTGTTGGAGTTCCGTAGACTCTCGTTGATCGGGTATCGGATTCCGTTCGATTAGACGGCTGTATCGAACCGTATTAGAGACACGTTACTTTTGTGTAGTCAGGATGGGTATGTGTGAGTCTAGTTCTGACTGCAGTCTCTGTTCAGGGCCCAGCAGTTCAACATCAGCCTCCCGGTAGTCTAGCGGGAGTTCGGGATCGGCCTTCATTCAGGTGGGTTGTTTTTACTTTATGCCTAGCCTCTAAATTCTATCTTATTGGACGGGGTCTATTCTAAGCGTACTGGGGTTACATAATGACGGGTGATAGCTTATGCATGTTAGGGGGTTCGCTATAATGACTAGCGTCGATCGCCGACGGTGTTCCTCTTTTTCAACCCATATATGTCAGCGGGCCACCTTCGAGTGCGCGCAGTATTACCTTGTTTTCGATTATGCACTTTACCTCATTTACCTCATTATTCTTATTATTCTTATTATGATACTGACATGATGGTGGTTACGGTTACTTGGCTCGAGGTTGCCACACGCGCACCCGCGGTTTGGCCACCGCAGAGGGTGCGCTTTTCCGGAAAAGAGGTCGTAGAACCCGTGTATACCCACGAGGTGACGTAGTGGGGGGCCCCTTATTAGCTGTGGGGTTGAGGCGCCTAGGTGCGAGCGGAGCGACCCGCCGGTTTAGTTGTCCGGCGCGGTCGCGGTGTTGCAGGTACGGTATGGGGCCGTCGGTAGTGGACCGACGCGGCCGGGTATTACAGGATGCAGGTGTACAGGTTTCCTTTCCTCCTTGGGAGGATGGTTGCTCCAGTTGTCTTCACGGTTTGTTTTACTATATTCTCCTGCTTTACTGTTTCTGCGTCACTGACATCCCACTTCGTGACAGGGTCCAGACGGGGAGAGAGGTAGGCGGTGGTGAGGACGGGACAGGAGCAGCTGGGTCGCTGGGGACCCTGGACTGTGTTTATTCTTTTATTCTCGCTTTTCATTACGCTGTAGTTTTGTGAGTGGTTCGCGATACCCTCGTGGGGTCGGCGTGGATGTCGGTACGGGCTACTTTTAGCGCCCCTGGTGGAATATCTTTCCCTTTTATTTCTATCGGCCATTTGAAAATCAAGAAGGCAGAAGCCAAGGAAAAGATTGCGAAAACCGTTTTTAAAAATCTAAGTGTCGTGTGGGCACTGGTTTCAAAACCCTGTGAATTTATGGATTGCAAAAGGGATTTCAAAACTTGGTGTCGGGTGGGCACCGTTTTCAAACCTTGTGAATTTATGCTGATTTTGAAACTAGCTTTCAAAACGTAAGCGCCGGGTAGGCGCTCTTTCAAAACTGTGGATTTATCCTTTCCAAATTGATCGGCCATACGTTCTTCTTTTATTAGTTAGAATACTGGTTGCTTGTGAACAACTGTTGTGATTGATTGGTTGTGTATGTTGGAACATGTACTGAACGCTACGCCGTGCACGTACAGGGGAGACTCTGTCCGGTTGCAGAGTGACCCTGTACGTGTGGCGGGTCTGGGCACGCGCCGGGGAAGAGGGGTTCTCTTTTAAAAAAAAAAAAAAAAAAAAAAAAATTACGCGTCAAATATTCGGCTTTTATGAATCGTTTCCGCTAAAACAAACCCCCGGGGCGTGACAGATTAAATGGTATCAGAGAGTTCTTTCAATCACAACAGTTAGTGCTGACATCCGTGGACAACCCTCACATGCCTACATACGAATGAAATGGGTAGGGCATAGGACTGTAGAACGTGAGTGACCGAGGGGGGGGGAAATGTTGGGTCCTTTCTCTCACTTTGTGGTTGTTGTTAGTAGGGTAGTCTAAAGTTGACTCTTGTGATGTGTGACAGACATGGCCGTACTAGATCATCGGCCGGGGACGCAGAGTCAGAGTCCGAGTCCTTTCCCTCGCTAAGTGGTGCGATGTACCGTTGATGATTAGCAAAGACTAAAGCCGACCTTCTTTGTGTGCATTCAGATCGAGGGCCGACTCAGCCAGCAACCGACGACGGAAATGGACATCGCCGACGAAGCCAATCGCCTGCTCCGCAACCAGCTGCGCGACGTGGCTGGGCAACTGTTGACTCTCGCGGAGCGCCTGAGCATGCTGACACAGGAACTCGAGGGCGTCGACCGGTTCCGGGGCGGCAGCAGAAGCGTTGCCACTCCCGGGATGCCACCGACGGGCCCTCCCGCCGTCCAGGAGGCTGCTAACCTGACCGTGCACACCAACGCAGAGTGCGCCCGGCAGGAATGCTCTTACCCCGAGTCGGCCGGGGACCCCCATCGGAGGGGCCGGGCGAGCAAACGCCCGAGAGCCGGGCAGAACCCCGGGCAGACGACGGAGGAGAGACCTAGGCCGCAGAAACCGTGCGTCATATGCGGCAACGCACACCTCATGACGAGCTGCCCGTGGCGGGACGGGCACTGTTTCCGATGTGGCAAGCCGGGCCACACGCGTTATGAGTGCCCTCTGAAGCCGTCTGTCAGAAGACCCCCGGCGCCGCGACGTGTCGAGCCCAAGGGAACCGCCGCCTACACCCCTCAAGGGGGCACCGATCCAGAGAGCCGACCTAACCCACGCCCGACGCAAGCACCGAAGGTCGAACGAGGACTTAAGGGGAGCGCGCACGCGCAACCGGGACCCTGCGTCATCTGCAAGGGCGCGCACCCAGTGGCGGAATGCACTTGGAGGTACCACTATTGTAACCGGTGCGGCTTGCCAGATCACAATCACCTCTCCTGCCCTCTAGGGCCCACCCCCGCCTCCGCCGCCGTGCCACCACCGCCAAGAGGAACAGAGAGCGCGGCGGCCCCCGTGCAGACAAAGAACTCGCCCGACGACCAACGATGCGCGGACTCTTTAGACAGCAAACCCCCACCCCAACACGCGGTGCGACGCTGGCCCAAGGATTGTGGGCGGACGCCCCCGGCCGCCCCGGCAGACGACGCGTCGTCCCGAAATAGGGAATGACAGGTACTTATCTCTCTTTGTTTTCTACTTTTCCTTTTTCCGTTTACCATCCCTTCCCTTGGCTTCATAGAAGCTCCGTTTGGGCCGGAGCAACCCGACCCTACCAGACCCTTGCGAGCCCTCCTGCCTTTAGCTCTACCTCTCGTTTCGTCGACCGTTCCGGTCTAGTGTGCTTACGGGCGAGGAAGCAGATCTAACCTTAGCGATTTGCACACCGGTACGTGAACTGCACAATCTCCGATGCACGAAATTCCGCTTTCCCGGTCCGATACCTGGGTACTTTAGTTAGGAGCGAGCCCTAGGGTGACTTGCGTTCACAAGGGAGCGTAGGGCATTGGCATAGTGGTTTGGAGCTCTGGTGTGTGTCATACAGTTGAGTCTCGTCGTTCCGGTTATTAGTCGTACGCACTCCGGTTTTCGGGATCGTTGTTAGTGCAGGGTTAGCCGCGGTCATGGTTTCGGCTGTGGGCTGATGTTTCATGGATCCAGAGTGCTCGGATCAGTGACGGTGGTTAAGGGTTAAATCACTGTTCTCTTCGTAATCGTCCAGCTGGTGGCACAGCAGTAGATGACTGCTATTGTTGCACTAGCCTCACAGTTCACTTAGAGGTTGAACAAGTTGCCGACCTTTCAGTGACTCCGTGTCTTATTTCGTTGGCCTATGGGCCCGATAGTAACCCTGTTTGGGGGCGGATGCAAATTGACCCCACCTTTTGCACAGATTTTGTGGATCGACGTGGACTCGCCTATGTGTTAGTCATGGTGATGGTTGTGACCACGAGGTGGTAGTAATCCTTGATAAAGGTTATGCTTTTAGCACTGAGGTCGTGTTGGGAGGTATGTGATACACCTTCCGATAGGAGTTACGTCCCCAACTAGTTGTTGGCGACGGATCTATGGTATTTCGCTGTTCCTTTTGGGAAGCACGTTGGCTGCAGGCAATGGACTGTCGAAAGAACTGAGAAAATACTCTGCCCTGTAATGGGGAGTATCAGAATGGGTTTAGATTAGTAGCCTGGGACTTGTAGATACCTGGCGACTGACTTGTAGCCCTCGAGTAAACTTTTTGAGCATTTTCATAAAGTATGACTTCGGGATGTAACTTCGGGGGTGAAACTCCTTTAAGTTGTAAGTTTCGGGGACGAAACTTCTTTTAAGTTGTAAGTGATGTAAGAACTCGAAATATTTTATTTTTAATAAATAGTCAAAAAGGTGAAATTTTGACCTGGTTTTGATTTCAAAAGACCTATGTTGATTTATTTAGTCATTTGCCAGTGTGCGAGTTGCACGTTTTACGCGACAAAAAGGCTACTTTCCAATCCGGACATGATCTTGGAAATCCGAGTTGACCGTTGCGATCGTCTTGTCGAACTGAGCGAGATTCATATTCAGCACTTTTAGAGCTGACGGTCGGATCTTCCAGAAACCGATGAAGAAGCAAGTGAATAAATGCAATCATGGTGACAGTGCCTGTGCACAGTGTCACTTAAGTGGCCACTGTAGATGAACAGTAAACCTCAATTTCGGGACTTCGGCGGTTGCAACGCTGACTAATTCACTGTTCGGAACCCAAACATAGTAATTCAGGTAGTCGTTTTGATCCGTTTCGATGTTCTGAACGCAATGGCGCAGTCGAAAATTCTGTTTGACGACTCTGGAATCTCGAAAAGCGCGAAAACTGTATTTTGACACAGTTATTATGGGCCGAGATTTTATCCGGGCAGTTTCGCGAAGATCAGAGATCGCTACCTGACAGGTCTCGTCGAGCCGGACGTCATGGCGCAGTCCATTTTCCGTTTCGGCGACCGGATCGCCTCGAAATACGTGAAATAGGGCGAAAAATGGGATATTTACACTTAAAACCCTATTAAAGTTGCCTCGTTTCTCGTGCCAGTTCTTGGATAAGGACTTAAGTGCAAAGGAAAGCTACTGTAGGGGACCTAATAGCAAATGGCAAGACTTGGAGGGGCTAAATGGCAATTGTAGCAAATGCTATATACGTAAGCATGGGTACGGCTAGGGTTTTCCATGCACAAGGAAACCTAAGCCTAGGCTCTGCCCTAGCCGCACCTCAACAAACCTCCTCCCCTCTCTGCGTGCTCCTCGCAACCGAAGCTAGCGCCGGCGCCGCCTCCACGTCGCCGGAGAAGAAGAAGATCAAGACACCTCTTGATTCGGGCGACTCGGAGAGAGGGTGTCCAGGAAGGTTTGGAGGGTCAAAACCCAGTCTGGTGAGGTCCCTCGTGAAGCCGCATCCGAGCCAAGGTGACCTCGGACCCAGCCGCCGCCGCGCGCCGCCGCGGCCGTTCCCTCCTTCTTCTTGGTTTTCCGGCGAGGTAAGCTCTTAGGTTTTTCTTGTTATTCTTGCACCTAGACTCTACCAAGGTATTGCTGACACCGAGAGGACCTCTCGGGTGCAGGCCCAGCCGGCGCCGTCGTCCCGATCTCCGGCGGGGGACCATCGTCGCCGGATTGTCGTTTTTAGACCGATCACGGGCGCGGGCTCCTTCCGGCCATCCAGATCGAGATCAGAACCGTTAATCCGGCTCCTCTGAGCGACTGCAACACTTCCCCGAAGTTGTATCCCGATCGGATCAAGATCAAGCCCAAACGAGGAAGCCCTAGGAATCGGGTTATTGGCATCCTTGCCGACCGTCGCCGTCCGGCGCCGCCGCGGCCTCCCGACGCCGGCCACCACTGCACCAAGCCTCCTGACACCGAGGGGAAGCTTTGGTCCACCTGGCGCCGGCCCAGGCCTCGCCGGCCGGATTCCGCCATTAGAGGCTTCGTTCTTTCACCGAGCTTGGGAGATCTCGGTCTCCGGCGATCGCCGGGGCTTCTCGCAGTGGGAAAGCTACCCAGGTAAGGTCCTTAGGTCTGGGGGATGCCTTCCATGCATTTGCATGTAGAGCCTAACGTCGGGTTCTGGATTCCCGTAGTTGCACCCGAGAGCATCACATCGGGCTTGCCTCCGGCCGCCGCCGCCTCCGGCCGCCGGGGCTCGACCCCACATGGACCCGAAACCTCCTGGGGACCTCCACTAACTCATGCTCACCTTGGTTCCAGGTCTGGACCAGTGCTGCTCCAAGAACACCAACCCGAGCCCTAGCCCGAGTTCCAGCCTCTCTCCGGCCGCTGTTCCGGCCACTTCCCGGCCAGTCTCAGGTGAGCCCTCAACTCCACTTACCTTCCTGTACATGATGCTTCAGTTATCTCTGTAATCGACCAAGTAGATATTGGGTTTAAGCATAGTTGCGAATCGAACCTAAGGAGTTTATGGGCCAATTTGGTATTGGGCTTGGTCTCGGCCCATTTCTTGTGAGCACGGCCTGGGTCTCGTTGTAACGGACGCGCTGAAACTTACGGCGTCGATTTTGGACCCCCGGATTACAAGAACAAGCTGAAATAGTCAATTAATTAAGGAATATAACGCAATTTTAAAAAACATATTGGACTAAATTGTAAATTGGACTTGATAGCTGTCTTTAAACAGTGCATATTTACCCGCTAGCCATTTTGTTGGAGTTCCGTAGACTCTCGTTGATCGGGTATCGGATTCCGTTCGATTAGACGGCTGTATCGAACCGTATTAGAGACACGTTACTTTTGTGTAGTCAGGATGGGTATGTGTGAGTCTAGTTCTGACTGCAGTCTCTGTTCAGGGCCCAGCAGTTCAACATCAGCCTCCCGGTAGTCTAGCGGGAGTTCGGGATCGGCCTTCATTCAGGTGGGTTGTTTTTACTTTATGCCTAGCCTCTAAATTCTATCTTATTGGACGGGGTCTATTCTAAGCGTACTGGGGTTACATAATGACGGGTGATAGCTTATGCATGTTAGGGGGTTCGCTATAATGACTAGCGTCGATCGCCGACGGTGTTCCTCTTTTTCAACCCATATATGTCAGCGGGCCACCTTCGAGTGCGCGCAGTATTACCTTGTTTTCGATTATGCACTTTACCTCATTTACCTCATTACTCTTATTATTCTTATTATGATACTGACATGATGGTGGTTACGGTTACTTGGCTCGAGGTTGCCACACGCGCACCCGCGGTTTGGCCACCGCAGAGGGTGCGCTTTTCCGGAAAAGAGGTCGTAGAACCCGTGTATACCCACGAGGTGACGTAGTGGGGGGCCCCTTATTAGCTGTGGGGTTGAGGCGCCTAGGTGCGAGCGGAGCGACCCGCCGGTTTAGTTGTCCGGCGCGGTCGCGGTGTTGCAGGTACGGTATGGGGCCGTCGGTAGTGGACCGACGCGGCCGGGTATTACAGGATGCAGGTGTACAGGTTTCCTTTCCTCCTTGGGAGGATGGTTGCTCCAGTTGTCTTCACGGTTTGTTTTACTATATTCTCCTGCTTTACTGTTTCTGCGTCACTGACATCCCACTTCGTGACAGGGTCCAGACGGGGAGAGAGGTAGGCGGTGGTGAGGACGGGACAGGAGCAGCTGGGTCGCTGGGGACCCTGGACTGTGTTTATTCTTTTATTCTCGCTTTTCATTACGCTGTAGTTTTGTGAGTGGTTCGCGATACCCTCGTGGGGTCGGCGTGGATGTCGGTACGGGCTACTTTTAGCGCCCCTGGTGGAATATCTTTCCCTTTTATTTCTATCGGCCATTTGAAAATCAAGAAGGCAGAAGCCAAGGAAAAGATTGCGAAAACCGTTTTTAAAAATCTAAGTGTCGTGTGGGCACTGGTTTCAAAACCCTGTGAATTTATGGATTGCAAAAGGGATTTCAAAACTTGGTGTCGGGTGGGCACCGTTTTCAAACCTTGTGAATTTATGCTGATTTCGAAACTAGCTTTCAAAACGTAAGCGCCGGGTAGGCGCTCTTTCAAAACTGTGGATTTATCCTTTCCAAATTGATCGGCCATACGTTCTTCTTTTATTAGTTAGAATACTGGTTGCTTGTGAACAACTGTTGTGATTGATTGGTTGTGTATGTTGGAACATGTACTGAACGCTACGCCGTGCACGTACAGGGGAGACTCTGTCCGGTTGCAGAGTGACCCTGTACGTGTGGCGGGTCTGGGCACGCGCCGGGGAAGAGGGGTTCTCTTTTAAAAAAAAAAAAAAAAAAAAAAAAAATTACGCGTCAAATATTCGGCTTTTATGAATCGTTTCCGCTAAAACAAACCCCCGGGGCGTGACAAATATGCAGATGATACCCTCTTCTTCTGCGGTGCGAAGAAGAAACAAATCAACAATCTGCTCTTCATCTGGAAGCTGTTCGAATGGGCCTCTGGACTGAAGGTTAACCGGAAGAAGACTGAACTACTTTACCTCGGCAGGCAAATTGGCAGAGGGAGAAGGCTAGCAAACATCCTGGGATGTAAGCTGGGTACTTTACCGATTTCTTACCTTGGGCTCCCGTTATCAGATAAACCGGTGAGTAAAGAGGACTGGCGGCGGGTCATAGGCAAATTTGAGGTGCGGATCGACAGCTGGCAAGCCAAACTACTCTCCCAGGGAGGTAGGCTAGTATTGGTGAACTCGGTCCTGTCGAATCTTCCACTGTACTTTCTCTCCATGTTCAGGGCACCAAAATGGGTGATTAGAAGGATGGAGGCCCTAAGACGGGCTTTCCTCTGGAAGGGGGCAACTTCCGCCAAAGGAGGACAATGCCTGGTTAACTGGAAGACGGTCTGCAGGAGCACATCAGAGGGAGGGTTAGGAGTCCTGAACTTAGAAAGCATGAATTTAGCCCTAATGGCCAAGTGGTGGTGGAGATTCCTCACATATAAGAGCCTGCTATGGGGACCTCTCATCAAGGGGCTCTACTATGGACGAAGGAAGCCGTTGCGAGAAGGCTCCTCCTTTCGGCCGCTCTCTCAGTGGTGGCGTAACGTTTTAGCCACGAGAGATATCTTCAGTTGTGGCCTGACTTACTTACTGGGTGATGGCCTTACTGTCCGCTTTTGGTCGGACATCTGGGCAGCTCAAGCACCTCTTAGCACTCTTTTCCCAACAATCTTCTCAGCTGTTAGGGGGAAGAAAAGTAGGGTGGCGGATTGTCGGGGGGTGAACGGGTGGAAGTGGGGACATATCCTTCGGGGGTTCTCTCCTGCTAACCCGACGGAATTGGCGATGATCACCCTGCTCAAGGAGACTATCGCGGAGATTTCAACCCGGCCGATAAAAGATGAAGCTCGCTGGAGATGGACTCAATCCGAGGGTTTTTCGGTTAAATCCCTTTATCTCTTCATCGAGAACGGCGGGGTATCTGATCACCGCTTCAGGGAAATCTGGAAGATCAAAGCCCCTCTCAAGGTCAAAATCTTCTGCTGGTTAGTCCTAAGAGCTAGAATCAAGACTAAAGACAACCTGCTCAAAAGGGGGTGGACCGGGGACGGCTCTTGTGTCCTGTGCCTAGAAGAAGCGGAGACGGTGGACCACCTGTTCCTAAACTGCCACCTTTCCAGAAGCATTCTACAGGCGTTACAGCTGAATATGGCTAATCTCATTAATCCCAATAACTCAGCGACAATTGCTGATGTCTGGAGCCACTACTGCCAGAGAAGAGGAGCTTTACGGGCTAGAGAACTCTCCGGACTAGTAGCGGTTTGGTGGACGATCTGGCTTGAGCGTAATAGGAGAATGTTCGAAAATCGCAAGAGGACAGCGGGGGGGATTTGTACGGAGGCGCGCGATTATCGGAGTCGGTGGACCCTACTTGATGCACCTCTTTAGTATTTTTTTTTTTTTTTTTTTTTTTTTTTTTTTTTTTTTTTTAGGCCCTGTTGCCTACCCTTGTTGCCTAATTCATCACCCTTATGAATGAAGCGGTAGCATGCTACCTTCCTCTCAAAAAAAATGATCGTAGGAGAATGTCTCATGGATTTGAGGTATATAAAACTGAAGAAACATTTTGTAGAAAAATTCTTTTGACATGACTTTATATTGTTGCATCTTTGCATTAGCAAATGTATGTTGGCATTTGATTGTAATACTTGTTTCTCTGTTGAATTTCAAATGCATTAAGATTCTTTCATTGATGGAATAGTCTACTGAGAGAAGCTTAATGGTATCATTAGAGTGTCCATGCATAATGTGTCTTGGTGTTCATATTATATTGTGTACTTGACAATGCACGATTACATAGAGAAGCATTTAGTGACTGCTGCTGTTCAATAATTTACAAACATCCGCGCTTTGTTTTGCTTTTGTGATTCTTGACATTTCTTTCAAATTCATATTCCTCATAACTAATAAATGGAAAAAAAAAATTGTGAGAGCCACGTACTTGCATGAAGTGGCGTATGAATGTTGAGACTGATACCTCAGATATTGCTGTCGCACATAGTAGAGATGGTTTCACATATGAAATATTGCCGGGTTGTATTATTCTGCACCAAAGTTGTCATTTTGATTGTGACCTATGCTGTTTATTTTAGCCTTCAAGATTTTTAAGTTCGTTCTACTTATACAGTTTCTTTGTTTTTCTGAGAAAATTGATTACAATAATGGATAAATCAGGTTGACATCTTTTAAATCACATGGAATTATATTTAAATGTCTGTAATAAAAAAAAAGATATTCAGATAATTGTTTTTCCCTTAGAGATGTTCTTGACTGCAAGTTAGTTTATTGATTTATTTGCAGAATGTGACATACGATCATGCTTAAACACACTCCAGTTTCTTCATAAGAAGAAAGAGATGCTCAACATTGTAAGTTAACAGCACACATATTTATATCTGCTCAAAAGCCTGATGGATGGTACATAATTTCTAATAATGAGCTTTACTGACAAACAGTTAGAGGTCGATTCTCAAGTCGTTGGTCAGAAGGACATGTCGAGAAGTATTCTCGATGTATGGAAGGAGGTGTGTTACTTTCATGTTTGTTGTGATCCTCTATGTTTGGGAAAATGGTATCCATCATAATCTTGATTTTGAGAGTGTCGCGGGTCAAGTTTTGGGCAATCATCCCCTCCCTCCAATTTTAGAATCTACATCTGAGATTGGATAGTCATATTCTATGTTTAGCTAAAACGGCATTTTATTGAACGTAGGTTTTCCATAAGAAAAATATGAAGCGTAGAGGAAAGGCTTTGAAAGGTCGCATTAGACAAAAGGATATGGACATTTTGCACTCCCTCATATCTAACCGGTAAGACAAATTGTGCTTAATGAATAATGCTATATTTCTGACTCTCTTGGATGTTATTGCCAAACATCATCCCAAGCTCACTTGGCAGTGGGGAATATGATTTGACCTTGGATGGTATTCATGAGAATTTTCTGCGGCTTTCCTATCATGATCCACTGATGCAAAAGACTGTAAGTACCTTGAAATATGTCTTTAGTTTACCAAATCTTCTTTGATTTTTTTTTTTTAATATCCATGCATCATACGCTGGGAACTTAATATATATACTACTGAAAGGTCAAATGTCTCGATATACTTGGAACTTCTGAATCACTGCTTCAGTATGTTTTCCGAACTCAACAAATGTCACTTCAAGGTCAGAGCGCACTCTGGTTGTTATAATTAAAACCTATTCTTTCTTTAAGCATTTGACCAATGATTATCAACTCTATCTTTCAGCCTATCAACCTCCACTTGTGATCACTATGAGCCACCTTGTATCACAAGTTGAGAAGCCAAATATTGAATGGCCCAAGAATTTACAGAGGTAATTTTCCTATGCAGTACACAGTCATAATACTTGAGTATTGTTATTAAGTGACTATGTACAATTTTCAGATGCCGAGCGATGCTTGTAGAAAAGAAAGATTCATTGAAGGCTTGGCAAAACAAACTCTCACCATCTATTTCAAGGCACCAATCAATACAATCTTTTGTAGAAGATATTGTTTCTCCGCTCTTACATATTCTGTCATCACCAAATTTGAGGCCGGTAACTCTCTCTTCAACCTGCTCTATAATAAATAAACTTAGTTTTTTGTACCTTGCATTTGAAAGGCAGGAATTATTTGTAGTTGGAATACGATGATATAGCCATATTCCAATAATTTTATTAACTTATTCAGAAGATTTCTTTATACATCTTTCAGGTGGCATTGCATTTACTGTCAGAGAGAGAAAAGGATGATCTAGCTCAGCTGGTCGATACTATGGTTGCCTTTTCAATAACATACAAAAACTCAAAGCCTGAGCCTCTAGAAAAGACACAGAGGCATGGAACATCTCCTGATGCTCCTCCACTTTTCCTTGATCCTTCTATTGATGACTTCGTGAAATTTAAGGTCTTTCCTTACTCCAGTTGTCTTTATCTTCAATTTGTGTCTGCATATTTTGACAGGCTACATTTGGATAACAGGGCTATCAATCTGAACATTCTGAACTTTCTTTAGCCATGAAGCAAGTTTTGCTGCACGAAGTGAGCCATCTTAACTTCTTTGAGACCCCGTCTTCCTACCATGTTTTTTTTGGTTACTCTCCTTTCGTATGTCAATTTTCCCCCAATTTGTTGATATAATAAAGCAACATCACTGCTTGCAATATTTTAATCTAATAACAAACTAAAGATGCTTTGCATACATACCCTAACACTAACTTAGCCAGAGGATATATGACTTTTCAGATGACTTCCTGATCGACTACATTCTTCTTAGTTATGTTTTCCTGTATGATTGAATTGGCATGGGCAAATGATGATTTTTACATGGAGCTAATATAACATTCTGCAGCAAAAAGTTAACACCTTCTAATTAGGAAAATAAAGGAGAAATAGCTTGGCATATAGCTGAAGAGATGTAAGCTTTCTTTTTTAATTTCTGAAAGAAAAAATGTTGTAGAGCACATACCTGAAGAGTGGGTGCTCAGTTTTTTTTTTTCTATCCTGCATATTTGTTTTTTCTGATAGAATTATGACTTCAGTTTTATTTGATGGCCTAGGATTTATAAGCCACAATTTATCAATTTGGTAGTGCTGACCTACAACATTTGTGGGACATCCAAATTTATGGCTCACAATTTGCCACTATTGGACTTTGGGTTTAGCATATATTTTTGACTTTTCTCAGTGATTTTCTTATAACCTATTTGAGCTGAGATAGCTGCTGACAGAAGATAATGTTTGCTTAGTCTTGTTGCATCTCAAGAACGACACATCATAATAATGCTACGCGTTTGACTGCGCAGGTTGAGAAGCAGAGAATTCTCCAAGATAGTGTCGGCAAATCCTTAAATCTAGCTACTGAAGGAAGTAACAAGAATGAGGCTTCGACAACAACATATGCTACAGAAGTTAATGTCATGAACCACCCTATGCAAACACCTGTTGACAAATTTTGTAAACAGAAATCACCATTCAGCCAGAGGCAAAAATCAGACTGCACTGCTCAAATCTCATCTTCTGGCATGAATTTTAAAGCTCCAGTAACTTCAAACAAGCCGTCTAAACACTCATCCAATTTCTTTGATAGGTAATTTCAACAAAAGTTCTCTGGTATCTTTAGAAATGTCAATTTACTAATAAATGCTCTATGCTTCACGTGCTTTACATATTGAGCATAATCTTGGTCTACTCTTATGGCGGCGAGGTTACTTCGCATTACCTATTAGGAAATAATGTTCAAGGAAAGTTTGGGGACATATTGACAGATCAAAAAATTCATTGATAAGAGAATTAGGTCTCAACCTGCTTAATTTTGTAGAGATGATGAAGAAGCTGAACAAATGGAAAGAGAAAAAAGAGAAGAGGAAAATCTGAAAAGAAAATGGGAAATAGAAGAAAAAACAAAGTAAAATGAAAAGAAACAGAAGCAGGGACTCTAATGGGTGTCAAGGAAGAATTTAAACACTTAATACCAAGCTGTCAACCTTGGACAGAAGCAAGCTCTAATCCAAACAGCTATCTTTGAATTAAAGTAAATTGTTATTGACGTATATTAACAGATAGAATGTTAACTTTATGAAATTTTGTTTGCAATGAGCAGGTTTAGAAAAGAGAGTGGCACGGACTCCAAAAATCAGAGAGCAAATTTGCAGAAGACAGCAACTATTGAAAGAGATTCACGTCCTTTACTCTTCAAATACAATGAGGTATGCAGTCCATTTTATCCAGGCTAGTGCAGTTTCCACTGGGATGAATATGCTTAAATCTACTGATCATGTGGTGACTTGTATATACTTTTAACATGTGGTAACCTTACATAAGCAACAAATGCCTATTCTCTTTGTTATGCAACTGGATTGGACAAACTGAAAAAGGTTCGAATGTAGTCAAAATTAGCAAGTAGGAATCAAGACAGTATTAGATAGTTAGGAGTAAAGTTGATAAAGCCAGAAACTGTAATAGATGAGAAAAATGCTGAGCACTAGACTAGTGAATAGGGATAATAGCAAAAAGAAAGTGGGACAACTTTCCTGAACTTATGTGCCTTGGATATTCCAAATAGATGATTTGCATTCTTTTTAGCTTCATATGCTGTGATGAGTATTAAATAAGATGCTTGCATGCTGATGCTTAACAGTAAAAAGAGATTGCCAAACAACTAATTAGTAACTGAACTAGGAAGAAATTTTCACTTTATGTTTCTTGTTAACTTACGGACTTGGAAGCAAGTAAACAAAGGTGGTGAACAGATGCTAGCCACATTACGCTTGCATAAGGTGTTCAAACATTGAAAAAGGTTTTTGAGAGTCAAGCAGAAAACTGAAAAGGCATCATCCCAATTATCCCAAATGCAACCGTTTGATATCCAGCTTGAGTTTCATTAATGTACTGGATCCTGTAACTTAAAAGCCATCAACCCCCTCGCCCACCGAAAAGGCTGTCAGAATAACGTATTTCTAGCATGATTAATCGAGTCTTTCCTTTATTTCAAATTTGATATATCTAGCAAATCACTGTCAAAATTTTATTAATGCTTTCTTATGAATGTAATTGCTTACAGGGTTTCACAAATGCAGTGAAGAGACCTGTAAAAATTCGTGACCTGCTGCTCTAAGATTCTATTAGTGCATTTTTCTGTAAATTATAATCTTTCGTCTTATTTATTTGAGGCATTCTCTTCTTAATTTTTCCCGCCCGTTTCTTCCTTTCTTTTTCAATATTGTTGTTTCAAGTTTACAAGAGATGAAGCACACCAGATGTAAGCCATTCAGCTAATACAAAAACCATCAAGCAAAAAAAAAAAAAAAAATCCTCAACTTTTCAATACAAAAAGGAAAAGTGTTGCATTGAACCTTCAAAAACAAGTTGGAAGTTTTGCTTACATAGCTTTTTATCTGATATCTGCTGGCACTGACAATTTTTTGATCGGCATTTTCAGCGAGCCTAGTGGTTCTCCAAATGTTAGGACTTGGGAGTCATAGAACAGCAGCATGAAACTATAAGAGAAATTAGTCAGCATCCAACAAGGTAATGATATTTGAGAACGCCAGCTGACCCTTAGCCAAGCCAAACTTGTTAATTATATAGGGCAATTGCATTGTGTAGTGGTACTCTACGGAGGCTTCAAAGATCCGGGTTTAAACCTAAAGTAGGAGTGTTTTGTTTGGTTTTAGGTGCCTACGGCGAAGATGCCAAAAAAAAAAAAAAAAAAAAAAACCTTAAATTCTTTTACTGAGGTACTGCTCGTGGCGGAGAATTTGAAATGCCCATGTCTTCATAAGAAAAGCAGTAGGATTAACTGCACAATTGTTCGGGTCTCCAACTTTTACCTGTTAGTTTGTTTTAATTCTCAATCTTGTAGTTTTTACAGTAAAGCATGCAATACCTAGTATTTATTTTAATTGCATTTTTGTGGTCAAAAGGTCCATCGAATCGGATAAAACATTACCTCGTAGGAAGCTTTGGTGCAAGCAAGGAAGTTTCTATTAGGGGCGTTTGGATCGGATTATTTTGGCAGGATTACGGATAATTCTGTCAGGTTTACTGTATTTAGAAAATTTTGTCTGTAATCTGTTCGGTAATATAAGATTCTGAAATGTGCATAATTAATTTTAAAATATTACTGGGGAGAGTGATGTATGTTGTATTATTCAAAGAGCATACACTTAGATTAAAATCACTAATAATTATCAAAACATTAATTACAATAATTAAAATAAAAAATGTATTAAAGATTAGTACTAACGATGCAATTGATTCGAACGGAATGCACATGCACTCTCAAAGACAAATGATTCTCGCTCCCAATTTCGTACACTATCACCTATAGTTAAACATGCATTATGTCACGGCACATGCCTTTTTGTCCACATGACATCGAAAGGCGACAGGAAAAGGAAACTCCAACTAAAGAAGCAAAGACATATCTCCTTTTGTATGAATATGCAATGCGAGGAAATATCACAAATAATGGTTAAAAAAATTGAACCCGGTTCTCAGGTGGGAATGAATAATTCGTGGATTTTTTTGACGAACATTTGATATAGAAATATCTTGTTGGCTAATACTTTTTCTGGCCTTGGTGATAAAATTGCATATGAGAATTTAAGAACTAGAAGTGCATGTGTTGGTCAAATAGAGCGTGGAGGTAGACTTTGATCCTGCTATGGTGCGAGACCAACTCGAGCAGGAGGTACAACAAATTCTAGCACTCAAAGGACTACTACTAGGTGACTGCTACCCTGACCGAGATAGGTATATATAGCTTGCTGTTTTTTAAAGGAAAAAAAAAAAGGAAATTAAAAAGAACCAGGTTGCATATGAACTGGTATATCATTTATAAACACTTGTACATGGCGCATCTCTTGTTTCCTTGCTTGATAATCTACACAGCACGTTAGGAAGGCGCTCAAGTGTTTTGATCGTAACAATTGAAGGTGGCGGAAGATCCTGAGAGGGGTTGATATGAGGAATCAGAGGGGTAGAGTGCTCGTGCGCAAGTTGAAGGAACTCTTGGGTGCTGCATCGCCGGGGAACAGGAGCGACGGAGTTGTCTGGAGGTGGCATGATAAGGGTGTCTTCTCTGTCAAGTCGACCTACATGCTACTTAATAGCGGGGGATTGCTGGACGACACTGCTCTACACCTGTGGAGGTTACGTATGCCGTCTAAAGTCAAGATTTTTATCTGGCTCGCCTTAAGGAATCGGCTACTTACGACAAATAATCTTGCAAAAAGGGGCTGGACTGGTATTAACCTATGTGTGCTTTGTGGTTCCACTGAGGAGACGGCCGACCATCTGTTCACGAGATGCGTGTTCTCTCGCTTTGTTATTGGGATGGGGGGCGGGTCCATTGGCTTCCAAGAGCTTGGCGACTGCGTTTGTGAGGCGTGGGAACGGTGGTCGCGGGGGGGGGGGGGGGGGGGGGGGGGGGGTTAGACCTTCGGATCCTGTTTCGGCCCTTACCTACCTGTCTGCTAACTGGTGTGTGCTTTGGAAAATTAGAAACAAAGCAATCTTCGAGCAGTCTAATCCCGATCCTCTCCGCGCGATCTCGAATTGTCACGCCCCGGGGGTTTTTGTTCAGCGGAGGTAGTTCACAAAAGCGTGTATTTAACTTGTAAGTTTTTTTTTTTTTTTTTTTTTTTTGAAAAGTTCTCTCCCCCGGTGCGTGCCCAGACCCGCCGCATACACAGGGTCACTCTGCACACGGACAGAGTCTCCCCTGTATATGCACGGCGTCGCGGCTAGTACAGTGTTTAAACACAGTCCACAATTCAATCACAAGAGTTCAACATTCATACATACATACATTCATGCATTAAGACTGAAGCATTCTCACGGCCGGTTGGTTTGAAAGGATAAATCCACAATTGTTAAAAACGGCGCCCACTCGGCGCCTAGATTATTTTGAAACCGATTTCGAAAGCAACATAAAACCACAGGGTTTTGAAAACAGTGCCCACACGACACTTAGGCTTTGAAAACGGTTTTCGCAATTCTTTTGGGGTTTGTTTTCTCTTTTTCTTTTCGAAGGCGGCCAATACAGAGAGAAGAGAAAGTTTAATAAATAAGCAGAAGTTTGCCGACATCACACCGACCCCACGAGGGTATCGAGAACCACACATAAGACTACAGTAATAAATGAAAAGCGAAAGTAAAGGAGGAAGAACAATACGGGGTCTCCAAAGACCCAAAACTCCAGCCTCGGCCTCACCATCGCCTAACTCTCCCCCCCTGAAGGACCCTGTCACAACGTGGGAAGTCAGCGACAAAAAAAAGTAATAAGGAAAGCAGAAAAAATAAGTGCGCCCAACCGTAAGCTATCCGGAGCAACCACTCCCCCAACGGGGACAAGACCTCATACACCTGCACAACCTAATCCGGGCACCTACCCCGGTGTCCCCACCGAGCACCTACCTCGGTAAACCATGTCGGGCAGCTACCCCGACGGGTCGCACCGCTCACACCTCGGCGCCTCAAACCCCCCACCTGCGGGTGCCCCCACTACGTCACCTCGTGGGTTTACGCGGGTCATGGACCACTTTTCCGGAAAAGCGCACCCTTTTTGGTGGCCAAACCGCGGGTGCGCGTGCTGTTGCCTCGAGTAAAGTAACCGACAATACCAACAGTACTCAGTAATAAAACCATAACCGCTATCACGTTAGCAACATAAATGTATATTCAAGAGTAAGCACGTCAACTGCTATCATGTTAGTAACATCACGTATAATCAAGAGTAAAAACGACCGCCTGAAACCGACGCTAAACACCAAGGCAAAAGGACCCACCTCAAACACGAAGGAGAAAACGCGCGGGAGCTCCAACTAAAAAAGTACCCTCGCCATGCGCCCGAACAGCTACAATAAAAATTATTTGTTAAAAACCATCGTCGTGATTAAAAACACTAAAAAACGGGGCGAAACGGGCTAAAAGCGGAGCTTCTGGACCCTTTTTCTGAAGACAGGTGCACGGATCCAGGCGTGGACCGGGTCCACGACGGCGGGCGGCAGTGGCGTAGACCAGGCGCACGCCGCAGCGGTAGACCGCTGCGGCATGGGCCGGGCCGCGCACGAGCCGAGGCGCGCACCGGGTTCACGTCGTTCGGGCTACGGGGTGTGCACCGGGTGCACGCCTCAGCGGTGGGCCGCGCGGCCTGGCGCATGCGTTCGTGCGTCGGGTCCGCGCCCCGGGGCCCGGAAGTCGTGCACTGGGTGCACGACAGGTCCCATGGACCGCGCGGCCTGGCGCACGCAGCCGTGCGCCGGGTTCGCGCCCCTGGGCCCGGGAACCGTGCGCCGGGTGCACGACGGGCCCCGTGGACCGCGCAGCGGCCAGGCCGTACACCGTGAACAGTGCCGCTCCCTTTTGCCCCTCCCCGGCTCCGATTGCGACCCCGCGACCCCGGCGACTGCGGCGACGACTCCGTGGACACGATAACGGCGGCGGCAACCTCCCGTTTAACAACGGCGGCGGCGGCCTCCCGTTCGATATCCCGTATCGCCCGCAACACCGACGAAAAAGGAAAAACCTCGTACCGAAACGAACGGAAAACCCGAATCGCTCACCTCGTTTTCGCCGGTAAGAGTGGAAGGAGGAGGATCGTCCCGCTCTCGTCGCCTCGGTTCTTCACGCCAACCGAGGGAGGGGAAAAAACTAGGGTCGGGTTCCTCGCACGCGCTCGGGTGGAAATTACGCACCGGAATGAGAAGTGGGAGCAAACCCTACGCCCCCAACCAAAAATGTAAATAATCGCACGAGTGAGAATGGGGGTGGAATTGCACCCTAAACCCCCAGATTCGAAACTTAACGATCGGGTGCGGATCAGGGTCCACTTACCTCGAAAAGCGTGCCGTTCTCCCGCACGCTTTCTGATGCACCCGGGACCGCTGGTTTACCTCGAAAAGCGTGCCGATCGCCCGCACGCTTTTTGATGCACCCGGAACCGCTGGTAACCTTCCGAAATTTATTCTGGGAGATCCCGGGGTCGGAATTCGAATCCGATCGCGCCACCGTTCTCCATTTCGCGAGCTTTATCGCCCAAAAATACCCGCGAGCCCCGACGGTCTGCCCAAAAATAGAGAAAAATCAGCCACGCTCCGGACTTCCCTTTAATGAAACGGTGCAAAATAAACATAAAAAGAGTCCGAAGTATTTCTAAATCAGCGGCTACTACACGAATGTTAGCTGTGAGCTCGCGGACTGGGCGGTCCAGTGGAGCGCAGCCTAACCGGTTTTTTTTTTTTTTTTTTTTTTTTTTTTTTTTTTTTTTTTTTCTCTCTCTCTCTAGAGACCTAGTTGTCTCACTTATTGTGCTAAGTTCACTTACCGATTAAATGAAGCGGGTATCGTACTACCTTTCTCTCAAAAAAAGATAATCTACACAACACTTCCATGCTTCGATATGTAAAGTAACCGTGCTACGCAACTGGTTTGTTTTTTTTTTAAAAAAAATATAAATAATAAATAATGTAAATAAAATAGTAAATAAAAAAAATAGTAAATGATTATTAATATACTAAATAATTATTAAACGTAGAGAAAAAAAATTTAATACAATCTAACAAAAATTAATACGACACAATTAATATCTAATATGTTTTTCAAAAGTTTAGAAAATTTTATTTATCTCTTAGAAAATTCAAAAAATATATAAAAATTAAAATTATGAGATTCTAAAGAATAATCGCATGATATTCAAAATATGTTACAAAATACAAACAACAGCATATTGAATATAAAAAAATATCGTTGTTTTTTCCATACATAAAGAGAATTGAGCTTATTTTTTCAAAATATTATTAAATTTTAAAATATATAAGCATAATAAAAATTGTTAAACTACATATTATATTCTATCTTACATCAAGAAGCTCTATTTGTATATAAATAATAAATAGAAAAAAAAGTAATAGAATTTTTTGTTTTTTTTTTTTGTCAAACAAAAAAAAGTGTCAGAAAAAAAGCGAAATTTTAAAATTAATTTTGATTAAATAATACAGAGTGTTTACTACATATTTTTTGTTGAGAAAAATTTAATAAATTAGATTCCTTTTAAAATGTTAGAAAATTAGTTTTTTATTATTGCAGTTTTTTTATAGTAAATAATTACTAAATCTAATTTGTATTTGTTGTAATAAACATAAAAACATGTAATTGAAATGTTACTCCAAAGTCAAATAAGGTAATTTGGATCAGTTATTAGTATTAGTATTAACCATTAATATAAAATAAGGTATTTTTACACAGCATTATTAACCTTTGAGAGATATAAGATAATTGTACAAAGCATTATTAACCTTTGAGAGATATAGATGATTTAGCATAATATATTTTATTTTATAAATTAAAATATTATTCCAAAATCAAATAAGTTATTTTGGATCAGTTATTAGTATTAGTATTAATTAATAATTATTGTGTTTTAAATAATGCAGAGTAATACTCACAAAAATATTCAATCGCTTTAGTGGAAGAGTAATACTTACAGAAATAATAGTTCATTTTTCTATATTGTTATGCACTTGATAAAAATAAAATAGTGGGTAAACCAAAACTCACCAAAACACGGCTCCTTTGAAAATACAAATAACAACTTATAGAATACAAAAAGATTATGTTGCTTTCTCTACTCATATTCTGCTATCATTTGATAAAAATGAATGAGTAACCAAATTTTAGGATATTTTTACAAAATATTGTTAAACTTTTAGGAATGCATTTAATGCGGAGTACTACTAAAAAAAATAATAGTCCATTATTCTGTAGCTATATTGTTATGCACTTGATCAAAATGAAACCGTCAGTAAATCAAAACTGAAAAAAACACGGTCTCTAAATACAAATAACAATATATAGAATACAAAAAGATTATGTTACTTTCTTTGCTCATATTCTGCCATCATTTGATTAAAATGAAAGCGTAAATAAATTTTAGGATTTAATATTCAAACCTATATCAAAAAGTTTTACTTCACAAAAATGCGGGTAAAAAATTCTACATGGTCACGACAAAATAAATAAATTTTATATGAAAATTGATGCAATGTCTCAGCATCGACAGTATACAATATAGACCCACCACATACACATGCGCACCAAATTAGTATGAAATCATCTAAATAGTGGCTACGGTTTGCGCACCTATAGTATCTAATTCTATCATCGAATCCATAGTTATTTTATCAGCTGAAGCATTATGAAATTTCTGAGTAATTGAATAATTTTCGAGCTCTTTTTCGAAAAGAAACAAAAAGAGCAGAGAAGAAGAAAAAAATATTCAGGAATGGTTCGAATTACCAAAATAAAATATAAGCTAAATATATATAAACTACCTATAGTTTCAAGATCAAAGGTTTATACAAAATAGTTATTATTCATCGCTTGTTGTATTGTCCTCTGCAAATTACACAGCCAAAATAAAGTAAGTTAATGAGAATTTCTTTAAAATTAATGTTGACCTATAAAAAATTGGGAAAAAAAAATTTATTATCTGAACGGTCTTTTTCTTTTTGGTCTATTTTGTTTCTCCGAAGTTGATTGAGAACTTTTATAATAATAATAATAACAAATATAAAAAGAAATTATACATTAGTAATAAAAAGCAGAAATATTTAGAAACACTAATTGTTCTAAATAAATTTATGTACTCTAATTCTATTGTTGAATTCATAGTTATTTCATCAGTTGAAGCATTCTGGGTTTCTTCTTCGACATTTTCAATATCTTTTTCGCTTTTTTTTTTTTTTTCCTTTTGTATTCAAATCGGTCGGAAAATTTTTGCTAACTTTAAACGATTGCCCGTTTACTTTTGATCTAAGAGAATATCAATGGAGATTTGGAAGATATATGTCTGACCAATCACTCTATCAAAAACAGAAGAAAATTCAAATCTATCTGAATTTATAGCCATCGCAAGCTGAGCTGGGACACATATAAGATCTTGCACCAATTTACCGAAAATTATGAAATTTGTAGAAGCAGTTTTATCTTCAACGACCGCATTTAATTTATACATACAAAAAAATTATTCGGATATTAGTTTTGTAACAGATTATTAAATTATCAAATAAATATTTATATAAAATACACACCATGGATTGGAGTTTGATCGTTGTTTCCACAATGACCGCACTAAAAACAATCCGCATAATCTTTCACTGCCACCTTACAATTGCGACATTCTCTATACCATCATCCGTAAGTTGTATTTACTGTTAATAATTTAATTTTGCAGGTGTATTTTGCATCCTAATATGAAATAAAATTTTTCTTGAGATTTTCAACAAAGAAAAAAAAAATATAAAAATATGCAAAAGAATTAAGGAAGCCCAAAATGTACAATTTACCTATAGGCTGGTCTAGTGCAAGCAAATCAACAATACTTATACGATTTCTCGACATTTATTTGTAAGGACTAAGAATGAACTTGTCTAGAGATTGTATATGCTGGATTGACATTATTGAAATTTCTTTGATAACTCAATGGTAAGATTTCATATTACTTTATAAAAAAATAAGACAAAAATGCTCCAAGAAGAGTGTTACAAAATTCTTCAACTTTCGGTATTTATAAATTTATATAAATTCTTGATGCCGAACACGATAATAAATAAGCTTCGTCTGTTCCCAACAAAAAATAGTAATACAAAGTTTAGTTTGATATAAATTTAATTTAACACGTAACAATTGATAATTAAAAAAAATATAATCATAAATAGAATATACTTTTATAATTTCGAAGGGTCATATTTACAAAAATAATAATAATTAAATAATCGCTTTTTTTTTTTTTGTCTACTCAGTTATTTTTCAAGATCAGTTGCAAAATCATTAACTGGCATAGTATCATCACTATAAAATAATAAAAAATTTAGCATGTAATATAATAAAATACATATAAAATTTAGTTCAGAAAAATACGGTAATATTTTCATAACTTATTGGAAGCCGAATGAGACACAGCACATGCACTGTTGTCACTATCTGTAGTTGTTGGCTGGTCTACGACTACAAGCATGCAATTAATTGACGGGCCGCTGGCTCAATCATATAGTCTCCAGCATAGAAAGAGAACGATAGAGGCGACAGTAATCACGGCTCGCACACCGACGGCCTTTAACTTTACTCTCTCGCCCGCGGGGTCAGTCCCTCCCAATCCCATCACCTTCCCTCGTGACCCCACCACCTTTTAACTTTCATTCGTTTGCTTTTCTTTAACCCCCGGTCTACCATCTCCCTCTGGATTCCCTCCCCACCCCTCTCTCTCTCTCTCTCCTTCAATAATTTCCTTCTTTACGGTACTCCCTTCTACAGCTTTCCACCACAACCACACCACCGCCACCGATACCTCCTCTTCTTGTTCTCCCCACAACCCCGTACTGCTGCTTTTTCTTGTCCTTCTTCTTCTTCTTCTCCCCCTCCTCCTCCTCCTCTTCTTCCTCTTGTAGTTGTAAATAATGCCTCTCCTCTTTAATTTATCTCTCTATCTCTCTCTCTCTCGCTTGTCGTTTTAATGCTCCCATAATTTTATATGGCGAGCGGTGCGCGCAGTTCCTTATCCTTACTGGACATCTTCTTGTCCCTCTTCTTCCTCCTCTTCCTCCACTTGGGCTGCTGCTTCTCCCCGAGCCGCAGCCAAGATGATCCAGACCAACAGCATCCCCGTCCGAAGAGGAGAAAGATTTCTCCTCTTTCCCCCTCCCCTCCCGCGTCCGGCGATGCGAGAGCCGATCGGAACGGCCGCCTCTCTCTGGCCTCCGTCCGATCTTATCTCAGACGCTTCTTCTCCGTCCCCAAGCGCGCGGGCAGGGAAGACATCCGGTCCCCGCCCGTCGACTACCTCTCACCGTCCCCTCCTCGCAAGCCGCTCGACAAATCCCCTTCGTCCGGGTCCGGCATCTCGGCGGCCGACTGCCGTCCGGGTACGAAGCTTTCGTCGTTCGCGTCCCGCGCGGTCGTGTACCCCTGCTCGGCGTGCGGCGAGGTGCTGACGACGCCCCACCTCCTTGAGCTCCACCAGTCCGCGAAGCACTCCCTCTCCGAGCTCTCCGATGCCGACTCCGGCAAGAACATCGTGCGCATCATCTTCCTGTCAGGCTGGAAGGGGAGGGCGCCCCCCACCGTGCGCCGCATCCTCAAGGTCCACAACACCCAGCGCACCCTCGCGCGCTTCGAGGAGTACCGCAACCTGGTCCGCTCGCGGGCGGCGCGGCGGGGGGGCGGCGCGGAATTCGAGCGCTGCATCGCCGACGGGAACGAGCGGCTGCGCTTCTACTGCTCGACGATGCTGTGCTCGCTGGGAGGCGGGGCGTGCGGGAGCCCCTACTGCTGCACCTGCGGGATCGTGCGCCACGGCTTCGCGGGGAAGCAGGCCGACCTGGACGGCATCGCCACGCACGCCTCCAGCTGGGCCGCCCACGCTTCGCTCCCCGACGACCTGGAGCGCGAGTTCGCCTACCTGCGCGCTCGCAGGGCGATGCTGGTGTGCCGGGTGGTGGCGGGCCGGGTGGCGCGCAGCGCGGGCGCGGGCGCGGGCTTGGACGAGCAACTCGAAGCCTCCGTCGCCGCCGCTGCCGCGGAGAGGGGGGCGGGCGGGGCGTTCGACTCGGTGGCGGCGGGGGACGAGCAGCTGTTGGTGTTCAATCCCAGGGCGGTGCTGCCGTGCTTCGTAATCGTTTACTCGGCATGAGCTGAGCTCGCGGCGTTGCGAGTGCGACGTGTCTGGTGTCTAGACTCTAGACTGCGGACTCTAGAGGGGGTGTCCGCTGCTCTCGTCGTCGTTTCCCTCTGTCGTGAATCCAGGCAGTTAGGCGTGCTGTGAAATCGGATTAACGGGCGGTTGGAGTTGCTGTGTACGTTGGATGTCCATACTCCGTAGGCAACTTGATTGCTGTTGTTTATTTATTTAAATTAAGACTGTAGATAAAGATGGCGATAGATTTGGGCGTTTGATTACTTTTAATAAACTAATCATGCAATCATACCGTCCGGTGCAGAGAACAAAGACATTCCATATGTAAATCAATCAAGACTGTCGGGTTAGTTAAGCCTTTGTTCTAAGAAAATGTAAATTAATTTAAATTAGGAGCGTTAGGCATCTATCGGCAAACTTTTGAGAAGCAAACATAATGTCAGCAAGGAATGGTATAATTTCATTCAATCCCTGCGTATACAAGTATCTTATAGAATTTTTTCTTTATTAGCAGCTCGCCGTATTAGATCCTATTAGGAAGGTAATTTAAATGCGTTTTATCCCACTAATACTAATCTATCCAACCGTCAACCTATTTTTCAACCAATTAATTAATTTAAACTAAATAAAGCATTTTCAATTAGATTGCAGGGATGATTCTTCTTCTATTATTGGATTAGGATCATCCTTCCATTACCACCCTTCTTATTGGATTGATTATCTATGAGCAGCTCTTCATAAGGATTTTTACCCAGTTTCTTTAACTTCGCGTTTCTGTCTTGCAAAGTTGAAGAAACATACGTACGCAGCACATGTTATTCAGCTTAACAAGAAGTGAGAATCTATTTTAAACATCACAATGTAGTATGTTCGCAGCACATGTTATTTTGAGCCTTACAGAGACCAACTGCAATGAGCTAGGTCTGAAATAATCAATTAAAAAGATGCATGGCTAGACAAGTTGCCATTCCATGAGAAACAAGGGAACATCTAGCTAAAGTTCACGCTCCCGACCTAAGTACATCAGAGACTGAGTTGTGCAAATATAAACACCATAAAAAGTGTGACTATGTTTTTAACGAGCTGGTTAAGAACAAAATAAGGCTTGTTAAAGCAAGTCAGATGAACCTCACATTTTTTCGCAGCCCAATAGAGCATCTCGAGCAGCAACCCTGCAGGTTATTGCATCAGACAATTGTAACACTCCTGACTCCTCCGCAATCGCCGATGATGACGGATTCCTGAGGCAGTATGGCGGAGGGGAATGATGGTCACCTGATGTGGTGAATGAGGGAAGGGAATTGAGAAAGAAATAGAAGTGAGGGGGGAATTGGAGAGGAGATTTGGAGAAGAGATTAAGAGATTGAGATAGAGGGGAAGAGAGACATAGAAGAGGAGAGTAGCTTGAGAAAGAAGTAGAAAATTGTATTAATTCTTCATGATCCTGTTACATTCTACATTTATGCTATATATAGTCTCTCAACTAATTACTTACTTTAGCTAATTAAGCTACCCTACTAAAGTATAGCAATTATCTTAGTTATAGTAATAAGTTTCTAAGTCTGCTGGTTGCTACTGTGGGCCTCGGGTTGGGCCCCTTCGGTTAGGCTTCCAATATTGGGCCTCTTTGGTTGGGCCTCCTTTAGTTGGGCCTCTCGGGTTGGGCCTCCTGATATTAGGTCTCTTTGGTTGGGCCTCTCTGATTGGGCCTCCTCAAGCTGGGCCTCTTCAATTGGAAGCTGCTGTTGATCCAGCTCCTAATCCCTACCTAGCCTCCTTCTACTGTTAGCTCATCAGACCCATCCTGCGCCCTCTCCTCCTCCTCCGGCCCTACCTCGGCTCCTCCCCATCTCTTCTCACCATGGAGTTCCTCTTGTCGGCGCCTGTTGTTACAACAGTGAAGATATTGTCAACTCCTAGGAAGTAATTTAGTTTGTAGTGCTGAAAAAATATATTTTTTTGAGAGAAAAATAGTATATTATCCGTTTCGTTTATTTTGAAATAAAAATTTTGAATTTAAAATTTCGGGTACCAAATACCAAGTTTTTTGTCATTTGCGCTAGGAACAATTAATGTGAAGCAACACCTACTGCAAAAATGTTAATGTGAAGAATCATCATGCTATAGGCAGAAAATACATGGATGAGGGTAGATTAGAAATACCACAACAAAATGGAGACCTTCATAAGGAAAAAGTCCTGGCCAGTATACTGTTTGATTTTGTAAATTTAATAATGGTAGCTTCATAAGGAATGCCATCCTATCATCACACGAGAACATGTTGACAATACAGGAAATGGATATTAAATGACTTTAAATCATGACAATGCGAAATATAACGTTTGGAACTTCAGATCCAAGTAGTGAGATCATATGCCACCACAAAGGACAAAAACTCACATATTTATAGAGAAGAATGTGTTTAAACTTCAAGATTTGCAAACTAATTAGTTTAACTTTATGACGTGGATGATTCTCTCATTACCAATTAAGTACTATATTATCTCAAGCTTTAACTAATTAATTAATCAAGACTGAGAGATACATATTAATAGACATCACTCGGTTTCCTTTCCTCGGAGAAGTTCTATTTTATCAAAATTACACGACAGAAAAGACAAGCAACAACACTCCAAATTAATAACGTGCAACCAATATTAAGATATTATTTATAAATTTATAAATCGGTAATCTTTAGAAACCTTCTCCGTATCCTGTGGGTTCGGGCAAATGATGGTATATAGTTTCTTCAAATAATCATTAATTAGTCAACCGTCCCAAATTAATTAAATGTTGAGTATTCTAAATAGTATATTGACCAAATACAAATTAAGATGACTGGCTATATAGATACTTGACCAAATACTAGCGCAATTATCTCCCATTCAACTTCAACCTTCCAAGCTGACTCCTACCTCACCAACCATGCATATTGTCTCATATTGACCTGCCTTCTTTATTTACGAAGGTGGTCCAATTCTGTGCTCCCAAGAACTGACGCAACCACTTTCCTGCACGCGTACGTGCATGACTCGCAACTTATGCCAGATCTCAGCTGTTACCTTTATCTTTACTCTTTAGTTCATTAACTTTACCTTTATCTTTACTCTTTAGTTCTTAATCGTGTTTATCAATCGGTCATTTATTCAACATGTGCGAATTATATTACCTCCAATCCTCACGCATGTAACATAAATATAGTTGTTAAAAGTGTTTTTTCATATTATGAAAGCTTACAAAAATTTATAAATACTTGTAATATTTTTGTTGAGAGAATCTGCCGTAGAATTACCGAGCGCATCTTAAATCCACACAGCATACGAGCGCAGCAGAAATATAATCTTTCGTAGATGAACATAGACGAGAACGATAGTATAAATTAAGCACGAAAAAAAACAACGCAATAAAACGAACAAGAAAACACAAAAATACAAAATTTATATAGTGCGGCCAACAATGTGCCAACATACATCACGGACAAGTACACTCCAATGCGTTCTTCGATTAATTCACGATACAAAAATGTAAAGAATAAGATTGGATTAAAAGAAAACTCTCTCTCAGTAGTTTTTCACGTTTTTCTCTCAATTAAGATATCTACAATAAAACTCTCATTTCAAAAAAGAAAAATCAGAAGGGTTAATATAACGGATCGATATGCTCTTGAAAATTCTCTTTAAAGTGTTTCTAGACCATCCTTAATCTTTAGAAATAAAATTAGATAAAATTAGAGTCAAATTCAATATATTCAACCCGTCGTAGAGTTGAGTACCAGTACTCAATTTTGAGTTTCGCTACTCAATATTCAAAAATCTCAAATTTTCGACATTTTCACCGGGATAGCGAGTTGGAACATAGCTTTACACAATACAACATTTAGATGCCTCTTTTAAAACCTTATATTTTTAAACCTCCGAACAAATTAATTAGTTTTAAAAAATTATCAGTCCAACCCTTTTCTTGTTCATTAAAATTCATTGTCTTACAAAGATAAATTCATGAGTATATAGAAACTTTAAAAATATGGTTAATTGCATACGGCTCTCGGTAAACATATCGAATAACAGATATATTTCTACAAAGTTCAACTTTTTATATTTATTTTTTCAAAATTTATTCATATATATTCCTACCGTCTATTTCTGTTAGAAAAATCTACTTAACTATAGGTTAAATACTTAATCTTGGTTAGTTAGTGAGGTAAATTTATTTTTTTATCCTTCCAAATATTACAGTTGGAATTTTTAGAGGGACATTTTTGAAAGGGCAAAACTATCATTTTATATATAATATGTTAAAAAATAAATAGTGAACTAACGATAATAAACCGGAGGAATATATATGAATAATTTAGGACTTTTAAAGGGATAAATATGAAAAGTTGAACTTTGTAGGGATATATCTGCTATTTGATATGTTTACGGAAAGTCGTATGCAATTGACCCTTAAAAGTATATAGTATTATTTGTTCTAATATAATATAAGAATTGAGCTTTCTATACTTTTAAAAGTACCAACTTATTGATGCTTATAAATTTTTAACCTTTGGATAAAATGATATGCGGTTATGATGATTATGGGCCTCTTGGGTTTAGTGGGTGGTTGGTGGAATAATATGATTTAAGAGGTGAAATTGATTAAAAGAATAGATCTAACGGTGACAAATCTAAATTAACATGGCATATAAAGTTTAAATAATATATATATATATAGAGAATTGAGCTTCTATGCTTGTAAAAGCACCAAGTTATTTGTGCTTGTGAGTTTTTTACCCTTGATGTAGGAATGTGCGGTTAGGATGATAGTGGGTTCCTTGGGTTTAGTGGGTGGTTGGTGGAATAGTATGATCTAAGGGATAGAATTAATCAAAGGGTTAGATCTAATGGTAGAAAACTTACAAGCACCAATTGCGTGGTGTTTGTACAAGCACAGTAGCCGGACTATATATATATATATATATATATATATATATATATATATATATATATATATATATATATATATATAATTGAGCTTCTATGTTTGTAAAAGCACCAAGTTATTTGTGCTTGTGAGTTTTTTATCCTTGGATGTAGGAATGTGCGTTTAGGATGATGGTGGGCTCATTGGGTTTAGTGGGTAGTTGATAGAATAGTATGATATAAGGGATAAAATTAATCAAATGATTAGATCTAACGGTAGAAAACTACAAGCACCAAAGTAGCCGAACTATATATATATATATATATATATATATATATATATATATATATATATATATATATATATATATATATATATATATATATATAAAAGAAAGTATTTTGAATTTTGGTCTATCAACATAACCACTTTTTGGCGAGAAAAAAAATTTTGATTCGCAATAAAATAACATAATTTTTTTATTAAATATTTTTATATTATTCCATATTTTTCTTTTTAGGTTAATATCTTTAAATTATTTTAATACTATATAGTAATATTTAGTTGTTATATTAATATTTTATTAATTACAGCCAAATTTTAATTTGAATTTAATTTCAAATATGCATTTAAATTTTAATATTATTTGATTTTGAAATTTTATTTTATCCTAAATTCAAAGTTGAAGTTTGATTATACAACTTAAATTTAAATTTATAAAATTCTAAATTAAAATTAAAATTAAAATTTAATTTGTGAATTAAATTTAATTTTGGATATCAAATTTAAATGAACAATTTAAAACTTTTAATTAAAGTGTATCAAAATTAAATTTTAAAATTTGAATTAAATGTAATTAAAATTTTGTTACTTTTAGTTTAAAATACATACTTGAATTTTGAATTCGTCAAAATTTGAAAATCATATAGAAATATTCAATGTATATTAAAAAGATAAAATAATATAAAATATTGCAGTTATTTTAATTCTAATAAAATATAACAAATATTTTTTTAAAAAAATAAATTTTATTATAAAATTTTGAATAAATATAATATATAAATTTATATTAATTTAAAATAATTATTAAAATAATTGTGATGTATAAATATACGTAAATTCAAATATATATATATATATATGCAGAGAGAGAGAGAGAGAGAAAGAGCTAGATTAGAATACTATTAATAGTATTAAGTTATTAGTGCTATTAAGTTTTTAACTTTTGGATTTAAAGATGTGTGGTTGAGATGATAGTGGGTCCCTTGGGTTTAATAGGTGATTGGAAAATAGTAAAATCTAACGGATGAAAATGATCAAAGAGATTGATCTAAGGGTAGAAAACTTAATAGCACCAATAACTTAGTACTATTAATATTATAGTAGCCGGACTATATATATATATATATATATATATATATATATATATATATATATATATATATATATATATATATATATATATATATATGAGTCCACCTACTATCCTATCGATAGCATCAAGTATTTGATGCTATTAAGTTTTATACCATTAGATTAATCTCTTTGATTATTTTCATCCTTTAAATTTTATTATTTTTTTAACCACTCATTAAATCCAAGGAACCCGCTATCATCTCAATCATATATCTTTTAATTCAACGGTTAAAAATTTAATAGCACCAATAATTTGATGTTAATAATAATATTTCGATCTATCTATCTCTCTCTCTCTCTCTCTCTCTCTCTATATATATATATATATATATATATATATATATATATATATATATATATATATATATATATATATATATATATATATATATATATATATATATATATATATATATATTGGATAAATCTAGACACGGTGGTGGAGACACGGTGGTGGACCGGGTGGTTGCGTGGAAATTAAAGTCCTGTCAATTTTTTATTTACTTTTTGGTAGTTGTGTGGAAACGCCTATTTACTTTTTGGTAGTTGTGTGGAAACGCGTACAGCCATATGGTCTGGTTTTCGGCTCCGCCTTTTTCGAGTAAATGTATAACGTTATTGAAAAAAAAAAATTTCTTAGCCTTTTTTTTTAAAAAAATTTTAGTCTATACTCTTATTTGAAGAGGGTAAAAATAATAATAATAATAATAATAATATTTATATAAATTTATGTATTAATTAAAACAGAAATATTTTTTTCTCCCTACCCATTTCCTAAGTAATTTTATAATTTTATTAGCTTAAATTATTATTTGTATAAGTATATATATAAGGTATAGTAAGAAGTTGAGGAGGAGAGAGAGGGAAAAATAATTTATCTTTTATAATTAATATATAAATTCATATTAATAATATTAAATTATTATTTTTTTAATTTATTTAAATAAGATTAGATTAAAAAAAAAATTAATTAAGAAGATTAGATTGAAAAATAATATTAATAATAAAATTAGATTAGGTATTAGCTCTGCTTATTATTTAAATCCCATCATTGCAAATCCATACAAATTTTCTTTTTATACGATATGACATGTTCATTCAGAAACAAAAAACAAAAATATTGATGATTTGCCAATCAAGACCACGTTGTCAACTCCCCTGGAGCTACGCAGAGAGGAGTCAAATCTCCCAACTACAAATCCTTATTCAAAGGGTTCAGGAAGATAACTAACTGCCAGCACGTAGCAGTCTCTTATCCTTAAAGATTGAATGCTCAATTCACTTTTGTATCTTTCACCTAGTTCAACTGTTCAAGCACTTGTCGTCCTCCTAACAAGCAAAAAAAAAAAAAAAAAAAATTCCAAAAATGTAATTCATCCATATCATCATAATTATTTAAAAAATATTTTTATTTTTATTTTTTAAAAAATAGCTTAATATAAATAATAGAGTCTGATTGCTATAAATTAGACTTTCTTCTAAGAGATGATTTAAACGACTAATTACAAAATTATTTTATTATTTTAATGTGAATATAGGTGTCTGTTGGCGGATAGTTACTGTATTGATCGAGATAATTATCGTTCCTTTCGAATATAAAAATATTTTATTGGCGGGTCTGTTGGCACACCCAAACCGACTTAACTGTCTAGGGGTGTGATAATACCGGTACGTGAATCTGCATGATACCGGTACGCAATCTTATTTTTGCATTGTGTATCGATACTCAACTCTGCGACGAAAATTGATCTAATTTTATTCCTAAAGATTAAGAATGGCTCAAAAAGTAAGGTTTTTAAGAATAGATCCACGACTAAAAGTGATTCGAAAATTCATATGTACAATACAAATCATTTTCTATTAGAATTAAATTTTTAGAGTTATTTTAACTCTTATAATTCATCTTTGAGAAATACTCTCGTACTTTTTTTTATAAATAATAAAAAATTATTAATCGATGATTAACAAAGAATAAAAATATAATTTTATTTATTAACAGGTTAACAGATAACTTCATAAAAAAAATATTTGCGTAATTAAACATCACAAATTTTTTTTAAAAAAAATATTAATTAAAATATCTTCCATTAATTTAGTCATTAATTTTGCAATAATTTAAGGAGTTTAATTTAAAAAAAAATTGAATTACAATTTACGCGTTAATTTAAAAAAATTTAGAATTAGAATTTAGGCATTAATTTAAAGAGTTTATAATTACAATTTAGTCATTAATTTAAAAGGCTTAATTTAAAATATTTTAGAATTACAATTTAGGCATTAATTTTTTAAAAAAATTAGAATTATAATTTAAACATTAATTTAAGGAGTATTAGAATTACAATTTAGTCATTAATTTATATCAACATTTTTTTAAAAAATTTGAACGTAGGCTTATAATCAAATTCAACATATTTAATATGTATAAAAATTTTTAGAATTCCTCTAATTTTGAAATTAATTTTTATCATTATTCTAAAATTTTTTAAAATAGATACATTTTTAAATTCAACATATAATAAAAGTTTTGATCCATATACTTTTCACAAATTTAGACATTAATTTTGTACTAATTTATGCATTAATTTTAAATAAATTTGAATTACAATTTAGGTATTAATTTAAAAAATTTTAGAATTACAACTTAGCTAGGCATTAATTTAAAGAGTTTTACAATTACAATTTAGACATTAATTTAAAGAGTTTAATTTAAAAAGTTTTAGAATTACAATTTAGACATTAATTTAAAAGTTTTAGAATTACAATTTAGGCATTAATTTAAAGAGTTTAAATTAAAAAAAAATTATAATTTAGGCATTAATTTAAAGAGTTTTAGAATTACAATTTAGTCATTAATTTAAAGAGTTTAATTTTAAAAAATTAGAATTACAATTTAGCCATTAATTTAAAGAGTTTTAGAATTACTATTTAGGCATTAATTTAAAGAGTTTAATTTAAAGAGTTTTAGAATTATAATTTAGACATTAATTCAAAGAGCTTAAATTAAAAAAAATTAGAATTACAATTTAGTCATTAATTTGAAAAGTTTTAGAATTACAATTTAGTCATTAATTTAAAGAGTTTAATTTTAAAAAATTTAGAGTTTTAGAATTACAATATAGGCATTAATTTAAAAAGTTTAAATTTAAAAATTTTAGAATTACAATTTAGGCATTAATTTAAGGAGTTTTAGAATTACAATTTAGTTATTAATTTAAAAAATTTAATTTAAAAAATTTTAGAATTACAATTTAGGCATTAATTTAAAAAGTTTTATAATTACAATTTAGTCATTTATTTAAAAAGTTTAATTTAAAAAAAATTTAGAAGTATAATTTATGCATTAATTTAAAGAGTTTTAAAATTATAATTTAGTATTAATTTAAAGAGTTTAAATTAAAAAAAAATTACAATTACAATTTCGGCATTAATTTAAAGAATTTTAGTATAGTTTCATGAAATAAAAGAGATTGTTGATCAATAAATTATTCAAAAATTAAAAAATTTGAGATAATACTACGCACATTATAATTAAAAATTCTACTATTTGATAAATTTTAAAAATTTCAACCTTCAAATTAGAAATAAAAATAACTAGCAAATTAAATAAAAATAGTAATCTATTTTTTTAAAAATATTTTTTTTTAAAATTAATAGATTCCTAAATTTTAATTCCTAAAATAATCTAAATTTTAATATAGTTTCCTAAAATTAAAATCATTTAAAATATATTAAATAAAGATCATTAAAATATTATCATTTAAGATCATAACTAAATTGGAATATTTAAAATTTAGGGGTAATTTCCTACATACCCCTAAAAATTTTCCTATTTTCAGATTTACCCCGGCCCTCTTAGAAGGCTAATATTAAAACTACCATTCTTACGTTCCAACTTCTTTCCAAAATACCCCTGAAGTTAAACTCTGTTAGTGTACTTTTGGAACTGCCGTTATCTGTATGTAATTACTATTTTGCCCTTTCAAATATACCCTAAACCCTAAAACCCTAAACCCTAAAACCCTAAACCCTAAACCCTAAAACCCTAAAAAACCAACCCTAAACTCTAAAACCCTAAACCCTAGAACCCTAAAAAACTCTAAACCCTAAACCCTAAACCCTAAAATCCTAAAAAATTCTAAACCCTAAACCCTAAACCCTAAATCCGGGCAAAATAGGTATATCTGATAGTTTTCAACTCCGATTATTATTTAACTCTAGTTTAACCCTAGTTAACTTAACAAAGGGAAACGGTAGGGGTATTTTTAATAACGGTGGAACGTATAAAGGGTATATTGGAAAGAAAAAAATAAGAGGGGTAAATCAGATATTTCTTCATATTTCAGGGGTACACAGGCAATTATCCCTAAAATTTATAATCTTTCTAAAATTAAAAACTCTCACTAAATTAAAATTTCTAAAATTTATAATATTTACAAAAATAAAAAATTTCAAAATAGAGATAAAATTACTTAATTATCCCTAAATTAAAAGAATAACTTTATTTTGAATACCTGGTAATCGATACCCTCCTCGAAATGAACTGCTATTGCAAGTCACAACTTTTTGAATATGTATAAATAAACGGTAGCCAATAAAAAAAATATGGGAGTAGTTCTCTTCATCTTTTTGATATGAGAGTTTTATTATAAGACATCTTAATTAAGAAGAAAATATGAAGAGCTCACGAGAGAGTTTTTTATAATTTTATTTTACTCTTGTACTTTTGTGTTATAACTTAATCGAAAAATGCATTAAATTGATTTTATCTATGAAAGTATTCTTGACATATTGTTGGCCGAATCATGCGCTTGAATTTTGTATTATTGTATTTTCTTATTCGTTTTATTATTTTATTTTTTTGATACTTAATTTCTACGATCGTTTTCTTCTATTTTTATCTACGAAAGATTTTATTTTTGCTTTACTCATATGCTGTTGTGGATTTAAGATGTGCTCCGTAATCCCGCGGTGAGTTCTCCTTAATCTAAATAATTATTTGCTTTTTGAAAGGCATACTGTAAATATTTTCATAAATTTATCGTTAAAAAGTCATTCAGTCAAGGAAAGGAATGGATTGCCGGGTCTGTTTAACCTTGGAGCCGTGCTCATTACTCTCCAAGAAAGGGAGATTTAGGGAGAAATTTATTACTCCACAGACCATTAATTAATTCCAACGAGAAAAGGAGATGGAAAAAGCAAGAGTATAAAAGGTAAAAAGGAAAACCCCAATAAGTCTACAACTAAGAAAAAAAATTTAATCTCTACAATCTCTTCATGTAAGGGTTGTAGAATTTAATAATTTTTTTTTTTAAAAAAAAAATAGCAGGAAAAAAATTGATAAAAACATGTATTAAGGAAAAGATAGTTTTTGAATTATTAGTAAATTTATAAGATTAAAATATAAAATGAGAAAGTCTACTCTCTGCGTGCCCATGCTAAAATGCGACCATGACCACGGTGGTCCAGTCCGCGCTCAGAATTGTTTTAAAAAAAGAAACCAATTAATTAGGTAGGAAGGATCGGAGGAAGGCACAGCAGGCCCCGGCCCCACCCCTCTCCTCGATCTCTTGCTATAAATACATCATCCTTAATCCAGCTGCCAATGCATACACATTACACAGCACGACCTTCCTACTAGTAGTACTCTTGATCATCGGAGCAAGGGTACCCAGCAGCTATATAGCTTGCTTGCTTGCTTGCTTGCAGTTAACTTGGGCCGGCATTCGCCACCGCACCCCACCCCACCTCGGTCGTTGCTGCTTGCTGGCTAGCTAATAATTACTAGTTGATTAATATAAGAACGAGCTGGTCATGGAAGCCCTTACCTCTTCTTCTTCTTCGTCCGGCGGCCTTGCTGCTTCCCATGTCCGGCGCCGCGCCTCCGCGTTTGGCCGTTCCAGCGCCGTCCTCTGCAGAGGTACCATGCAGAGCTCCCTCCGCCGCCCCGCCCATCCCCTGAAGTGCTCCGCCGTGGCTTCCTCTCCTTCTGCGGCCCCCGCCTCCGCAGTGGTTAAAGGTTCCGGCGGCATCGACTTGGGCTTCCGCTCCCGCTCTGGCTCCGGCTCCCGCTCCGGCTCGGCCAACCCCAACTGCAGGGACGCGGAGGCCGACATGTTTGCGGAGGCGGCGAAGAAGGGCAACTTAGTGCCGCTCTACGAGTGCATCGTTTCCGACCACCTCACCCCGGTGCTCGCTTACCGCTGCCTCGTCAAGGAGGACGATAAGGAGGCCCCCAGCTTCCTCTTCGAGTCCGTCCATCAAGACTCGCACGGCACCAACAATGTGGTATCCATCCATCCATCCATCCATCCATACCGTCGCTTTCATTGTTTTCTTTCTCACATTTCTGATTCCTTCGTGTCATTCGGAAACAAACCAAATTAAAAGGGTCGTTATAGCATGGTGGGGGCTCATCCCGCGATGGAGATTGTGGCTAAGGAGAACAAGGTCACGATAATGGACCACGAGGAGGGTCGGCGCACAGAACAGGTTGCGGACGACCCCATGGAGGTTCCCCGCAGGATCATGGAGAACTGGAGCCCCCAGCTTATCGACAAGCTCCCCGATGCCTTTTGCGGTAATTTCTCACTTCCGTTTCTTTTTTTTTTTCACTTACTCGTTTTCGTTATCTTGTAACTTTCCTTAATTTTTTTATTTTTACTTTTAAAAAAAAAATAATTCAACTCTTTTCTTTTCCTTTCTTTTTCAAGGCGGGTGGGTAGGGTACTTTTCATACGATACGGTACGATACGTCGAGAAGAAAAAGCTTCCCTTCTCCAGCTCACCGGAGGATGATCGGAACCTCCCAGATGTTCATTTGGGTCTCTACAACGATGTTATTGTGTTTGACCATGTTGAAAAGGTATTAACTCTTTCAATCTTATGGCTTACGCCAATCCAAACTGTAGTTACGACAGTCCAAATGCCATCTGTGTTTGGTTTAGATATAAATTAAAATTATTTATTTTAAAAATAAATATAAATTAATTAGTAATTTATTTAATAGTTAAATAATTAATTAATAAAATAATTAAATTAATTAAAATATTAATTAATTAAAGAATTAATATAATAATTAAAATTATATTTACTTTAATTAAATTAAAATAATAGTTTCAGTCTTATTTCAGTTTATTTTAAAAAGATGAAAATTATTATTTTTATGAAAAAGTCCTTCTTTGATAACTTGTTTCTAAACCCAATGCTGTCCTAGAGATTAGTGGATAACTTATATATAGGGATATCAAACTAAACTGTACAGCCTTTGCTTTTCTCTAGGATCTCTCAACTGAGTTTTTCATTCCATAACTTGCACTAACCATGCACCGTTTGATTAGTCCCTGAATACTACTATAATCTTCCCTTCTGCATTGTTAATTCACAAATCCAACTTTCACCCCAATTCGACCTTTTATCTCAGAAAGTCTACGTTATTCATTGGGTACAATTAGACCGTTATTCCTCTATCGAGGAAGCGTACCAAGATGGGAGGTATCGATTGGACACGATGCTGTCAAGGGTACATAATTCGAATGTGTGAGTAATTCTACTATTTCCGCTTCTTTTGATTCTCAACTCCTTTTCTATTCCATCCAACTTTCATTTTTGTTTCTACTAACTTTTGTTTGATCCTTATATTACAGTCCAAGTCTTTCAGCAGGATCTGTAAAATTACATACTCGCCAATTTGGATCACCATTGAAAAAATCAACCATGACAAGTGACGAATACAAGAAAGCAGTTCTGCGGGCCAAAGAGCATATCCTGGCAGGAGATATTTTTCAAATTGTTTTGAGTCAGCGTTTTGAGCGGCGAACATATGCAGACCCATTTGAAGTTTATCGAGCTTTAAGAATTGTGAACCCGAGTCCACACTTGACATACCTTCAAGTGCGTAGGCTCTCTGCAGCATTTTATTTTTGTTCTCAGTCAAGCTTTCCTAGTGATTTCTTGTCTTGAACATAGACTTTCTTTTGTTGTTGCATGCTTTCCATCTATCTTTTTATATTTTCTGAATTCGTTCAAACTATCTTTCTCAGGCAAGAGGTTGTATTCTTGTGGCATCAAGCCCTGAAATTCTTACTCGCGTGAAAAAGGTATATTCAAATCTGTTTTCATCACTAAGTATCCTATGCTCTCATGAAAAGGACCCTTTCCGCAACCCATATATGTTCCTTGACTGTTGATCATTTATGTGGTAGAGAAATCACTGTTCAGGCTCCACTACTTTACAATCGATTGGAAATTTAATTTATATGCCTTGGTAAATTTCCCTTGTTGATCTATAAAAATTAGTCTTATACGGCATTCATATATTCATGCAGCCAATAGATGTACGGGTGTAAAGGTTACAGGCAAGAACCTGAAAGTATCAAATTTTATAGCAAATGAGTTCCTACTTGGAAGTAGGAAACTACAATTACCTCCCTCTCTGGTTTGTCATAGCAAGATAAAAGTTATCTTCTCTAAATCAAATTTTTTTGATGAGATATCCTACTATTGTCTTCAAATAGAGAAAAACAAAATTGATGCATATGGTAAATTTTCCCTTCCATGTGAAATTACTTTCTGCCGTTATATTAGTCTCATGAATCAGAGGTAGAAAATTTGAAGTTTCATTGTATTGGCACATTTGGTAATATGTCTTTCATGTAAATGTTTTGAACAACAACGGTAGGTTAATATGGCAATACTTTTTCCTCCATCACACCCATTTTTTCACTCTTAGCCTCTTATTGCAATGCTCTAGTCTCTAGTCATAGTCTAGCTTTGCTCATTTTTTTCGTTCTTACAGGGAAAGATTGTCAACCGACCACTTGCTGGCACAGTTAGAAGAGGCAAGACAGAGAAGGAAGACGAGTTGTTAGAAAAGCAGCTGCTGAATGATGAAAAGCAATGCGCTGAACATGTTATGCTAGTAGACTTGGGGAGGAATGATGTTGGAAAGGTCCTTACTCTCTCATAATCTCCTTTACATACTTTTCAATGTTTTTCCCAGTTAAATTGGATGCACCAAAAATGCAAGATATGTCATTACACGCTATCAACGTAGATGTTTGATTGCATTTGGATGGTGCACTCTTTCCAGTAATCTTATTACAGACATAATAGTCTATGTATAGCTAGTATTTTTATGGATTAAATGGTAAATTCTTATGATAATGAAATCTCTTATTAATTAGCTTGCAGCAACGTAACTTTGGGTGTTCTCATGATTAAACATGCTGCCGTTACAGGTATCAAAGCCGGGTTCTGTGAAAGTGGAGAAGCTAATGAACATCGAACGCTACTCCCATGTAATGCACATCAGCTCCACGGTTAGGCTCTCTCCTCTCTATGTTTGCAGTTTTTTTGTTACATGTCCTGCTTGCATGTAATTTTAGTGCCTTGCACATCGCTAGCCATAGATCTTGTCTTTTTCTCATCAACAACCGTTTCTGGTATGAGGTTGTGAACCCTTAATAAAGAGGGAAATAGTGAAGGAACATGGTTCGAGGATTTCCTCCATATAGATTTGAGTTGTTCCAGATTTTTGGTCAGTCATGCATGCCCGTGGACCCGTGGTTCTACTTGCTTGCCTATTGTGCTACTTTCTGCATAATTTATTCTTCCGTCAGTCAACAAGTTCCTTATAAATAGTTAATATGAATACGGGATGTAATTGTACTTCAAATTTTGCAGGTTACTGGAGAGTTATTCGATAACCTTACTTGCTGGGATGCCCTACGTGCTGCATTGCCTGTGGGAACTGTTAGCGGGGCTCCAAAGGTTCAGATCTTTTGCCGGCGCTCCTCTTCATTAGAGACGAGCATTTTGGCTTTAAATTAGCTTTGCATGCTGATGTATCTCTAGTAACTATATTGCACTTGAAGATATCCTTGTTTGCAGCAACAAAACTCTTCCTTTTCTTTACCCCCCAACTTCTGTTCATGCATGAATTTTGTGATCAATCTACAGCACCCTTGAGATGGGCCGCCCGCATATTTTTCATCCTTTGACGTCTTCCTAACAATTAAAATATTATGGAGCACCTCCCTTGTTCACATACAAGTTTTCATAAATCGTCTTTTTCTGCCCCTGATCGAGTTATTTGGCATGACTCTCTGTTTATATATATATATATATATATATACATACATATGTTCTTTATAAATGCTGAGCATCTGAAAATATGGAATCAGGTAAAAGCCATGGAGCTGATAGATGAGTTCGAGGTGACAAGGCGAGGGCCATACAGTGGCGGGTTCGGAGGAGTGTCATTTGCCGGCGACACTCTCATTGCTCTCGCGCTCAGAACTATCGTCTTCCCAACTGCAATGTCATCTCTGAAAAAGGAGGGCAACGCGAGTAATCGGAGAGAGTGGGTGGCCCACCTTCAGGCTGGCGCAGGCATCGTCGCAGACAGTAAGCCTGATGACGAGCAGCGAGAGTGCGAGAACAAGGCTGCCGCTCTAGCTCGAGCTATTGATCTTGCCGAGTCCGCTTTCATTAATAACATATGATACAGCACACATATAAGTAGCCAGAATTCTTTTCTTTCTTTTTCTATTCCTCTTTTGTATTTCGGGTGTTTGAAATAAGCAAAAAGATTAATAATTCATCAGATGGTGCTCATATTCTCTACATAAATGTTGCACATGAGAGAATGAAGAAGATAAATTAATTAATATAAGACGTACTGCAGCTTACTAAGAGTCATCAGCATTGCAAAGATTTTACACTCGAAAAAAAAATTTGTCTGTAGAAAACTTTTCGGTGATTAGGCAGGGCAGAGCAGTGCGACGAGGGTTTAAGAGTGATGCGATTTCTTTATCGGGAAGAAATTGTAGGGCCAATAAGCTGCCAAATTGTCTCCCGCGGAGCAAGCTGCCAACCTCTCAAATCTAAAGCTGGACCGGTGACTGAGAGCCCTCTCGACTTTCCAAAATTATTGCAATTGCTAATGCTAATGTTGGAGTTAATCGCAAACACCTAACTTTTTCTAGTTAACGGCCGTGCAAGAGTTTACAAGAAAGAATCATTAGGATAAAGGGATATAAAAAGATGGAAAATGCTACTTGTACACCCGTAAGGGGTGTACATCTCACACCCCCACCCATCTAAGGATGAGGGTGTGATGAGGGGTCACTTGATGTGACCCGTAAAAAACATCGACACCATTAAAAGGGTGGAGGTGTATGATGTACACCCCGAAGGAGTGTACATGTAGCATTACTCTAAAAAGATGGTGCGGATCAATAAGTTTACATTCTCCACTAATGTAAAAGTGAAAAGCGAGTCCTGAGGCATTATTATATTATGAACATAAATTGTAGGCGATATATTTTATGAGCTCCGCTGAAAGAATTCGGTTATGTTTGAATTATTTCTTCACCAATAAGAAACACCTTGTTTCATCAAGGAAACACCTGTTTTCATCAGGTTTCTCACATCGAGAAGGTCAAGACTCATCTGATTCTGGTCACCTTCGCCGCTCAGCATATCCACAACCTGTTTCATCGAGGGCCTCTGGTGGGATGCTGCCTGGGTGCACAACAGTGCCACCTTGATAAAGCGCAACACCTGCTTCTGGGGATATCCCACTATTTCTGGATCCACCATCTCCAACAGCCTCTCCTCCTCTCGTAGGTTCCACATCTGCAGAACACATGGATTGATTACCCGGACTCAGTTTTCAACTGCATATGCGGCTGGCATTAGTGCAAAGAATAGCTTGTTCTCATAAACAGCTAATATTGTTACCACGGCAAAAATTACTGCATCCTTTGATCAAAACTTGTTGCATAAGCATAGATCATAACTGTACACCACCAGTTCTTTTAGAAAGAACCAGACGGGTGGGCCCAACTAGGAAAATCATTAGCTGGAGGATCAAATCTGAAAGTATTAAAATGTACCGAGGAAAATACAAAAAAAAGATCCAAAAACTAAAGAAAGCACAAGATAACCAGTAAAGAATGCAAAAAAGGGCAAACCAATACAATGAAGGTTTAAAACCCAATGATTTTGTTTGCTCAATATTCACATCTCTGGATGTGTTAGAAAAAACCATGAAATCCATACCCAATCCCCAGATCCAGCCACCTCTGTCAAATTTCAGCCTCAGGTAGTAGTTATAGTTACTCGATATCATCTTTGTTTTACTATGTTGTCCAAAAATTTGACAATTTATGTTGACCTAATAAAACAGGTTTTTTCTCTGCATAACTAAAATCTCACCGTCAAGATGATTTTCATTATAGCATGTACTATTCCTGACTAAACCAAAAAAACAAAGACATGTCTATAGAAGCAAAAACTTAATGGGATAATCCAAATACAGGATGCCAGCAGTAACGTGATTACCCATTCCACGAGAACCAGCATCTCATGTCCCCACGCTGATTTGCTGCTGCTCCTACCACTCATAATTTCAAGTAAGAGAACTCCAAAGCCGTAAACATCAGCTTTCTTAGTTAATTGCCCCAGCAAGGCATACTCTGGTGCCAAGTAACCCCTGTGAATACCATGAAAACCAACGATGACATCTCAGAAAACTTAAATAGTACAGATTCCCAACTTTGCTCAGTTTTGAAACCCTTAAGCTCATCTAATTTTGCACATCTCTTTTGTAGTTTAAGTCTTGAAAGCCAAGTCATTATACCGCAATACATTTATACTCAATAGTTTAATAACAATATAGTGCCCATCATCGTTCACAAAAAATTATAGTACCCATCAAACGTTCAAGATTTTCATGATTATGAAAGATCAAGGTACCAGCTATTACTGAAAGATCAAGCTACCAGCAATTGATGATCAAGAAGTATGCTCCAATCAAAAAAAAAAATCACAATCCTTAATTCCTTTTTTGTGCCTAAACTACCACCCTACGTTTGCAAAGTTCGTAATGAGCTTGAATGGTATTGGACTTACATGGTTCCAGAAACACGTGTGCTAATGTGAGTGATACTGTCGGGAAAAAGCTTTGCCAAACCAAAATCCCCGATTTTAGGAACTAGGTCCTTATCAAGTAAAATGTTACTAGCCTTGATATCACGATGAACGATACGCGGGTCAGATTCCTCATGAAGAAATGCAAGACCGGAAGCTGTTCCAATACAAATAGCAGCTCTTTTGGACCAATCCAGCGAAATGCACTTTTTCTTTTGCCCTGCCAGGACAACAAGGATCTGAGTTATTCCTAAAAACTTTTATATTTTAACTACTAAAATCTACAAATGTGCTGATTAAATATTACCGAGCAAAGCATTTGCTCGACTGTTATTATCCATAGATTCATATACTAACATCCGGTAACTGCCTTCAATACAGCAACCTATCAGTTGGACAAGATTGGATGCCTAACATTTGATATCGTGTCAATCTCAGTCAAAAACTCATTGGCTCCTTGCTTTGATTCAGCAGAAAGTGACTTTATCGCAACCTGGGTCTCATCCCTTAAGATTCCGTACATATGAATAACTGTTACTTCAATCAACAAAAACTAAACATAAATTGACAGTTAAGAAGAGCCAAACCACGAAAGAGATGAACGAAAAAAGAAAATACAAAACAATAATTATGTAGTCAGAAATCTAAACCCTCACCTCATATACAATGCCAAAACCTCCACGCCCAATGTAGTTTGATGGATGGAAATTTCGTGTTGCTGACTTCATTTCATTATAGGAAAACAGTTGGACATTCCTTGGTTCTCGTGGTAACTCAACACCTGGAGGATTTTTCTGAGTAAGAATGTAGTCAAATGTTTAGGTAAATGAAAGAAGTTTTAGGCCAGAACAATTTCTATGCGGTAATCAATTGGTTTCTCATAGTGAGAATACTCTCAATAGAGGAGGCTAATCCAAGTACCATTTAAGTTCTTATACAGGATTCTTTAAGGTTATGCCAATTAAATAGATAAAAAGCTACTATCTCAAACCATGACTCCGTAACGAATTTAAGGAATCAGTGTTAGATGATGAAAAAGTGGCTTGCAGTTATTGTTTCCACAGAAAGTATTGTGATTAAAAAGAATTGCAATAGCTTATGGAGGTCATGTTGGAACTACTCCAAGTTCCTATCCATCTAGACATTTCATTAGAGGTCATCCAACACGTATCATTAAAGTTTGTTTCCTTTAATTGCTTGAGCATTAATGACATACTTCTTGCTGCTACCTTAAAGAAGTTATGCTAAATTCATGTTATCAAATTTAGATCAGTGAATGGAAGCCGCTTACAAAGCTGACTTAATGAAATCAAGAATACGTTTCCCAAGTGTTCTTTCCAAGCATTACGATGATGAGTAGAAAGGGAAGAAGAAGAGGAAACATGAGTGAGGGCTAGAGGAGGAAGGATGAAGTAGCAGCTAAGCTTTGATGGCGCTAATGGATGGTGGAAAAAGAGGCTTAAAGATACATGAGACAAAAAAACATATGAAACAGGGCCATATTGATCCATCTATTGTTTCTCTCTTTATTCAGTCCTTACCTTTTATCCCGAATCATCTTTTTTTCTTCCCCTCAGTCTTTTCCTATCATTGTCTTGGTTCTTCATTATTCTGCTAATTTTTCAGTCATAATTCATACTCGAGCAAGCACAAAATCATATGCTAGCATCTACCTCCATTGATACACAGTACATATCTCAATTCTACTTATTCAGTTTGTGGAGATACTTATTCTGAAACCTTTCAACTCTATACTCCTAAGTGATGTGTCTCACAGTTTTAACTTATTATTAAACTTGTATGAGATATCAATAGAAACAATGACACTATATTATAGCACACAAAGTCTTTAAAGATTTGTTTTAGGCAGGAAAAAAAAATTAAAGATTAAATTAAAGAAGAAACTTCATTATGCCTTCTTAAGTTGTTTGGCCTGTAGAGTATTGGCGTATCAAAATAAGAATAAGACTACTTTCAAATAACTTTTACATACACCCTCTCTATCAACTCTCTTACCCACTTTTCCTCAACACTACACCACAACCCTCGTTTTTTGTGTTGTTATTTTTGTTATTGGGGAGGAAGCTCACCCCTATTTATAGGCCTTCAAAGAAGTTGGTTGGATTTTTCTAGAGCTTCTATAATATTCTACCATAGCCTAACTTTAGGGCATTCTAGAATATTCTATTGTAAAAAGTATCTTGCCCTTATTCTAGTGCCTTCTAGAACATTCTAATATTCTTTAGCATAGTAAAAAGAGAAATATAGAGAGAGAGGCTGTGTTGACTCTTTCAATACTCCCCCTCAACACTGACTCTCTCTTAGTGCTGTTTTACTGAGCATTCCTAATTGCATTCTAAACTCTTCGAACTTTGCAGTGCTTAGTCCTTTGGTGAATATATCAGCTGTTTGCTCTGCTGTTTTGATTGGCTTCATATTTATTTCTCCTTGCAGCACCTTCTCCCTTATGAAATGGTGATGTACTTCTATATGTTTTGTTCTTGCATGGAAGACTGGATTCTCCGCAAGGCGCACGGCTGATTGGTTGTCGCAATAGAGATCCACTCCATATTCTGTAGCTTGATATAAGTTATTCATCAACTGAATCAACCACGTGCTCTCTTGTGCCGCCATTGCTGCTGACCTGTACTCTGCTTCAGTTGTAGAGAGCGATACAGTCGGTTGTCTTTTGCTGCACCAAGAGACTATTGCCGAACCAAGGCTGAATGCATATCCTGTAGTTGACCGCCTTGTATCGTGGTCTCCAGCATAGTCAGCATCACAATAGCCTCTAAGCTTACATGTCTCTTCTTTTCTATATAAGAGGCCGTAGTCGATAGTCCCCTTTATATATCTTAGAATGCGTCGAACTGCTTCTAGATGAGGCTTCCTTGGCTGCTGCATGTATCGACTAACTACTCCAACTGCATATGCTATGTCTGGTCGGGTCATTGTCAGATATATCAAACTACCGACCAATTGTCGATACATGGTTGAGTCAGCCAGTTCCTTCCCTTCTTCTGCACACAGTCTGATATTTGGGTCTATCGGTGTAGAGATAGGCTTACAGTTTAGCATGCCATACCTTTGAAGAAGATCCTTGGCGTACTTCTGCTGACAAAGGAATAGACCGCTTTGCATTTGCTCCACCTCGAGCCCGAGAAAGTGTTTCAGCTCTCCGAGCTCCTTCATTTGAAAGCGTATGGATAGATTTTCTCTCGTATTATTGATCTCCTCTTTATCATCTCCGGTAATGATTAGGTCATCCACGTAGACTAGTACGATGGATATTTTCTCCTGTCGCTTCTTGACGAATAAGCTTGAATCTGCAGGTGTAACTTGATATCCACTTTGCACTAAAAACTCACCTATTTTGCCGTACCATGCTCTTGGTGCCTGTTTTAGACCGTAGAGAGCTTTTCTTAACTTACATACATATTGAGGATGAGTCTTGCTCTCGAAACCTTTTGGCTGCTCCATATATATGTCTCGATCGACCTCCCCATATAGGAATGCATTCTTCACGTCCATTTGCCACAGCTTCCATGCTTTACTAGCGGCAAGTGCTATCAACACTCGTACAGTTGTGATCTTAGCTACTGGACTGAACGTCTCATCGTAGTCCAGTCCATGTTGCTGTGAGAACCCCCGAGCTACTAGTCGAGCTTTGTACCTTTCTACTGACCCATCTGGACGAGTCTTTACCTTATATACCCATCGACATGAAATGGGTTTCACGTCCTCGGGCTTCGGTACCATCTCCCAAGTTTGGTTTTGTTTTAGCGCCTGGATCTCTTCATCCATCGCGTCTCTCCACTCTTTGGTTGTAACAGCTTCTTCATAGGAGACTGGCTCTTTTGGGGTCTCTTTTTCTTCAGCAAGAGCAGCATTTGCATATTTAGGATTAGGTTTTCTTTGTCTAGAAGACCTTCGTAACTGCGTACCTGTATCTTCAAGTTGGCTTGGTCGATCTTCTTCTAGGATTTGATGATGCACGCCAATCCGCCAAGGTTCTGGAGACTTCTGGAGTTGCTGCTCATCATTGGTTGGCTCCATAGAGGGTTGACTGTCTTCTTCTTGCTCTGGCACGACTTTTTCTCCTTGTTCTTGCTATCCAAGTTTTTCTTGTAGCTTGATTTCCATCTCTTTAGAGTCTGGTAGTATCACCTCTTGTGAGGACCACCAAGACGATGCCTCATCGAACACAACGTTTCTTGTCGTGTGGGAACGACCAGTTGTTGGATCACAACATCTCCACCCTTTTCTTTCGCTATCGTACCCAACGAAGATACATCGAATCGCCTTCTTATCGAATTTACTTCGAAGATGATCGGGTACGAATACATAACACACGCAACCAAAGACTCGAAAATGACTTACTGTGGGCTTGATCTTCCACAGTACTTGATAAGGAGAGATAAATCCTAACTTTGGTTGAGGTAGCCGGTTGATAACATGTGCTGCTGTCTTCATACATTCTGCCCAAAATCTGCCTGGCACATTCTTTGCATGTAGCATGCTTCGGCATGTTTCTGCTAAGTGCCTATTCTTTCTCTCAGCTATACCATTTTGTTGCGGAGTGCGTGAACACGTGAGTTGTCTTCTTATTTTACACTCTCGCAGGTATGCCGAGAACTCTATTGAGGTATATTCACCTCCATTATCCGTGCGTAGGCATCGTATATTATAACCAGTTTGGCCTTCAACTTTTTCTTTGAACTCTCTAAATTTTTTAAGTACTTCAGTTTTTTCTTTAATAAAATAAACCCAGACGTACCTCGAAAAGTCGTCGATGAACGTAACCATATAGCGCATGCCACTTATTGACGTTTGCTTGACTGGTCCGAAAACATCAGAGTGCACGAGCTCTAGCGGCTCCTTAGCTCTATATTTGGATTCGGTGTATGGAAGTTGATGAGCTTTACCAAACTGGCATCCTGCGCAAATCGTATCTCCACGAACTTCGAGTTGAGGCAAGCCTTTCAACATGCCGCGCTCCATCATAATTTTGAGTTTGTGATAGCCTACGTGTCCCAGTCTTGCATGCCACAAGTCAGCAGTCTCACATTTTCGAGTCTTTTCTACGTATGCCGATTCTGCGGACATTACGTAGATCGACTCTACTTTCTTTCCTTCCATTAATTGTATACCAGATATCTTGGGACTGCGAAATACTTTGACATCTTGTGGCCCAAATACTACATAGTTGCCTGATGCAGTTAATTGTGATACTGATAAGAGATTTTTCTTCATACCTGGGACATGGTAGACGTTTTGTAGTTGTACTTGATGTGGATTGAATCGGGGTGTAATGATCGTCTTTCCTATATGAGTGATTAGCAGTTTTGAGTTATTAGCTGTCACCACTACTCTTTCTCCTTTATATTCTGTTACGCCGAGCAGCTTGCTTCTATCACCGGTCATATGATTGGAACATCCAGAATCGATGATCCAATCTGCACTGTAATCTACCTCTCTAGGATTTGTTATTGTTGTAAGTGCATATATTGGTACCTGCTCCTTGTCGGGATGTCTGTCGCCATCTGTCTCTATAATGGCGAGAGAAGCTTGAGCATCCCACTCTTCTTCACCGTTGTCAGTTGCTTGGCGGTCTCCATATGTCGCCATGTTGCCTTGTGCTTGTTTCTTCAGGTGCCAACATTCTCGGGCAAAATGTCCTTTCTTGCCGCAGTGATAGCATTCTCCATTTCGTCGTTTGTCGCCTTTCGGCCGCCACTTATTTTGCTCCTTTTGGTTATGGACTCTCTCTGCAAGGTGGCTCTCTCCAGATCTTTGCATTGGCCCACTGAACTCCTTTAGTGGCTTCATATTTTTCGGTCTTCCTGTTGCTCGACTTTTTCTTTTACTGCTGAAAAGTGCTTCTTCTTCATTTTTCAGTGAGACTCCAGCCATTTGTTTAGCTAGAGCCTCCTGATTAGCCAGAAGATTTTCTAGCTCTACTAACGTTGGTTGGGTGGGCCAAACTCGAATAGCAGTAATAAACCCGTTATACTCGGGTTTTAGGCCGTGAATAATAATTCTCTTCATCCGCTGATCACTAATTTTTTATTCTGAATCTAATTGGGAGATTTCACGGCAGAGGGACTTTACCTTCATGAAATACTGGCTGATCGTCATGTTGCCTTGCGATATTGCCATCAGCTCATTCTCCAGCAGTTGAAGTCGAGCATCGTTCTTCTTCGAGAATAGCGAGGCGAGGGTGTCCCATGCAGCCTTGGGTGTATCTGCTTCTTTAATATGCTCCAGCAGCTCTTCTTCGATCGTCGTTTTCAAGACGAACATCGCCTTTCCTGCCTTGATACGCCACTTCCTGAGCACCTCTGCATTTTCCTTCGGCGGTGGAATAACCTCGGTACCGCCGATCACCTCCCACAGATCCTGCCCTTGCAGGTAGGACTCAATGCAGGTTTGCCAATAACCATAATTATGGTTATTTAGCTTCTTAATTCCGCTAGTTGTACCAGCAAGATCTGCCATAGTGACTTGGTGATCGCCCAGTAGTCAACCAAGTAAGTCTGGTCCCAGACCAACCAACTTCACAGTCCTAGACTGTGCACCAGCAGTGGCTCTGATACCAAATTGTAGAGTATTGGCGTATCAAAATAAGAATAAGACTACTTTCAAATAACTTTTACATACACCCTCTCTATCAACTCTCTTACCCACTTTTCCTCAACACTACACCACAACCCTCGTTTTTTGTGTTGTTATTTTTGTTATTGGGGAGGAAGCTCACCCCTATCTATAGGCCTTCAAAGAAGTTGGTTGGATTTTTCTAGAGCTTCTATAATATTCTACCATAGCCTAACTTTAGGGCATTCTAGAATATTCTATTGTAAAAAGTATCTTGCCCTTATTCTAGTGCCTTCTAGAACATTCTAATATTCTTTAGCATAGTAAAAAGAGAAATATAGAGAGAGAGGCTGTGTTGACTCTTTCATGGCCATCCCCAACAGGGAACAGGTTAACTGATCAAAGCATAACCCCAACAGGGAACAGGTTAACTGATCAAAGCATAACTAGCATTTAGTCAACAAGTATAACTCAACAAATAATTCCTTATTATGAACAGATGATTATTATCAACTATCTGCAAGTGACAAAGGGCTTGGTGGTTGATACCCGAAGTTTCGAGTTCGAAATCTAGTTGCTATACATTTTCAGCTAAGTTTATTTTCAAAATAAACGAAGCGGGTAGTATGCTATCTTTCTCTCTGAAAAAAAAAAAAAAAAAAACAGATGATTATTGAAGTCTTAAGAGTAGGCAGGTCCCGTATGAACGGTATGATGCATATATCTTAGATCATGAAAGCATGGTGGAGCCAAATATCACAAAAAACTGTACCAGAATAATCATATGCTGCGCAATGAGAATTGTTCTTTCCCCTGGTCTTTGCTGCTCTGAAGCAACAGAACCTTGTCCCCATCAGACCAAATAAGACTTTTGAGATCGCTCTTCAGTACGAATTGCTAAGAGGTTGGTAAACAAAAGCGTATTCCGCCAAAACATATTACTCTTATTCTTCCCTGCAAGCCTCTCCCAGTTTCGTTCAGTTGCTCCTCATATATAAAGAGCAGCTAATAAAATTTTCCTTGACTAAAACAGGACGAACAAATGACAAAATATAGATTAAGTGTTCCTTAGAGGCTTCAGGGATTAGCTGCGCTCCATCAAAATGCAAAACGAGGTGTCCACTGACATTGTGGAACAAAACAAGGAACGTGCATCAGATATAATGAGCATAGAAGCAAAAACAAGTTTTGGCCGGCATCAGATAAAATTAAACAGAAACTTCTTATGAAACGATTTTCTGAAGAAGGACAAGATGATCCAAGCTATAGACGAGATAATTATAACAGACTACAAGCAACAGAAGAGGAATTAAAGAGAAGGAAAGGAGAAAAGTACACAAAACCCTAACATCTTATTTAATTTTGAGTAGGGGCGGGAGGAGGGACGGAGCGAACAAGGCTTCGCCAATAGGAAAGAGGATTATCCGATCTACCGCGCGGAGAGGACAGACACAGAGCGGATATTTCTGTTTCCGCGAGGGAAGCGTTTTTTCTTTTTTTTTCAAAAAAAACATAGTTGGGTCGGCCGGCGGTGGCCGCCTGGCCGGTGGGGCTTAGGTTAGTTGTAGACAATACGTCCCGGGCAACGGTGCGAGATTCCGGTTAGATGCGTCCTTGCGGGCTACGCCACACCAGTTGCACGACACGTGGCCCTGCCATCCTTGGTAGCAAAGTGTTGCTTCTTTTCTATGTGCAGGTATCTGTCTCAGTAGCTTAGTGCTGCTTCTTTTTCCATATGTAGGTATCTGTCTCAAGAAACGAGCTCCAAGTCACATTTACTAGTAACCTCTTACAGGTGAGATCAAGTTTGTGAGCACATTAGAGGCACTTTACTATGTAAATTTTATGTGATTATACTGAACGCGTCACCAGAATCGCTTAGCGTATGTTAAGAAAGATGTTCCGATTAGTCCCAAGCAGGTGACCAAGGCAATTTTTTTTGTCAGTAAATAGAACAAGATTTGCAGACAACCAAGCTGAGAATTAAAGAAATAAACAGGAATCCCATAATGGCCATCTACAACAAAGTCCAACTAAGCTGGTTCTGTGGCCTTCCCATAGATAGCAAGTGAAACGGATACAATCGAGTGTATACATTTCCAGGACTTCAAGGCTTGCAAGGCTCTGTGGAGCAGCGAAGGACTTCCTTGATTCTTCTAGACCATCATCTGGTCAGCTGTCCCACAGGAGAAAACCTTCCACCTTTCTCACTCACTAAATCATCTTCAAGTTCAGTTCCATCCATGCAAATCATAGTGTTATTAACACTTTGCTCAGAACTCGCATTGCTGCTTGTAGCAAGAGGAGAGTCTGAAACACTGACGGCCCTGCATCTCGTAGGCCCTCCTGACCTCACACTGTACATAGAGGATGCTGGAATATTCGTCATCAGCGGGCGTAAACTGTTTGGGATACTCCGCCTTATATCCTGTGCATGTAAATTTAAATCAGATGACAATGTGTGATTACAATCACTTTAGATGTAGATAGCAAGTTCACAAAAGCCATGGTAGGTAATTCAATAACCAACAAGGGAACAAAAGGAGAGAATAACTGACCATATGCCGCAGAGCCATATCCAGTGATTTTTTAGACAGTGTTCTCCCAAAACCAGCACTATCAGGTGATGCCGATGATTTTCCTGCAAGGTTATTATGGTTCAAACTTTGGTCTTCTTGCTTTGGAGGTGCTAGTCTCCTCATGTTAACTACACGTTCAACCATCTTATTTCCAATTAGAACAGGGTTCACACTGTCACTACTGTTTAGATGCGATCTGCCCATGGTTGGAATGCAGTTCGCTTTGGAAGAAATGCCATTTGGACTCCTTCCCCTGGATGGGGAGCAAGACTGCCTTCTTGGGCGAACAGGTGGTCCAGGCTCAACAGAAGATGATCTAGAAGAGCTGGGAGCTCCGGGTCTACCTCGAGAAGCAGAAGAGGGTCTTTCAGGTAAAGATGTCCTAAGATTTGGGGGGGCATCAAGGGAGAATCCAGGCATATCGGATGGTTTCCAAGGTCTAGATCTTACAGTAGGTGAGCTGCCACGTGATGATGATGATTTTAGTACTGAAGTACTCTTTGAAGTTGTGGTTGTAGGGCGTGACTTTGTAATGGAAGAAGACCGACTTGGTGGAGCAGAACTTCCTGCTGTAGGTTGACTGGGTGGAGTGGGGGTGGAGGTGGAGGGTCTTTTTGTTGGCGTAGCAGACCTTGCTGTAGCAGGCCTGCACTGTGCCGATATAGAAGGCTTTGATGATGTTGGTGTGGAAGATCTAGCAGGAGTCGACGATCTCGGAGGATGAGCCACAGGCTTTGAATGAATGGTAGCCCGAGTTGTTGGAGATGAAGGTCTCAAAGGTTTAGATGCCACAGTAGTTAATGTAGGGCGTCCGGTTGGAGTAGCAGGCCTTGATGATGAAGTATGGGTAAGGCCTCCAGATGATGATGGCCTCCGAGTTGCCACAGCCGTTGATGAGCTCAAGCCAGCAGATGATGTTGCTTGTCTTGAAGCAAAGGTGCTTCGTGCGGAAGAATCCGGAAAATCTGCTAACTGTGGAATAAAAGCCACAAAATGCATAGGCATGAATCTCCAACCCAAAGGCATGCTGCAACAGAAGTATTAACTACTGATGAGGAACTAACTTGTCAGTTCCTCTTCACTCTTATTGAACTCTAGAGAGGGTAGTTCACAATCACAACTGGGATACAACTGCTACTAGCAACTTAACGGCAACATTTGAAAATATCAGTTATGAACTAATTGTTCTGATTCACACCTAACAGATTAATTATAAAAAGAGCTGGCTAACACTGCATTAAATGCTGCAGGCCTTACCTGAGACCCCTCAGTCATTAAGGTAAAAAAAATAAAATAGACAACAAGTTCAGAAGCGCAAAAAAAGAGGGACGCTCACTTATGGGACCAAGGAATTGCTGATAGTTGCTGCGATATAAATAGCTATACGTGTAATTAAATTGAAGAATGCGGAGGACGTATGGTACTAGAGAAACTGAATGCTAGTTGTACTTGCAGCCTGTTCCAAGTTATGAATGCCCATGCAGACAATTCATGGTCAGTTAGCAAAAAGAGGCTTCAAGGCAAATAAACAATGTGCATATAATAGTAAAGACAACTTACAAGCTTCTCAAGCATGAAATATCAGATAAACATCTATCCTGCAGTCATCTGAGTCAATCTTCATGATCTAAATAAGGAGGGAAAAAGTTGGCATTTAAGAGTCCAGCTGTCTATGGAAACAGCATACCACTAGTTGCAATCAAAATGACAGGTTGCATAACAGGTTGGATTACGAACTAAGAACCTTAAAAGCTGGTGGCTGCAATAGGCATTCCAATGTATAGTGTATTATACCAGAAAGCAAGGACTCCTTATCTAGGAAAGATATATTTAGCTTACCCAAACTGCCTCAAACTATTATTTGCTAAATTATGTAAAAAATTATGAAAGAAAAACAATCAAAACATAATCAAACTGACATATGCATTGGAAATGATGCAAGGTGCTTGGTGATCATGGAAGAGGCTTTGCAAATCGGGGTGGAGAGTGCAGAAGGATGGCTACCAAAATCATAGAAGATACCTTGTAATTGAACCATTTCCAAGTTTAAGCTCTTGGCAGGGGTGCATACCAAGCCTGAAATAACTACCAACTTTGAAATGGTAATGACCAATTACAAAACAAGTGGCAAAAACTTATATATACAGCTATTACTGAGACAGCTGTTCACAGAGTTGTTGTTCCTCTGTCCTCATATCATATGTAATATGAACCAATTCGATCAGGAAAATAAAAATATGAAATAAAGTAAACAATCACTTGGGAGGCCCGAACTAATGAATCACAACTTGTTTTCCTATTACTAGAACAAGTTGGTGCTAATAACAATAGAATTGCTTGCGATAAAACTTTGCCGCACCTCATTACATTTTCAAAACTTGAGTTCTTTTTTTAGGACAATACTAGAAGTGTTCATGGAAGTGTAAAAGCACCTTTATGGTAGCATCTGACGGAAGAGCTAGGAAAATAACAGTTTTAACTGCTCACCCTTGATTTGAGCATGGTCGGACGAGATTTTAGAGTCCCAACATGGACTCCTGGCGATCTTTTAGACTCAGCCTCCAGAGATGGGAATAGAGGAGTACCAGGTGGGGTGAGCAGCCTGCAAAAATTGCCGTCAGAGTTCCACCACAGAACGATATTCAAGCATGAACTTTTAAATAAGATTGAAAAAAAAAATAAAAAAAATCAAGATATTGTTAACAATTATCCAGATCTACCCATATATGCAACAGTAGAACTTTGATTTTGAGGCCATACAAATTGTGAAAGATTCATCCCACAACAAAGAAAACTAAAAAAATACTTCAGCTTTCCAAATACCTAATGCCCTCCTGCTATCAAAATACTTATTGCCCACTGTGTATCAGTTATTGTTCCATTTTGTAGAAAAAAAACTAGAGTATAGAAACAAAACTGCAGCGCAGGTCGGTAAAAAAATATAGGTTTTTACAAAAAGCTTGCTTCAAAGGGTGTGAGGTCCTGAAGAAAAAGATAGCTGATTGCGTACAGGTATAAAACCTTTTAGCTCAACTGCCATGATTAATAGGCTTGAATACATCCCAAAAAAATACAGTGTGCATAGCAGGGAAACAAATAGAGTCATTTCATGTACAAAATTTAGATTTAGAGGAAGATATTAACTGATGCACCCTCTTTCTGCGCTTGTGACTTGAGGATCAATACGAACTAAGTAGGAGTAAACTAGAGTGAGAACTTTGACGTGCCACTATACCAGTCATAGTCATTCTTATCACCGTCGGAGTTGAGGAAGTCGTCGATACCAGCTTTATGCATTGGAGTGCTAGACGCGATCTTAAATAAGGGAGCGCTCCCTGATTTTGAACCTGCAAGACAAGGAATCGGCAAGAACAGATAGATGTTAGAAATGACGGTCATAAAAATCTCAATCGAGCTACGTTGGGACCGTCCATAAGTAGAGAGGAAACAGGAAGATAGAAAAGTATAGTCTACGAGGACTAGAATGTCACCGTATAGCTGGGAAAGAGGAGGAGGAGGAGGAGGAGGAGGAGGAGGAGGAGGAGGCGGGGCTAGTAGGCGGCCTACCAGGTGGCAGATCGAGTTCATCAGAGGAATGGTGGAGGAGGAAGCTGTTGCTGCGCTCCTTCTCCTTCTCGCGCTTGCGCATCTCAAGGAAGAGGGCAAGCTCCTCGTCCTTCTCCTTTATCACCGCTCCCAAGGTTCTTCCACGGGTTCCCGCCCCTTGCGCCTCGGATGCCCTAAAACTCTTGTTCATTTCTCTCTCTAGCCCGCTCGTTCGCTCGCTAGATCTGTCGCCCCTCGCAGCGGGATGGAAAAGAAATAAGGCAAGAAGCGGATAAACTGGAGGTACCCACCCTTACGGCAAGAGATAATCGTAAGAGAAAGGAATGACAAGATATTCCTGCAGGAACCGACTGCTTTTGGAGCACAGCGGAAGAGAGAGTAGAGGATGAAGCACCGCGCGCGGGAGGGAGACTCAGAAAGACGGGGAGGAAGAAGTGATACAACGCGGGGCAAGTGGATTGATTGTAGGCGGCAGGAAGAAACCCCCCTTCCTTACTCAGGGTAGGGTGGGGATGAGAGTGAGAGGGTTTCGCCCGATCTGGTACTGGTTGGAACGGAGAGGGATTATTAGCTAGAGTCTAGACTAGAGAGGGGAGTTATTTTGATCTCTCTCCTGCGACCTTTGGTCCCGCCCGAGAAGGAAAGAGAAGATGGATCTTGAGATCGAAAGGCAACGTTCCGGTTCGAGTGGAGTTGCCGTGCATCCCAGCTACGATTCGACGGTGGGCTTTCGGGCGGGCCGGGTTGGAGACTAGGAACGCCCAAACTCGGGACGCGTCGCTTCGGCCTTTTCTCAGCCTGCTCGTTTTCGTATCTTATATGCTCCCCATGTTGTTGAGACATACGAGAGGCACCCCGCTGTTTATTTTTTTTGTTTTGTTTTGTGCGGCACCATTTATCAGCATACCCATTATTAGAATTTTATATTATTGATAACAGTTTTAAAACTGGCAATAATACATAAGGGGAATAGCAATACTATACAGATACATACACCTACGGGTATAAAACGGGCTGGACGACCTGTAGACCATCCGGCCCGGCACAAATCTGGACTAGGCTAAGATACGACAGAGTCTTGTAAGTCCGATAATATGGGACGTGCCTGGGCCTTCTACGTATGGCCCGTCTGGACGACCCAGCCCGGCCTCGAACCTGAATTTTATTTATTTATTTTATTATTTTTATAATTTATTAAAATATTTTATTTTATTTTATTTAAATTTCATTAGCTTCAAAATTTTCATTGGGCTAATATATGTATAAGTAGAATGTTTGTTAACTATAGAATGCCATTTTATTTATCAAACATAATTTTTATTTATTTATTTATTTATTTTTGTAATTTATTTAGAATTTATTTTATTTTTGTAATTTATTTATTTTTATTTAATTAAGGTCCTGGGATTCATGGTTATTTCCTTGTTCCATCCTAAGAATAGAATTTAGTTTTCAACAAATAATTACAAAGTCTTAGCTTTTATAGGGCTTTACGGCTGTAGCTAAAACAACAGCCAAAGTATGATAGAGTTGTAATTAGGGCAAATAAAAAACATAGTACTCAAAACTCAGAAGTAGATGACCAACATAGTAAACTGAGTGGAGATAAAAGGAAAAATGATATGACAAAGAACTAGCATACATACTAAACAAACTAATGGAAAAATAATGTCTAGGATGGCATACCAAAGGACAGCATAGTTTGATTAGACAAATAATAACCAGCATATATAATCATCAATCTAACTAAATAAGAGATGTCTACCTTGCAAACTGAGCTATCAGGAGAGCAACACAAGATTAATAAACAACCAGCACATATACTCATTAAACAAACAAAAAATAGATATGCGGGAAGGCAAAATAAGATTCAACAAATAAGCAGGATATACACTTGTCAATCTAATTCCAAAATGATGTGTAGGATGGCAAAATGAACTAGCAGGTAGTAAAACAAAATTCAACAAATGTAACTATCAAACTAACTCAAAATTAGCAGTATATGATGGCAAACTGAACTACTAGGACAGCTAATTGTAATTCAGAAAATAACAAAGATACATTCTCATCAATCTAACTCAAAAAATAGATGTCTAGGATGGCAAACTAAACTAGTAATAAGATTCAATGAAGTAACCGTCCCATGAGTACAGTTAGCTCAGATTTATATGCCTAATGTTTGTATGGTGAATGCATCAGACATAGTTTGTGCCTCCCATCCCAACTTTACTAGGTCCTTTCCTGTAGGTCTATAATTTTGAAATCATAACGAACTGAATGGACATCAAATTAGTAATTCATCATATAAATTTTATCAACCTAACTACAACTTAGCGGCTTAAGAGAACATCTTGAACTTAGTAGCAAGATATGATTCAATGATATACAGCTTATATCTTCAGCAAACTAAATATTAGAGCTTTACGATAGCAAAATGAACAAACTAGACAGCAAGATATGATTCGATCAGCACATATACAATATATATTATCATCATCTAGCTCAAAAAAAGAGGCCTTCGAGAGAAAACTGAACAAAATAGGGTGCAAGCTATGATCTAGCACGTATACAACACAAATACCATCGAAGTAACCGAAAATATATGTTTTGGGTAGCAAAATGAACAAAAAAAAAAGGCCTACATATCACATAGAAAATAGAATCATGCAACCAAATAAATTGCCACTTAAAAAAGGACCATAAAAAAATACCCTATTTCAAATCAATTGGAACTTGTGCCCTATTTCAAATCAATTGGGAAATATCGCCAAACTCATAAGCATTAACCACAAAGTTTATTAGACTTGTCACGTACCAAGAAGAATTCTTTTACAATAGGTCAGCATACAATAGAATAGCACACCAAAATCCATGAAACCCTCCATATCCGGTGAATTTAATTTATCTAGTTCCCATGCATTCAAGGGAAGAAACAAGGAGGGCCAAATGATGGAATATGATTTGTTATTTGTAACTAAGCCAACAAATGAAAGATACAATGAGATAACTTACGGGAAAAAATTTGTCTAGTTTTAGTGGTTCATAGCAGAAAACAAAATTTGAGAGCAACATATGATTTAGCACATAATTAGCATATATTTTTATCAAACGACTAGATTATCTTAGGTTTAATGGAGCAAAATGTGCTAGCTGGGCTGCAAGAAATATCAGCCTTTAACCGGCTATTGTGCTCATGAAATTAGAGGTTTGGGGGAGCAAAATGGAGTAGTAGGCTACAAAAGCAAACTACCACATACTAGCATGTATACTAAATCATAATAAGACAGTTTACAAAAGAATAAACTAACTTTATAGAAAAATAGTGATTCAGCATTTAACATAAACATATAATATATTATCTTCAAACTAGGTCAAAATTAGAGGTTTAGGAGAGCAAGAAGTATCAAATACACTCCTGGTTTTAGAAATTAAAGTTGGTTCACACAAAAGATGCATCCTGTCCGCATAGTGGATGCGGTAGAACGAAGTTGTGCCACCCATCCCAACATACTAGCTCTCTCTTTTTAGAGATTGCATAATTGCCAATCTTTCATCCTAACTGAGAACTATTATACAAAAGGTTTCTCATGAATACATTAATAGTCACCCAACCTCACATCATTGCCATAATGATTGAGTCGAACTGTAGTCTCCAAATGGAGTCAAACATTATGACATAAGGAATAAAAGTCGCAAGATGAAGAATGAACTAAATGGATAACATGATATGGTTCAGCACATATACAACATAGAGATATTCATTAAACTAACTGAAAATTGGAATTTTTTATGAGCAAAATGAATAAAGTGGCTGCCAATTATGATTAATAACCACTATATATTTTTATCAAACTAACTGAAAGGTAGAGGTTTAAGAGAGCAGATTGTATTAAACAGGATAAGATTCAGCAAACACTGTATATTTCCAGCAAACCGACTGAATGTTGGAGGTTTATGTGAAAGGTTTATGAGAACACAATGAGATAACGGGACAGCAAGACATGATTCAGCGCAAATACAAAATATATATTCAACAAACTAACAGAAAATTAAAGGTTTATACATAGCAGATTGAGTTAACTAGACAAGAAGGTTTAATACATCATGTAACTAGTCATCAAACTGACATAGAGGTTTATAAGAGAAGACGAAAGGACAAGAAGGTTTAATACATCATGTAATCAGTCATCAAACTGACATAGAGGTTTATATGAGAAGACGAAATAATCTAGAGAGAAAAAATGTGATTTAGCACATCACCAGCAAAAATTTTTATTTAACGGATTTAGTATTTGAGGGTTAGCATAGCAAAATTTGCTAACTAAATACCAACAAAAGATTCAACACAAATATAGCATGCGCAGTTAATTAACCAAGTTTAATTCACTACAAAATAGTTTAAACTATTAAATTTAACAAAAATACCACAATTCGAAAAGAAAAACAAGGCCCACTGGACCAGACCTTGTTTGGACAAAGGAACATAGCAGGATCCCAACTAGATATGGGCCTTAAAAAGGAATTCGGTTTTGATTTAACCCTGATATGCATTTTAGTTGTAGTACAATAGAATAGTATACAAGGAGGAACACCAAAACTATAATGAGAGATGCCAAAAATTTTCATCAAGAGACACCAAGAAACTGTAAAAATATAAATTATTTCTTATTACATTAAGGTAGTTTTGAATAGATTGGTATGTCAAGTTTTACCGGAGCAGGTAACGCAGATCAACCAGTAGTTGTTGATCCAAAAAAATCAAGTATGGATACAGCTACATTTATCTGGAATAAGAGTGCGCACAAAATTTACTTTAGATATAAAACAAACTAACAATCCAAAAAAAAATGTTGCAGATGGATTAAAAAGCAAATCCGGTTTTCAAGACTCAACGTCAAAGCTCCAAGTCTAATTTGGCTATTGAAATTGCATTTAGCTTAAGAAAGGTGTCAAGGCTGCGGTGTAATCAAGTTGTACATTGATCTATAGATTACAAAATAACCATAATTTGACCAAGAGAATCTAACTTCATTGGCATATCAGAAGGTATTTTCATATATTCTAAGGAATTGCTAGTCTTTCTGAGACATTGGTTCCCGATTCTAACAAGTTTTAGTGCAAGAGAACATCATCATGCATATCAGAACAGAAAACAAAAAACTGAACCACACGCACGCGCGCACACTAGCACACACACACACACAAAATCGATGCCAAGCAGTTATCCAATTCCTTTGACATAAACTTGCTTTTTTTGCCATGGAAAACTACAAACACCAACATTCATAGTTAAAATATTCTTCTCAAAGAAAACAAATTCAAGCTGTTGATAGATTATAATTGACGCTAACACTAAGTAGGGTATAAGACTTTGGGAGCCCAAAAGTTCTTGAATTGTAAAAGGTTAGCCCTTTCACTATTCAAAATAATTCATGGTACAAACTTGCATAAATGAATTTGTGTTACAAAGATATAAGAAATAGAATCAAGAATCTAAAACTACAGAAACCATGTATAACTTATACTAGAATTTATATGCTCTAACTCACTAGAAAGAGGGTAAAGTTCTACCTTACTATCCTGAGCTCAAATCAGAATTTTACGTACTCCGAATTGTCGCATTAACGAATCAATAATCTCTACCTTGCATCCATGGAAGAGATTAACCTCTATCTTCTATTCTAAGCTCAAACCTGACAGAATTGCAATAGATTAATAAAGCGAGTAAGCCTAAAGAAAAGAACATGCTAAAGTTAACAGATGCCTCAGACACAGCTAATGCCATTATTCAAGACCGCAAAGTGAGATACTTTGACTTTCACTTGCTGCCACCTCAATGTTCAAGTTACCAGCTACCTCATTCGCTGCCACTCTACAGTCCAAATAACTCAGCATACTTTGATGATGAAAAAGAAAATCTCAAGTCCTCTTGGGGACTAGTATTATATTCAATGATGAATTTTGACAAAAGAATATATAATTTGGGTCACTCTCCTCCAAACAAGAAAAAATGAAGGTAAATGATATGCCATAAGCAAATATAAAAATGTCCAAACATTTTGATCAACCACAGGTTAATAACTGCAATGCCCTTTAGTAGATATTAGTATATGCAAAAAAGATAAACAAACAGATCATTTGAACATTATACTTCAAGCATCTCGTTACTCTCGTCTAACATAATTTAGCTTTAGTTCCTAAAAATAATAACATAATTTAGCTTTGGTTCCTAAAAAATAATAGTAGTTCGATAATATCAGCATGTTATAAAAGAGTCATAAATTAATTAATTGCAGAATTTATATCTTTCAGAAAACTATCGTGAATAAAAGAAAACATGCCAAACACTTTATTCATGCCAATCACAAGACAACACCATCTGAATGTCTTATTGTTTTTTAACATAGAACTTAACAAATAAACTTAACAAATAAACTCTAAAATTAGAAGATTGCATAATTGAAGTACTAGTGGTGGCTCTTTGAACATCTTTTAATCGTATCCAACCTTATATCACCAGATATCTTTTTTTTTTTAGATGCATCAAAAACATGTGGTAGTTTAACACACTTACCGGACGTCCGAGGTGGTAGCTCTTTCCCACATGTGGTAATAGTTTTCACACTTTCTTTGGGATGTAACTCTTTCCACATCTTTTTATGCATATAACATTTCATTTTTCATAATCTTTCCTCCTAAATGTGCAATCCCTAATTAAAAAGTGTATAAACTAAGTTATGTCATATAGATAATTTTCATTTATTATCTTCAACAGCACACAACCAAGATAGTATAAATACCTAGAGATTACTACAAGATTAACGAAAGTTGATAAAGACAAAAAATATGTATAAATTATATCACAATATGTAGTGTATTCAATCAAAAATAATAACTAAAGTAAAATCAATTATGAATTAAAACAAGTAAAGCTACCATGCTTAAAATAATAATTAATGTTGAAACCCCAAAAAAAAAAAGAAATATGAAAATAAATCTAAAATGTAAAACAAGTAATTCAACGATTAAAAAGAAAATAAAACCGATCAATGCACTACGAAGACCACGAGAACAAGTTCTAATCCTTACTTGACATGTTAAAACGTTTAGTATCAAATTTTATATTTTTTGACTCCACATATCCTATAAACTATACATTAACTGCTTTTATGTTAAGATCTCCAAGAAATTTTCCTTTGTAGAAGAGAAAAAAACTTCAAATTAAAGTTTCTGCTCCAAAGGATCATAAGCTCCGAAATACAGCAAAAGATTCAAACTTTTTCTTTCAAAATGCTCTAGTAAAAATTTTTGTAGCTGAAAGTATAAGCAAAATTCAAGTCTTACACTACACCGAATGGGCATTAGACCAACTTTCACCAATCTAGAAAATAATGCCTTGACTGACATTGCAAAAACGGACCGAATCAAGTCAGCACTTAGTACCCATTCAATCCAAGGAATAAAGTGCCGCCCCGTGCCGCTCGGCACGGGGCGGTTGAGTTTGCATACAACAACAGCTATCAGGCGAGCATTCAGATGGCTCCGTTTGAGGCGTTGTGTGGACGCAAGTGTCGGTCGCCCCTGTATTGGAGTGACGTGGGTGAGAGGAGGACTTTGGGACCAGATTTACTGTTGGAGGCTGAGGAGAAAGTCAGAGTTGTTCGCCGACACCTTGAGACAGCCCAGAGTCGTCAGAGGAGCTACGCGGATACTCGGCGGCGAGACCTTGAGTTTCAGATTGGTGACCATGTCTTCCTGAAGGTCTCGCCCTCGAAAGGGGTCCGGAGATTTGGAGTGCGTGGGAAGCTCAGTCCCCGCTTTATTGGACCCTTTGAGGTACTTGAGAGGGTAGGCCCTGTGGCTTATAGAGTTGCTCTTCCTTCCCGTTTGGCCGGTGTACATGATGTCTTCCACGTCTCAGCTCTGAGGAGATATGTGTTTGATCCGTCACATGTGATCGACTTCGCATCTTTGGATATCGGCGAGGACCTGGTATATGAGGAGCGCTCATTGCGGATTCTTGCTCGTGAGGTGAGGGAATTGCGCAACCGGACCATTCCGTATGTGAAGATCTTATGGAGCAATCACGAGGAGCGAGAGGCTACTTGGGAGCTAGAGACAGAGATGAGAGCTGCCTACCCTTTTCTGTTCGAGACTACCGGTTGAGGTACGCCTGTTTTACTCTACTTTGTTTCGGGGACGAAACTTCCTTTTAATGGGGGAGGATGTAGTGGCCCTGGTTCCAATGCAGCGTTCTTCTGATGAATCCACTGTTAGAACACCTAGTATTGGTGTATCTGGCCCATGGTGCATCAATTGGATGTCACAGATGGACCTTGTGTGTTACCACTTGCTGTATTGGCCTTCGGCTAGGTTTGCCGAAATTTCTGAAAAGAATTATGCCAAACAGAGGTCGGAAATGGATTCAGCATGGAAAAACGCTTGAAAACGACTATTTGTTTGTTTAATTTGGAGTCCGGATGCCCAAAAACGGACCCCCAGAAGTTTTTACTGGTTTCTGGTGCATGGGAGGGGCCGTAGACCGCCGGAGCGCCACGTGGCAGCCTGTCATTGGCTGGTTCTGAGCGCGCGGTCCACAGAGTTGCGCGGCTGGGTGCACAGACCCGGCGCACGGACACGTGGCACCGCCTGATTGGCGGGCTCAAGGCGCGCGGTCTACCGGGTGTGCGCGGCGGTGCATGGACCAAGGCGGGGACACGTGGCAGCCCCCGGTTGGTCGGTGCACGCGGCGCGGTCCACGGAATTCCAAAGGGGAATGCGTGGACCGGGTGTAGGGGACATGTGTCACCCTCTGATTCGCGGGCGCATCAGGCGCGGCGCACGGAGCGGGAGTCGGTACCTCGGGGCGCGTGCTCGCGTGGGGGGCAGGCGGCGCGGCCGGCGCGTGCGGCGGCCGGTCGGGGGGTCAGCCGGGGTGGACACGTGGCGCCCGCTCATTGGCGGGCGCTAACCGCCTTACTGTGCGGTATTTGGACACGTGGCAGGCAGCGATTGGTCCCGCACCGCTGTTTCCTGTTCGGCGGGACACGTGGCATCATTTGGTGCGTTCGGGGGTGAACAGTGTTGGGCTGGCCCAACACTTTAGCCGCCCGAAACTTTTCGGGCGCTCGAAAGTTGGGCCCGAAAGTCTTTGACTTGGTTTTTTTGGGCTTTTCCGGGAAAGGCCTATAAATAGGCTTCTTGGACCTCACTTTTGAGACTTTTCCCGTGGGTTTTAGCTCTGGTGCCCCTCACGAAAATTCTTCCTCTTCCTCTTATGCATCTTTTGGTGGAAGCTCAGAATTTTTGGAGGCCGCGACGACGGCGACTTCTGCATCGGGGTGCGGAGCGCGATTTCCTGTTGGAGGCCCATTTTCGTCACAGTTTAGTCTGGGAGGTCTACCAGGCTACCCCGACGGTATTTTTGGACGATTTCTTCGGCAGCGATTTCAAAAGAGGTAAATCTATTGTTGGACGCTTTTTCTGGAACTGAGCTTTTCTTGGGGTTTTGGGTATGTTTTTAACCCCCTTTGCGGCTGATGAATGGTTTGGACAGCACCTACTTGTCGGATTTTTATCTCCTCATCCGGACATCGGATTTCGACGATTCAGGACTCTATCGACATCTACTCTTCGCGAGGATCGTCGTCACTATTTTATTGGAATTTTTGGAGAATGTTTTTCAGGTGCAAATCTCGTGTTTTTTGGGACTGTTCACGACAGATTTTTAGAACTTCGAAATTTTGTGGATTAAGTGTAATTTTGGTGTATGTCTTGTACCCAGGAGGTTTTGAGCACTGCTACCGTGTTGTCGTCTTGGTGGATTTTGTGATTTGACTGTTTCTAGGCTTTCTTGGCTGTGCAATCCCCGACTGTTAGCGTGTTCAGGTGGGTGATCCTGCTTTCAAAATCTATAGACTGCGTGCTAACTCTATGTTGGTAGGAACATGCATGTTAGTAATTGAACCTATAACATGTGAAAACTGTATATTATATTCTCATGTGATACTTGTCGAATTTTGTGACATTATTGTGATTCCTACAGCATGTAAATTATTAAACTTTGGAACTTGACCTAGCACCCCTGTCATATGTATCATGTTCAGCCAGACTGTAGAAAACCTTAACTTGGGCTAGGTTTCTTTATTGCTTTAGACATTCCCACATCACTTATTATACTAATCATTTCTGGACTTAGCTTTTCTCGCGCGGGTTGTGGGCTGGGAGGTCGGGTGGTTGTGGGATGCATTGCACTCGTGTCTGGGGACCGAGTGGTGCTGATAGCAGTCTGTAGATCAGCTTTCTTTGGGAGAGTGATAGTGATGGTAGATCTGGATTTTTGGGAGCTGTCAGAGTGACAGTGAGTCTCAGCTGTGTAGATTCCAGCCAGTGAGTGAGACAGTGATTTGTTGGTTATAGCCGATCTTGTTGATCGATGATTTGGATCATAGCCTGCATGAGCCACATTTGTGCTTGACAGAGATGCGCGGATATTTTACTCGTGTGGGTCGCTCCTCTTTGTAGGTTTATATATAGGATCCACAAGGATCTAAATAGGTACTATCAAACAACTAGAGGGGGGGTGAATAGGTGTAATACTTATAAAACCAAATCTCAGTGTAAAATAAAAATCAATGCGGAAAATAAAAACAGCACACCGAGATATACGTGGAAACTCCAATCCAGGAGAAAAACCACGGGACCAACACGCAATAACAATCCACTAAGAATAGAAGAATAACAAGGTGATTACCGACTCCACGGACTCAAACCCCTCCTTCAGCTTCTTCGGACCTTGCGCTCACCGATTGGATGTCCACGCAATAACAATCCACTAAAAAAAGAAGAATAACAAGGTGATTACCGTCTCCACGGATTTAACCCCTCCTTCAACTTCTTCGGACCTTGCGCTCCAACGATTGCACGTCCACTGCACACGTTCGAATCCACGAACGCCACTCGAATCCACGAGCACACGTTTCGAATCCACGAAACGCCTTTAGCACACCGAATCCACGATGCCACGTCGAATCCACGACGCAAACTCAGCCGGTAAGAATATTGGCTTCGATGGTGATCCTTTGCTTAGATTATCAATGAAGATCCATGGGAAAAATCTCTAAGCAAAGATTAGATCAATTCGACAAAAGATATGTTCTTGAAAGAACCGTCGAATTGACCTAAAAGAGGCTATAAAGAAGAACGATAAAAACCTAGCCTCTAGGGTTGCTCTCAAGTGTTTTATCAATTGATCGGCCGTGCTCCCCCGTTTTTGAGAAACCCTAAATGTCTATTTATAGTTTAGAAACCTTTGGAAAGAGATAAGAATCAAAAACTTACCTTATCTGGAAATTTTCAGGACGGCGATCCGGATCGGATTTACTGTGATCCGGATCGTCGTAACGAGTCAGGCTATTCCAGAAAAACAGGGTTCGGGATCCGGATTGAAATGCCCGATCCGGATCGTTCATATATTCCAGCAAAAACCCATGTTCGGGATCCGGATCGAAATGACCTTTGATCCGGATCGGATTTGCCAATGAACAAGCACCCTTCGGGATCCGGATTGGACTGTCTGATCCGGATCCTGAACATGTCCCATGTCCAGTTTTTAATTTTTATGCAATTAAAAATTCATCCAAGTGTTTCTACACTATAAGAAAGTATTCGGATCACCAAAATTATTTAGTTAACCATACCTGATCCTTTTGAATACTTTCTTCTTGAGATTGATGTAACTGATCCACAATTCTTCAACTTCAATCTTCAAGACTCAAGACACTGAGTGTCAACTTGAGCTCTTGTTGAATCTTCTCTAAGTCTTTGATTGCTGATTGACAATTTGATCCCTTTAAGACTCCGACTCAACTCACTGACTTGACTCACGAAATATGCCAACACCAAAATGCCGTAACACTCTCGAGTGCCACTCCGGAGTAGGCGAGACCGGGTTGTAGTACCGGCGTGAGATTGAGCTCTCTTGTGTCCCTCTGGCTGAGCCAGTTTTGGCAGTCACGGACACCGTCCCTCTGGCTGAGCCAGTTTTGGCAGCTACGGGCATACCTACAGCAATAGGTAGGCGCAGGTTTGACTGGACCCGATGTGGCAGTCAGTTTAGATTGGGTGATCTCAATGAGAGTTAGTTGTGGCATACTGTTCTTCCTGTCCCACTCCTTGAGCATCTAGATAGAGTCATAGTAGCTGTAGACTTTACATTTCCAGCTTTTCTTTACAGCACTGCATATGTTACTTTATGCCTCTAGTGGACTTAGTGGGCAGACCGTCGGGCTTGTTGGCGGCACCCACTGAGAACTACTGTGGGAGGTAGTTCTCACACCCGTCGTGGTGTCTTTTTCCCCAGGGACCTCTGCTCCGGTTCCCTCTGTTCCTGTTGCTGATCCAGCTCCTGCAGACCGAGGTAAGGGAGTCGCGAGATAGAGCCCTTCCCTTCAGCTTCAGTGTGTGATTAGAGGTACCCCTATGTTATTTTGGAGTGTGTCATGTTTGAGAGATTTATGTAGTGAGATATCGAGTTGTACTTTTATTTCCTATTTTGAGAGACTTGTGTATTTTGTGGTGGGGATGGTTTGTATATTTATACTTGAGAGATAGTTGTACTTCATGTTTATGTTTAGCTTTTACTATTTCAGCTCTGATATCTGCGGGTATAGATGTTTCTTTGCGGGTTGTCGCTACGTCTATACGGGGCATCCCGTATGGGCGGCGGATCTGTTGGCGAGCCCGGGGCGCAGTTTCAACCCCGGGGCGTGACAGATTAGAGTGGTATCAGAGCCTAGGATATAGGTCTTGGAGGACTTAGGAACCCTAGGCTTGTGGTTGGACCCTAGGATGACTCACGTGAGAACCGTGATTTTAGCGAAAGTCCTGATTGGGTTTCTAACTCTCCCGAGCAGATTGGGATGAGTGATTGACATGTCTTCCTTCGGTGGCAACTATGTTGGCTGCAGACAACATAGTACTATGGGAAGGGGGACATGCCTCTTGACTTTCGCTAGATTGGGTCGAGAGTTGATTTGGGTTCTGATTGTTTGTCTTGTCCCTCAGGTGGGGATGCCTCCTCGACGCTCGATGGTGACGCGTTCGCAGCCTTCGTCCTCTGAGCCCGAGCAGGAGGACTCGGGGCGGGGACAGCAGAGCGGGGTTCAGGAGCTTCGTGCCCAGATGGCACAGTTCGCTGAGGCGTCTCGACACCAGGAGGAGGCAGTGGGTCGGTTGATGCTCATGATGGAGCAGAGGGCGCAGCCGACTGTAGTACCCCCTGAGAGTTCGCCGGTGCCTTCTTCACCTGTTGTGCGCCCCATGTTGTGCAGCCTGCACCAGCAGTTCCGGCTGAGCCTGTTTCTAGTAGGCCACCATCTGGATCGACGGGATTGTTGACTTCGGCAGAGCAGCGGGTGGTAGTGGATCTATTGATGAGGCTCCGCCAGTTTGATCCACCCCGCTTTTCGGGTATGAGTGCTGAGCCGTGGGCGACTGAGTCTTGGATTACGGCCATGGAGCGCCATTTCGAGAGCCTTTTTATTGATGAGAGGTTTCGAGTTCTGTTGGCTACTCACTTCTTGGAGAGCAACGCCGAGGCATGGTGGCGGCGTGTGCGACCAGCTGGTCCGCCTGGGATGAGGGCCATCGGATCTACATGTTTGAGAGAGGGTTGCGTCGGGACATCTATCAGTTCGTCCGCTCCCGCAGATTACAGACTTTGGAGGCCTCGATGGAGCAGGCGCTTTATGTGGAGAGTGGAGAGGCAGTGATGGCAGAGGTGGCTCCAGCCCCCGTAGTGATTTCTGGGGCGAAGCGCCCGGCATCTTTGGAGGAGGGGCAGTCGAGTAGGCAGGGACCCCCGAAACCTCCACGTTTTCACCCTCAGGGTCGGGGGTATTAGGGACGGCAGAGATCGGGGGCTTCTCGTCAGTCTCAGCAGCAGCAGCGTCGACCACCTCGACCGCAGCAGCCTTCGCAGCAGCAGCAGACTTCTCGGCAGCCGCACCCTGATCGTTGTATTATTTTTGGAGGACCGCACCCACCGACCCAGTTCCCGCAGAGGCAGGGCCGATGTTTTCGCTGCGGGCAGACCGGTCACTTTGCGAGTTCATGTCCCAGAGCCGGTCGTTCAACTCCTTCTTCAGCTTCAGCACCTTCTGTTCCTCACCATCCAGCTTGACCTTCTGCGGCCTATGGCAGGCCAGATTTTGCTTCTTCGTCCTCGCGACAGCCAGAGCGACGTCCCCCGGCACCGAGCGGTCGAGTCTATGCCGCTCAGGTTGAGGATGCTACAGCAGCAGAGCATGTCGTCGCAGGTATTATTTTGATTTCTGCAGTTCGTACTCGTGCTCTTTTTGATACCGGTGAATCACATTCATTTATCAGTAGAGCATTTGCATCCCTACATGGTATAGAGGTAGTTTCTTTATCGCATGCATTAGAGGTTCAGGTACCAGATCATGTGTCACGCCCCGGGGCGATACTGCGCCCCGGCTCGCCAATAGATCCGCCGCCCATACGGGAAGCCCCGTATAGGCGTAGCGACTAACCTGCAAAGAAACATCTACACTAGCAGATATCAGAGCTGAAAGAGAAAAGATGGAATAAAAACATATAATAAAACTACAACTCTCAAATATACAGACCAACCTCACACAAGAGTCTCTCAGAAAAGCAAGAAAGAAAGGTACAATAACTCAAAACCTCACTACAAAGGTCACTCGACATAACACACACCAAAATAATACCGGGGTACATCTACTCACACACAGAAGATGACAGGAGGGGATCTATCTCGCGACTCCCTTACCTCGGTCTGAAGGAGCTGGATTAGCAACAGGAGCTGCAGGAACTGGAGCAGAAGTCCCTGGGGAGAAGACACCACGACGGGTGTGAGAACTACATCCCACAGTAGTTCTCAGTGGGTGCCGCCAACAAGCCCGACGGTCTGCCCACTAAGTCTACCAGAGGCATAAAGTAACATATGCAGTGCTGTAAGAAAAGCTAGGAAAAGTAACTCTACAGCTACTATGCCTCTATCTAGATGCTCAACAGTAGAACAGAAAGAACATGATGTCACAACTAACTCTCCTCCCTGATCACCCAATCAAACTGACTGCCTCATCGGGTCCAGTCAAACCTGCGCCAACCTACTGCCGTTACGTCCCGGAGGAGCGGACTTACGTAGGGCGTCCATGGCTGCCAACAAAAGCACAGCCAGAGGGACAAATGCAACAACAAGTCGCGAAAGAACATCTCAATCTCACGCCGGTACAACAACCCGGTCTCGCCTACTCCGGAGTGGCACTCGATGGGAGCGACCCGCTCGAGTCAAAGTAACCCATAACAGTATCTCTGTAAAGTATCTCTGTAAAGCTCAAATGTGGCTCATGCAGGCTATGATCCAAATCCTCGATCAACAAGATCGGCTAATAGACAAATCACTGACTCACTCACTGGCTGGAATCTACACAGCTGAGACTCACTGTCACTCTGACAGCTCCCAAGAACCCAGATCTACCATCACTAACACTCTCCCAAAGAGATCAGATCTACAGACTGCTGTCGACTCCACTCGGTCCCCAGACACGAGTGCAAATGCATCCCACAACCACCCGACCTCTCGGCCCACAACTCGGGCGAGGAAAAGCTAAGTCCAAGGTGAATGAAGTATCGTGATGTGGAATGTCTAGAGCAATAAAAACCTAGCCCAAGTTGGAGTTTTCTACAGACTGGCTGAACATGATACATATGACAGGGGTGCTAGGTCAAGTTCCAAGATTTCACTACTTAACATAGAGTAGGAATCAAAAGATTCATCAACCGATATACAAGATACAACATACAGTTTTACACATGCTAATACTCCAATTTCTAACATGCATGATCCTACACACATAGAATTAGTACACAGTCCAGAGTTCTTGGAAGCAAGGTCACCCACCTGAAAGTGCTAACTGCCCAGAATCGTACAGCTGAGAAAGCCCAAAACAGTCAAATCACAGATCCCACCAAGCCAACAACACGGTAGAAGTGCTCACAACCTCCTGGGTACAAACATACACCAAAATTACATTTTAATCCACACAAATTCCACAATCCCAAAATCTGTGGTGAACAGTCCCCTTAACACGAAATTTTCACCTGAAAAACTTCCTCCAAAAATTCCAATAAAAATATGACGGCGATCCTCGCGAAGAGTAGATGTCGATAGAGTCCTGAAACGTCGAATTCTGATGTCCGGATGAGGAGATAAAAATCTGACAAGTAGGTGCTGTCCAAATCAACCAACAGTCGCAAAGGGGGTTAAAAATGTACCCAGAACCCCAAGAAAAGCTCGGATCCAGAAAAAGTGTCCAACACGGAAAATGTAGATTTACCTCTTACGAAACCGTCACCACAGAAATCGTCCAAAAATAACGTCGGGGTAGCCCGGTAGACCTCCCAGACTAAACTGCGACGCAAATGGGCCTCCAACAGTAGATCGTCGCTCCGCACCCCGATGCAGAAGTTGCCGTCGTCGCGGCCTCCAAAAATTCTGAACTTTCGCCAAGAGATGCACAAGAGGGAGAGAAAGAAAATTGGTGAAGGGCTCAAGGGCTAAAGCTCTCGGGAAAAGCCTTTAAAACGAGCCCCAAGGGGCCTATTTATAGGCCTCACCCGGAATCAGCCCGAAAAACAAGTCAATGGGCTTTTGGGCCCAACTTTCGGGCGCCCGGGACTTTCGGGCGGCTACAGTGTTGGGCCGGCCCAACACTGTTCACGCCCGAAACCACCAGGTGCCGCCACGTGGCCCGCCGAACAGCAAACAGCTGTTCGGGCCACCCACGGGCTGCTACGTGGCCCGCCCCCGCACAGTAAGGCGGCAGGCGCCCGCCAACCAGCGGGCGACACGTGTCCACCCGGTTCACCCGCTGGCCGGTCGGCGGCCGCGCCGGGCGCGCGGCATGGCCCCGTCGTGCGCACGCGCCCCGAGGTACCGACCCCGACTCCGTGCACCGCGCACGGTGCGCCAACGAATCAGAGGGTGACACGTGTCCCCTACACCCGGTCCACGCATTCCACTTTGGAATTCCGTGGACCGCGCCGCGTGCACCGACCAACCGGAGGCTGCCACGTGCCCCCGCCTTGGTCCATGCACCGCCGCGCTTACCCGGTAGACCGCGCGTCTTGCGCCCGCCAATCAGGCGGTGCCACGTGTCCATGCGCCGGGTCTGTGCACCCCGCCGCGCAGCTCTGTGGACCGCACATCCTGAACCGGCCAATGACAGGCCGCCACGTGGCATCCCGGCGGTCCACGGCCCTTCCCATGCACCATTTTCCACTAAAAACTTCCGGGAGTCCGTTTTTGGGCATCCGGACTCAGAAACAAACAAGCAAATAGCCGTTTTCAAGCGTTTTTCCGTGCTGAATCCATTTCCGACCTCTGTTGGGCCTAATTCTTTTCCGAAATTTCGGCAAACTCAGCCGAAGGCCTACACAGCTCATAATAACACACAGGGTCCATCTGTGGCATCCCATTGATGCACCATGGGCCAGATACACCAACACTAGGTGCTCTAACAGTGGATTCATCGGAAGAATGCTGCATGGGAATCAGGGCCACTACATCCTCCCCCACTAAAAGGATGTTTCGTCCTCGAAACAAAGTAAGGTAGAACAGGCGTACCTCAACCAGTAGTCTCGAACAGAAAAGGGTATGCAGATCTCATCTCTGTCTCTAGCTCCCAAGTAGCCTCTCGCTCTTCGTGATTGCTCCATAAGATCTTCACATACGGAATGGTCCGGTTGCGCAATTCCCTCACCTCACGAGCAAGAATCCGCAACGGCCGCTCCTCGTAAACCAGGTCCTCACCGATCTCCAAGGGAGTGAAGTCAACCACATGCGACGGGTCAAAGACATATCTCCTCAGGGCTGAGACATGAAAAACATCGTGTACACCGGCCAAACGTGGAGGAAGAGCAACTCTATAAGCCACAGGGCCTACCCTCTCAAGTACCTCAAAGGGTCCAACAAAACGGGGACTAAGCTTCCCACGCACTCCAAATCTCCGGACCCCTTTCGAAGGCGAGACCTTTAAGAATACATGGTCACCAATCTGAAACTCCAGGTCTCGCCGTCGAGTATCTGCATAACTCCTCTGACGACTCTGGGCTACCTCATGGTGTCGACGAACAACTCTGACTTTCTCCTCAGCCTCCAAAAGAAGATCTGGTCCCAAAGTCCTCCTCTCACCCACATCACTCCAATACAAGGGTGACCGACACTTGCGTCCATACAACGCCTCAAACGGAGCCATCCGAATGCTCGCCTGATAGCTGTTGTTGTACGCAAACTCAACCAAAGATAAGTGTCGGTACCACCCCCCTCCAAAATCCATAACGCACGCTCTCAGCATATCCTCGAGGGTCTGTATAGTGCACTCAGACTGGCCATCAGTCTGTGGGTGGAATGCAGTGCTGAATCTGAGCTGGGTCCCCAAAGCTGACTGTAAACTCCCCCAGAATCGTGACACAAACCTCGGATCCCGATCTGAAACAATCGATGCAGGTACCCCGTGTAGCCTCACTATCTCGTCCAAATACAACTGTGCCAGACGCTCCAATGACCAAGTCATCTGAACAGGCAAGAAATGTGCAGACTTGGTGAGTCTATCTACAATAACCCAAATCGCGTCGGCTCCACTCTGCGCTCTCGGCAGCCCTGTAACAAAGTCCATGGTGATGTGGTCCCATTTCCACTCGGGAATTGGAAGACTTTGTAACTTGCCAGCAGGAACCCGGTGCTCTGCTTTCCCTTGCTGGCAAGTTAAACAGTGAGCCACAAATCTTCCAATGTCCCGCTTCATTCCGGACCACCAAAAATGTGCCTTGAGGTCCTTATACATCTTAGTACCACCAGGATGAATGGTATAAGGTGTATAATGGGCCTCTCTCAGAATCTGGTCTCTGATCTCAGGATCCGAAGGCACACAAACTCGGTCCCGGTACCGCAGTACTCCCGAGCTATCCACTGAAAAATCCCCTATCTGATTTGCATGTATCTGGGATCTGATCCTCTCCAAGTGGGGGTCCTCACTCTGCGTCTCCCTAATCCTGTCCAACAGAGTGGGCTGCAAGACCATAGACATCAGTCTAGCAGAAACCCCAGGGGATACAACCTCAATCTGGAGTCGCCTCAACTGCTCAATCAGCGGGGCCTGCTGTGTGACCAACATGCTCAAGCTCTGCACTGACCTCCGACTCAAAGCATCTGCTACCACATTGGCCTTGCCGGGATGATAGAGGATACTCACATCGTAATCCTTCAGTAACTCCAACCACCGGCGTTGCCTCAGGTTCAGCTCCTTTTGGGTAAACAGATACTTTAAGCTCTTATGATCCGTGTAGATCTCACAATGCTCACCGTAGAGGTAATGCCGCCACAGCTTCAATGCAAACACCACAGCTGCCAGCTCTAAATCATGAGTAGGGTAATTCTTCTCATAATCCTTTAATTGCCGTGAAGCATAAGCAATTACCCTCCCATGCTGCATCAAGACACAACCCAAACCGCTGTGCGAAGCGTCACTGTAAATCACGTAGCCATCTCCCATCACTGGCAGTGTAAGAACAGGTGCTGAAATCAGTCTCCTCTTCAGCTCCTCAAAACTCCGCTGACACTGCTCAGTCCAAATGAACCTCATCCCCTTCCTAGTCAAACAGGTCAGGGGAGTAGAGAGCTTCGCAAAGCCCTCTACAAACCGACGGTAGTAGCCAGCCAAGCCCAGAAAGCTCCGGACCTCTGTAACCGTCGTCGGTCTCGGCCAATCCCGAACTGTGTCGATCTTCGTCGGGTCAACTGCCACTCCTGCGGCTGATACCAAGTGGCCCAAGAATGCAACCTCCCGAAGCCAAAACTCGCACTTCTTAAGCTTGGCATACAGCTTCTTCTCACGTAGAAGCTGCAGCACTATCCGCAAGTGCTCCTCATGATCCACATCGCTCCGGGAGTAGATCAAGATGTCATCAATGAACACAACCACAAACAAGTCCAAGTACGGCTGAAATACCCGGTTCATCAAATCCATGAATGCAGCTGGGGCATTAGTCAAACCAAACGGCATAACCGTAAACTCATAATGCCCATACCGGGATCGAAAAGCCGTCTTAGGGATGTCCTCGGCCCTCACCCTCAACTGGTGGTAACCTGACTGAAGATCAATCTTCGAAAACACTGTGGCTCCCTGCAACTGATCAAATAAATCATCTATCCGTGGAAGGGGATACTTGTTCCGGATGGTCACTTTATTCAACTCCCGATAATCCACACACAAACGAAGCGACCCATCCTTCTTCTTCACAAATAAAACTGGCGCTCCCCACGGAGAAACACTAGGCCTGACAAAGCCCCTATCCATAAGGTCCTGAAGCTGGGCCTTTAACTCCCTCAACTCGGCAGGTGCCATCCTATAAGGCGCCTTTGAGATTGGTGCGGTTCCCGGTACCACATCAATCACAAACTCCACCTCCCTCTCCGGCGGCATAGACGTCAACTCAGGGGGAAACACATCTGGGAACTCGCGGACAACAGGAATATCCTCGAGTCCCAGTGCCGCCGTAGGCACCTCCACAATCATCGCTAAGAAAGCGGTGCAGCCTCTACTAATCATCCGCCTAGCCCTCGCCGAAGAAACAGTCATCGCAAAGAAGGTGCTCTGGCAGCCTCTGAAAACGAACTCCTCCTGTCCAGGCTCGCGGAGGGTCACCGTCCTCTCTCTGCAGTCTATAATAGCATAGTACCTCGACAACCAATCCATACCTAGCACGACGTCGAAATCCTGGAGCTGCCGCAAGACAAGCAAGTCTGCCGGCAAAATCCAGGATCCCAACTGCACAGGGCAACCCCTACAATATTCCTCGACATGCAAGACATGATCTGGTATCTGAACCTCTAATGCATGTGATAAAGAAACTACCTCTATACCATGTAGGGATGCAAATGCTCTACTGATAAATGAATGCGATGCACCGGTATCAAAGAGAGTACGAGTACGAACTGCAGAAATCAAAATAATACCTGCGACGACATGCTCTGCTGCCGTAGAATCCTCTACCTGAGCGGCGTAGACTCGACCGCTCGGCGCCGGGGGATGTCGCTCTGGCTGTCGCGAGGACGATGAAGCAAAATCTGGCCTACCGGAGGTCGCCGAATGTAGAGTACCGGGACTTTGGAAAGCGCGCCGACCACACAGATGGCTTGGAGCAGAGAGTTGCCTTGGGCATGTTGCATTTGAGGTTACTGTTGATGCCGAGTTGATTCGGGTCAACGCGGAAGCTCCAGCTCGATTCGGGGTTTTTCCGGGCTTTGTAGGCCGATTGGGGATGAGATTGGAAATTTCTGACTTCACCGTGGAGCGCCGGAAATTCAGGAACACTTGGAGCAGGTGTACTTTCAGATTACAGCGAGGTTCGGGAGGTTCCGGACTGACGCGGAGGGCCCGGAGGCGAAAAGTGAGTCGGAACTGGCAATTTTGGAGCCGGTAATGGATTTGAGCACCCCGACTCAACGGATAAGCTTTTTGAGGAGAAAAAGCTGTGGACACGTGTACTTTTGATTTACAGCGAGGTTCGGGAGGTTCCGGACTGACGCGGAGGACCCGGAGTCAAAAAGTGAGTCGGAACTGGCAATTTTGGAGCCGGTAAGTGATTTGAGCACCCCGCCTCAACGGATGAGCTTTTTGGAGAGAAAAAGCTGTGAGCGCGTGTATTTTCGATTTACAGCGGAGTTCGGGAGGTTCCGGGCAGCGGCGGAGAGCCCGAAGGCAAAAAGTGAGTTGGAGTTGGAATTATTGGAATTAATTAATTAAGTTAATTAATTATAAAGCTTTATGCTTTATATAAAGGGGCACCACCTCCACCCTCTGCAGCAGGAAAAGAGAAAGAAAGGAAAAGAGAAAGAAAGGAAAAGAAAAGAGAGGAGAAGGAAGAAGAAGAAAAAGAAGGAAAAGGGATTGGAGCTTTTTGGATTTTTTGGACTCGCCGTTGGAGGCCGTGCGAAGCTCGTGGGCGTGCGGCGTGCGACAACGAGGTAAGCAATTTCTCCTTTTTGAGGTTTCTTGGAGTTTTTGAGCTTTAGGGATTTTTATAATTGAATTTTAAGTGCTAAAAATGGGATTTTACGGATTTTTGGAATTTATTGGAGATTTTTTTCGGAAATTCTGGGTTTCGCCGTCGCCGGCGGCCGCGCGCGCGCGCAACGGCGCACGCGCGGCGCCAGGGTGCTGCTTTTGGCAGCACCCTGCGGCGAGGTGCCGCTGGGCGCGGCGCCGCGTGCAGCAAAGTGCTGCACGCGGCGCTGCCTGGCCACGCGCGAGCGCGCGCGGCAGGGCCGCGCGCAGGTGCGCGCGGCACCGCTTGGCCGCGCGCGGGTGCGCGCGGCATGGCCGCGCGCGGCAGGGCCGCGCGCAGGTGCGCGCGGCACCGCTTGGCCGCGCGCGGGCGCGCGCGGCAGGGCCGCGCGCAGGTGCGCGCGGCACCGCTTGGCCGCGCGCAGGTGCGCGCGGCATGGCCGCGCGCGGCAGGGCCGCGCGCGGGCCTGCGCGGGCCGCGCGGGCCGCGCGCAGGCGTGCGCGGGCCTGCGCCGGCGCGCGGGCGCGCGCTGCTGCGCGCAGCGCTGCGGGCTGCGCGCAGCGGCCGCGCGCGCGCGGCGGGCTGCGCGCGGCCGCGGGCAGCGCCGCTGGGCGCCGCGCGCAGCGCCGCTGGGGCACTGCGCGACGCGCTCCAGCGTCGCGCAGCAGGCCCTGCGCCGCGCGGTTCGGCTTGGTGCCGCGCGGTGGGCCTCCCTCGTCGCGCGGCTGGGTTTTCGCCGCGCGGCGTGCTCCCGGACGGCGGGCAACTCCTCGGTTTGCGTGCCGGCGCCGTGTTTTCGCCGTCGGAGCCCGTGGGTCGCCGTCGGCCGCTGTTTTTCGCCGTCGGCCGCTGCTTTTTCGCCGTCGAGCAGATTTCTGGCAGTTTTTCGCGAGCGGTTTTCGCAGGATTTTCGCAAAGCTGATTTTTGAGCGGTTTTTCGCCGTCGGGCGCTGTTTTTCGCCGACGAAGCTGTTTTTCGCCGTCGGGCGCTGGTTTTCGCTGACGGAGGCTGTTTTCGCCGACGGAAGCTGTTTTTCGCCGTCGGATGCTCGGTTTTGACTGTGTGGATTGATTTTGCGATTTCTTCGCTTCTGGCAGCGTGCGGTGCGGTTTTTGTTCCGCGGGGCGCGCGGTCGTGTGGTTGGTCGCTGCGTGCTCCGTTTCGCGGGCGGATTCTGGCATCGGGCTTCGTGTTGCGTGCGGACCCCTTGGAGGCCAGGTAAGCCCGCTGAGCCAATTGCAAGTGACGACGAGCAATTGGTGGCTTTCTGAGGTGGGTTGGTTTTCTCTCCAAGTCTACGGACTTCCTTCTAATTCTATTGTGATAGGATTGCATGCTAGTTTAAGTATTTTTCTTGGAACTTAACTAGCACCCCCGTCATATGTGCATGATTTTGACCAGACCATTTGTGAACCTTAATTTGGGCTAGGTTCCTTATGCTTTAGACATCCCGCACTTTTCATATCCTTCGGGACTTAGAGTTTCCTCGCCCGTGTAGTGGGCCGAGTGGTCAGAGTGTTGTGGGACGGGTGTTGCACTCGGGCCCGGGGGGCCGAGTGGGGTCTGGTGGCTGGGTTAGGCCAGTGTTAGCATTTTGGGGAGCCGTTTCAGATAAACGGTGGTCCCGGGGGGTTTTTCCTTTCCACTGTTCTTCTCGTCACCACCAGGTTGGGGTCGTGGTGCACGTGTGTTAGCAGGACCTTGAACCCAGAACCTTTTTGGATAAATACATAATTTTAGTCAACCAATGTTTCTTCCAAGCCTCGCAAGGTTGTCCGAGTCTGTTCTCGTCCGTTGGGACGAAGGCATCAGCTCTTCGAGGCTTGGGCATAAAACTTGATTTCAAAGGGTTTTCCTAAAAAAGACTAAAAATCATTATAAAGATGGCTTTCTCTCAGATCGAATGATTTTCCGAAATAAATGACATGGTTTCTTATAAACTTATCCACCCGAGCGGATACGAGTGATCTGGGTTCTAATGGCTGCTTTCTCTCTTGGGGACGTAGTTGTTAGTCTCCCTGGGTTTCGGACCCTTCGTAGATCTGGCCGTGGAGTAGCTCCGGCCGTGAGTTGAGTGTTGAGTTCAGTGGAGTTGTGTTGTGGGAGCCGTGGGTGAGACGGTGGTCCCAGCTGTGTAGTACCTTCGTTGGGTGGGTCTGTGTTGTGAGATTGAGTCGTGGAGGGTTCTCCGACTGAGTTTGTGCTTTGAGCATCGAGATACCGATCTGTTTGATCGAGGACCACAGCCTGCAGGAGCCACTTGTGAGACAGTGATACTGATGAGATACTTGAGTTCGGTGGGGTCGCACCCCTCGAACCACGCCCCGGGTGCGTTGATGATTCCGAGCCTGATGAGGCTGCGATGATGATACCGAGCCTGACGAGGCTGCGATGATGCGCCTAGTTCATATACTAGTGGTCGCTTGATACCCCTGGCCGTGCTACCATGGGGTCACTGTGTGAGATATTGAGTTGTCCGTTGGGACACCCTGGTTGATACACCAGGGGGCGCAGGCTTGACTCGACTGGACCCGGGTGGGCAGTCGCTGAGATTCGAGATATACTGAGGGAGTGATGGCGTAGCATGTGTAAAGTACCGGGGCATTGGATAGCGCGCCGACCACACAGATGACTTGGAGCAGAGAGTTGCCTTGAGCATGTTGTATCTGAGGTTACAGTTGATGCCGGGTTGATTCGGATCAACGCGGAAGCTCCAGCTCGACTCGGGGTTTTTCCGGGCTTTGTAGGCCGATTGAGGATGAGATTGGGAATTTCAGACTTCACCGTGGAGCGCCGGAAATTCAGGAACACGTGGAACAGGTGTACTTTCAGATTACAGCGAGGTTCGGGAGGTTCCGGACTGACGCAGAGGGCCCGGAGGCAAAAAGTGAGTCGGAACTGGCAATTTTGGAGCCGGTAATTGATTTGAGCACCCCGACTCAACGGACGAGCTTTTTGAAGAGAAAAAGCTGTGGACACGTGTACTTTTGATTTACAGCGAGGTTCGGGAGGTTCCGGACTGACGCGGAGGACCCGGAGGCAAAAAGTGAGTTGGAACTGGCAATTTTGGAGCCGGTAAGTGATTTGAGCACCCCGACTCAACGGACGAGCTTTTTGAAGAGAAAAAGCTGTGGACACGTGTACTTTTGATTTACAGCGAGGTTCGGGAGGTTCCGGACTGACACGGAGGACCCGGAGGCAAAAAGTGAGTTGGAACTGGCAATTTTGGAGCCGGTAAGTGATTTGAGCACCCCGCCTCAACGGATGAGCTTTTTGGAGAGAAAAAGCTGTGAGCGCGTGTATTTTCGATTTACAGCGGAGTTCGGGAGGTTCCGGGCAGCGGCGGAGAGCCCGAAGGCAAAAAGTGAGTTGGAGTTGGGGTTTTTGGAGTTAATTAATTAACGGATTTAATTAATAAAGCTTTTGCTTTATAAAAGCTTCCCCAGCCCACTCTCTGCAGCAGGAAAAAGAGAAAGAAAGGAAAAGAGAAAGAAAGGAAAGGAAAAGAGAGGAAAAAGGAAGAAGAAGAAAAAGAAGAAAATGGGATTGGAGCTTCTTGGATTTTTGGACTCCCCGTTGGTGGCCGAGAGAGCGCCGTGGGCGTGCGGCGTGCGACAACGAGGTAAGTAATTTCTCTTTTTTTGAGGTTTTTCGGTGTTTTGGAGCTTTGAGGATTTTATTTGGTGTTTAAAAATCAAGAAAAAGGTGGATTCTTGGATTTTTGGGATTTTCGGATTTTAATCGGATTTATTGGGTTTTTTCTGGGTTTTGCCGTCGCCGGCGGCCGCGCGCGCGCGCAGCGGCGCACGCGCGGCGCAAGGGTGCTGCGGTTGGCAGCACCCTGCGGCGAGGTGCCGCTGGGCGCGGCGCCGCGTGCAGCAAAGTGCTGCACGCGGCGCTGCCTGGCCGCGCGCAGGCGCGCGCGGCAGGCCCTGCCTGGCCGCGCGCGGGCGCGCGCGGCAGGGCCGCGCGCAGGTGCGCGCGGCACTGCTTGGCCGCGCGCAGGTGCGCGCGGCATGGCCGCGCGCGGGCGCGCGCGGCAGGGCCGCGCGCGGGTGCGCGCGGCACCGCTGGGCCGCGCGCAGGGCCGCGCGCGGGCCTGCGCGGGCCGCGCGGGCCGCGCGCAGGCGTGCGCGGGCCTGCGCGGGCCTGCGCGGGCCGCGCGGGCCGCGCGCGGGCCTGTGCGGGCGCGCGGGCGCGCGTGACCGCGCGCAGCGCAGTGGGCTGCGCGCGGGCCCGCGCGCAGCTCCGCAGGGCGCTGCGCGCAGCGCCGCTGGGCACCGCGCGCAGCGCCGCTGGGCGCCGCGCGCAGCGCCGCAGGGTGCTGCGCGGTGCGCTCCGGCACCGCGCAGCGGGTCGCTGCGCGGCGCGGCTGGGTTGGGCGCCGTGCGGCGGGCCTCCCTCGTCGCGCGGCTGGGTTTTCGCCGCGCGGCGTGCTCCCGGACGGCGGGCGACTCCTCGGGTTGCGTGCCGGCGCCGTTTTTTCGCCGTCGGAGCCCGTTGGTCGCCGTCGGCCGCTGTTTTTCGCCGTCGGGCGCAGTGTTTCGCCGACGGAGCCGTTTTTCGCAGTTTTCGCCGGCAGATTTCGCGAGCGGTTTTCGCAGGAATTTCGCAAGCTGGTTTTGAGCTGTTTTTCGCCGACGGAGCTGGTTTTCGCCGCCGCGCGCTGTTTTTCGCCGTCGGGCGCTGTTTTTCGCCGACGGAGCTGGTTTTTGCCGCCGCGTGCTGTTTTGCGCCGTCGGGCGCTGTTTTTCGCCGACGGAGCTGGTTTTCGCCGCCGCGTGCTGTTTTTCGCCGTCGGGCGCTGTTTTTCGCCGACGGAGCTGGTTTTCGCCGCCGCGTGCTGTTTTTCGCCGTAGGGCGCTGTTTTTCGCCGACGGAGCTGGTTTTCGCCGCCGCGTGCTGTTTTTCGCCGTCGGGCGCTGTTTTTCGCCGACGGAGCTGGTTTTCGCCGCCGCGTGCTGTTTTTCGCCGTCGGGCGCTGTTTTTCGCCGACGGAGCTGGTTTTCGCCGCCGCGTGCTGTTTTTTCGCCGTCGGGCGCTGTTTTTCGCCGACGGAGCTGGTTTTCGCCGCCGCGTGCTGTTTTTCGCCGTCGGGCGCTGGTTTTCGCTGACGGAGGCTGTTTTTCGCCATCAGATGCCGGTTTTGACCGTTTTGATTGATTTTGCGATTTCTTCGCTTCTGGCAGCTTGCGGCGCTGTTTTTAGCTTCCGTCGAGGCTGGTTGTGTGTTTCTTCGCCGCGTGGAGCCGCGGGTTGTTTCGGGGCGTCCGCTGGGTGAGCGGTCTCGTGGTTGGACACGGCGTGCCCCGATTCGCGTGCGGATTCTGGCATCGGGCTTCGGGTTGCGTGCGGACCCCTTGGAGGCCAGGTAAGCCGCTGTGCCAATTGCAAGTGTCGACGAGCAATTGGTGGCTTTCTGAGGTGGGTTGGTTTTCTCTCCAAGTCTACGGACTTCCTTCTAATTCTAATGTGTTAGGATTGCATGCTAGTTTAAGTGTTTTCTTGGAACTTAACTAGCACCCCCGTCATACGTGCATGAGTTTGACCAGACCTTTGTGAACCTTAATTTGGGCTAGGTTCCTTTATGCTTTAGATATCCCGCCCTTTTCTTATCCTTCGGGACTTAGAGTTTTCTCGCCCGGGTAGTGGGCCGAGTGGTCAGAGTGTTGTGGGACGGGTGTTGCACTCGGGCCCGGGGGGCCGAGTGGAGTCTGGTGGCTGGGTTAGGCCAGTGTTAGCATTTTGGGAAGCCGTTTCAGATAAACGGTGGTCCCGGGGGTTTTCCTTTCCACTGTTCTTCTCGTCACCACCAGGTTGGGATCGTGGTGCACGTGTGTTAGCAGGACCTTGAACCCAGAACCTTTTTGGATAAATACATGATTTTAGTCAGCCAATGTTTCTTCCAAGCCTCGCAAGGTTGTCTGAGTCTGTTCTCGTCCGTTGGGACGAAGGCGTCAGCTCTTCGAGGCTTGGGCATAAAACTTGATTTCAAAGGGTTTTCCTAAAAAGACTAAAAATCATTATAAAGATGGCTTTCTCTCAGATCAAATGATTTTCTGAAATAAATGACATGGTTTCTTATAAACTTATCCACTCGAGTGGATTCGAGTGATCTGGGTTCTAAGGGCTGCTTTCTCTCTTGGGGACGTAGATGTTAGTCTCCCTGGGTTTCGGACCCTTCGTAGATCTGGCCGTGGAGTAGCTCCGGCCGTGAGTTGAGTGTTGAGTTCAGTGGAGTTGTGTCGTGGGAGCCGTGGGAGAGACGGTGGTCCCAGCTGTGTAGTACCTTCGTTGAGTGGGTCTGTGTTGTGAGATTGAGTCGTGGAGGGTTCTCCGACTGAGTTTGTGCTTTGAGCATCGAGATACCGATCTGTTTGATCGAGGACCACAGCCTGCAGGAGCCACTTGTGAGACAGTGATACTGATGAGATACTTGAGTTCGGTGGGGTCGCACCCCTCGAACCACGCCCCGGGTGCGTTGATGATTCCGAGCCTGATGAGGCTGCGATGATGATACCGAGCCTGACGAGGCTTCGATGATGCGCCTAGTTCATATACTAGTGGTCGCTTGATACCCCTGGCCGTGCTACCATGGGGTCACTGTGTGAGATTTTGAGTTTGTCCGTTGGGACACCCTGGTTGATACACCAGGGGGCGCAGGCTTGACTCGACTGGACCCGGGTGGGCAGTCGCTGAGATTCGAGATACACTGAGAGTTTGATGGTGTAGCATGTGTCATAGTAGAGCGTCTTGGGCTTAGTACTTGTGACATGTTGTCAGCTGTGAGTGACTGCATACCATCATCCATAGTCTCTTCTTATTGAGCATAGTAGATAGAGGCATGATAGCTGTAGATTCTTTTCCAGCTTATTTATCTTATTATCAGTCTTTTCTCTATCTTATGCCTCTGGTAGACTTAGTGGGCAGACCGTGGTTCTTGGAGACGGTACCCACTGAGAACTACTGTAGGATGTAGTTCTCACACCCTCTGTCGGTGGCAGGTTGCTGAGGCTTTCTTCCGTTCCTGCTGTGCTTGACTGGACGGACCGAGGACAGGGAGTCGCGTGATAGTTCCCTACCAGCATTGTTACTTAGAGAGAGGTAGATGTACCATCCCGGATTGTGGGAGTTGGTTATGTTTCCTGTTTAGCTATCTCCCCTTTGGATTTGTAGATGTTGTATAGGTGCACTTCTTTTTGTATCATCTGATTTTGGGAGATAGGCTATGTGTTGTAGCAGCTTGTAGTTGAGAAAAAAATTTATAGTACAGCTTTTTATCCGCTCTGATATCTGTGTAGCTGTAGTTTTGTCTTTTGCAGGCTAGACGCTTCGTCTGTACGGCAGTTTCCGTACAGATGGCGGATCTGTTAGCGAGCCCGGGTCGCAGCTTCGACCCCGGGGCGTGACAGATTAGAGTGGTATCAGAGCCTAGGTTATAGGTCATTGAGGACTTAGAAACCCTAGGCTTGTGGTTGGACATTAGGATGACTACGTGAGAGTCGTGACTGTTAGCGAGAGTCCAGATTGAGTTTTTACCTCTCCCTCGGGTTGGGATGAGTGATTTGATATGTTATTCTCTCAAAGCGATTATGTTGGCTGCAGACAACATAATACTTTAGAAAGGATAACAAATTTTAGACTCTCGCTGGATTGGGTCGTATGGTTGTTGTGTCCTGATGTTTGTTTTTGTTTCAGTTACTTGTGATGCCGCCGAGACGTCGTGCAGCGACGAGCGGGCGTTTGGCCTCAGCTGAGGAGCCCGGACGGCGGGCTGCCGAGCAGGCTAGGCAGGGTGAGGTACAGGATCTGCGGGCTCAGGGGGCCCAGATGTCGGAGGCGTTGCGGCGTCAGGAGAAGAACATGGAGCGTGTGTTGCGCATGTTGAGCTGAGAGCATCTCCCGGGGTATCGCCAGTAGTACTCCAGCCGCGACGTTGTCGATTTCGACCCTGCTCACACCACTGATGGTGCAGGAGTAGCGAGAGGTTGCCAACCGGTCATTCTACTTCATCCAGTCCCATCCCCTGCAGATTTTGGGATTTAAGTTGGGGGCCTTGGGAGGCCGAGAACTGGATCGCTGCTATGGAAAAGCTGTTCAAGGATTGTTCATCCAGGAGAAGCTTCTGGGCGCTTGATCTTGCGCCTTTCGTTTGGGACGCCGAGAGTTGGTGGCGTCGGGTTCGTCCTGTTGGACCCCCGAGAGCGAGTTTCCGCGATGGTTGAGCAGTGGGCCCCTTGTCACCCAGGTTGAGGTTTAGAGGTTGATTTTGTCGAGAGGGGACTGCACCTGGATATCTATCTCATTGTGTATTCTCGGCGAGGGCCGACCGTTGATGCAGCGATTGGGCATGTGCGAGGGATTGACCGGGGATCACTGATCACGTCCAGGAGGGACGGAGATCGAGGGACCAGCTCCAGAGAGAGAGTCTTCCAGTATTGCCTGATTTCGGGATAGTGGAGTGGATCGAGGTTGCCTTGGTGCCAGCCCCAGGATCATGTGCCTCAGAGGAGACAGAGACCTGGAGGTTCTCGGCAGTCGAGGCGCCAGGATACTGGATTGGAGACCGTGATAGTGGTCGACATGGTTATGGAACCTTGCAGCCGGGGGCTGTGCCCGGTTAGTGTTCAGAAACCGGTAGGGGCTTTTTGAGCTTGCCTTGCGGTCAAGTGGATTGACTGAGGCCTGCGGTTGTTAGTATTTGAAGGATCGAGTTCTCCAGCTGTGTTTGAACGGGTTAGCAGCCGGACCCGTCGTGGACATTTGGATTTGCTTCCGAAGTGGCTTAGAGCTTCAAGATCACTGGAGGTTAGTGCAACCACTCCTAAGAGGGGAGATGTTGGTTGCCTAGTCGAGAGATGTGCCCGCGAAACTTGATTGTTTTGGTTGCTAAGGAGCAACGGAGGAGTTTTGCCTCTTTGGAGACTTCGATTTTTTGGAAGCCACCAGCCGCAAAGGTTTATGTTTATAGACTTGAGTTTACGCGGGGAGTTTGGATCGTGATTTTCGTCTGATAGGAGGAAGTGTAATTGAATCCTCGCACTTTATCGGCTTTTCTTCGTTGGAGTCGAACAAGGATTTGAGCTATCTGAAGCAACCGAAGAAATTCTTACTTGTGAAGTTATGGAATTTACGGTTGAGTTTACCCGGTGAAGGTTCGGCGATGCCCGTTTGTTGAGTTAGAGCGACCACCTGAGAGCCGAGAGGATGAGTTTGGGTTGCCGATTGGTGGGCGCCAGGTTAGCGGATCGCTTGGTACTTGGTATGACTTCCTTTCCTTGTGGTTGAGATCAGAATTTTGCACCCCTACTTGGTTGAGTTGGTGGACTGTGGTTTTGGGTTGCGGCCACAGCAGGGACAACTTCAACATCGTTCCCTCCTTGTTTTCCCGTTTTAACGCCGAAAATAGCAGCGGAATGTTAAATTTCGAAGGACTACTCTAGAAATGGAGGCGATGCTGGAACCTGTTCTTGTTTCGATCGGGGCGAAAGCATCGGTCCGTTGGAAATTTTGGACTTTTCGCTATTTTCGGCTGCTTGTCTTTTGAGAGGGAGTTGGAGTTGATGTTTTTCCCGATGTAAGTTTCTTGGGGTAGGGTGTGTGTCTTGGTTTCGAGGACGAAACCTTTTGAAGGAGGGGAGAATGTAAAGTACCGGGGCATTGGATAGCGCGCCGACCACACAGATGACTTGGAGCAGAGAGTTGCCTTGAGCATGTTGTATCTGAGGTTACAGTTGATGCCGGGTTGATTCGGATCAACGCGGAAGCTCCAGCTCGACTTGGGGTTTTTCCGGGCTTTGTAGGCCGATTGAGGATGAGATTGGGAATTTCAGACTTCACCGTGGAGCGCCGGAAATTCAGGAACACGTGGAACAGGTGTACTTTCAGATTACAGCGAGGTTCGGGAGGGTTCCGGACTGACGCAGAGGGCCCGGAGGCAAAAAGTGAGTCGGAACTGGCAATTTTGGAGCCGGTAATTGATTTGAGCACCCCGACTCAACGGACGAGCTTTTTGAAGAGAAAAAGCTGTGGACACGTGTACTTTTGATTTACAGCGAGGTTCGGGAGGTTCCGGACTGACGCGGAGGACCCGGAGGCAAAAAGTGGAGTTGGAACTGGCAATTTTGGAGCCGGTAAGTGATTTGAGCACCCCGACTCAACGGACGAGCTTTTTGAAGAGAAAAAGCTGTGGACACGTGTACTTTTGATTTACAGCGAGGTTCGGGAGGTTCCGGACTGAGCGGAGGACCGGAGGCAAAAAGTGAGTTGGAACTGGCAATTTTGGAGCCGGTAAGTGATTTGAGCACCCGCCTCAACGGATGAGCTTTTGGAGAGAAAAAAGCTGTGAGCGCGTGTATTTTTCGATTTACAGCGGAGTTCGGGAGGTTCCGGGCAGCGGCGGAGAGCCCGAAGGCAAAAAGTGAGTTGTAGTTGGGGTTTTTGGAGTTAATTAATTAACAGATTAATTAATAAAGCTTTTGCTTTATAAAAGCTTCCCCAGCCCACTCTCTGCAGCAAGGAACAAAGAGAAAGAAAGGAAAAGAGACAGAAAGGAAAGGAAAAGAGAGAA
>CM055079.1:173564-410459 GCA_029204045.2 Tillandsia leiboldiana
GTAGACTTAGTGGGCAGACCGTGGTTCTTGGAGACGGTACCCACTGAGAACTACTGTAGGATGTAGTTCTCACACCCTCTGTCGGTGACAGGTTGCTGAGGCTTTCTTCCGTTCCTGCTGTGCTTGACTGGACGGACCGAGGACAGGGAGTCGCGTGATAGTTCCCTACCAGCATTGTTACTTTAGAGAGAGGTAGATGTACCATCCCGGATTGTGGGAGTGGGTTATGTTCTTGTTAGCTATCTCCCTTTTTGGATTCGTAGATGTTGTATAGGTGGACTTCTATTTGTATCAGCTGATTTTGGGAGATAGGCTATGAGTTGTAGCAACTTGTAGTTGAGGAAAAAATTTATAGTACAGCTTTTTATCCGCTCTGATATCTGTGTAGCTGTAGTTTTGTCTTTTGCAGGCTAGACGCTTCGTCTGTACGGCAGTTTCCGTACAGATGGCGGATCTGTTAGCGAGCCCGGGTCGCAGTTTCGACCCCGGGGCGTGACAGATTAGAGTGGTATCAGAGCCTAGGTTATAGGTCATTGAGGACTTAGAAACCCTAGGCTTGTGGTTGGACATTAGGATGACTACGTGAGAGTCGTGACTTTTAGCGAGAGTCCAGATTGAGTTTTTACCTCTCCCTCGGGTTGGGATGAGTGATTTGATATGTTATTCTCTCAAAGTGGTTATGTTGGCTGCAGACAACATAATACTTTAGGAAGGATAACAAATTTTAGACTCTCGCTGGATTGGGTCGTATGGTTGTTGTGTCCTGATGTTTGTTTTGTTTCAGCTACTTGCGATGCCGCCGAGACGTCGTGCAGCGACGAGCGGGCGTTTGACCTCAGCTGAGGAGCCCGGACGGCGGGCTGCCGAGCAGGCTTGGCAGGGTGAGGTACAGGATCTGCGGGCTCAGGGGGCCCAGATGTCGGAGGCGTTGCGGCGCCAGGAGAAGAACATGGAGCGTGTGTTGCGCATGTTTGAGCTGAGAGCATCTCCCGGGGTATCGCCAGTAGTACTCCAGCCGCGACATTGTCGATTTTGACCTTGGTAGCACCACTGATGGTGCAGGAGCAGCGAGAGGTTGTCAACCGGTTGTTCTACTTCATCCAGTCCCATCCCCTGCAGATTTTGGGATTTAAGTTGGGGGCCTTGGGAGGCCGAGAACTGGATCGCTGCTATGGAAAAGCTGTTCAAGGATTTGTTCATCCTGGAGAAGCTTCAGGGCGCGGGAACTTGCGCCTTTCGTTTGGGACGCCGAGAGTTGGTGGCGTCGGGTTCGTCCTGTTGGACCACCGGGAGCGAGTTTCCGCGAGGGTTGAGCAGTGGGCCCCTTGTCACCCAGGTTGAGGCTTCGGGGTTGTTATGCTGAGAGGGGACGGCACCTGGATATTTATCTCATTGTGTATTCTCGGCGAGTGCTGACCGTAGATGCAGCGATTGGGCATGTGCGATGGATTGACCGAGGATCACTGATCACGTCCAGGAGGGACGGAGATTGAGGGACCAGCTCCAGAGAGAGAGTCTTCCGGTATGGCCTGAATTCGGGTTAGCGGAGTGGATCGAGGTTGCCATGGTGCCAGCCCCAGGATCTGTGTCTCAGAGGAGACAGAGACCTGGAGGTTCTCGGCGGTTGAGGTGCCGAGATAGTGGATTGGAGATCGAGTTAGTGGTCGACATGGTTATGGAACCTTGCAGCCGGGGGCCGTGCCCGGTTAGTGTTCAGAACCCGGTAGAGGCTTCCTGAGCTTGCCTTGCGGTCAAGTGGATTGACTGAGGCCTGCGATTGTTAGTAATGGAAGGATCGAGTCCTCCAGCTGTGTTTGAACGGGTTAGCAGCCGGACCCGTCGTGGACATTTGGATTTGTTTCCGAAGTGGCTTAGAGCTTCAAGACCACTGGAGGATGGTGCAGCAACTCCTAAGAGGGGAGATGTTGGTTGCCTAATCGAGAGATGTACCGGCGGAACTAGATAGTTTTGGTTGCTAAGGAGCAACGGAGGATTTTTGCCTTTTGGAGACTTCGATCTTTTGGAAGCCACCAGCCGCAGAGGTTTATGATTATAGACTTGAGTTTGCGCGGGGAGTTTGGACCGGGATTTTTTTTTCGTCTGATAGGATGAAGTGTAATTGAATCCTCGCACTTTATCGGCTTTTCTTCGTTGGAGTCGAACAAGGATTTGAGCTATCAGAAGCAACCGAAGGAATTCTTGCTTGTGGAGTTATGGAATTTACGGTTGAGTTTACCCAGTGAAGGTTCGGCGATGCCTGTTTGTTGGGTTAGAGCGACCACCTGAGAGCCGAGAGGATGAGTTTGGGTTGCCGATTGGTGGGCGCCAGGTTAGCGGATCGCTTGGTACTTGGTATGACTTCCTTTCTTTGTGGCTGAGATCAGAGTTTTGCACCCCTACTTGGTTGAGTTGATGGACTGTGGTTTTGGGTTGCGGCCACAGCTGGGACAGCTTCAACATCTCTCTCTCCTTGTTTTTCCGTTTTAACGCCGAAAATAGCAGCGGAATGAAAAAAAAAAAATTTCGAATGACTACTCCAGAAATGGAGGCGATGCGGGAACCTGTTCTGTTTTGATCGGGGCGAAGGCATCGGTCCTTTGGAAATTTTGGACTTTTCGCTATTTTCGGCTGCTTTTCTTTTGAGAGAGAGTTGGAGTTGATGATTTCCCGATGTAAGTTTCTTGTGGTAGGGTGTGTGTTTTGGTTTCGAGGACGAAACCTTTTGAAGGAGGGGAGAATGTAGAGTACCGGGACTTTGGATAGCGCGCCGACCACACAGATGGCTTGGAGCAGAGAGTTGCCTTGGGCATGTTGCATTTGAGGTTACTGTTGATGCCGAGTTGATTCGGGTCAACGCGGAAGCTCCAGCTCGATTCGGGGTTTTTCCGGGCTTTGTAGGCCGATTGGGGATGAGATTGGAAATTTCCGACTTCACCGTGGAGCGCCGGAAATTCAGGAACACTTGGAGCAGGTGTACTTTCAGATTACAGCGAGGTTCGGGAGGTTCCGGACTGACGCGGAGGGCCCGGAGGCGAAAAGTGAGTCGGAACTGGCAATTTTGGAGCCGGTAATGGATTTGAGCACCCCGACTCAACGGATAAGCTTTTTGAGGAGAAAAAGCTGTGGACACGTGTACTTTTGATTTACAGCGAGGTTCGGGAGGTTCCGGACTGACGCGGAGGGCCCGGAGGCGAAAAGTGAGTCGGAACTGGCAATTTTGGAGCCGGTAATGGATTTGAGCACCCCGACTCAACGGATAAGCTTTTTGAGGAGAAAAAGCTGTGGACACGTGTACTTTTGATTTACAGCGAGGTTCGGGAGGTTCCGGACTGACGCGGAGGGCCCGGAGGCGAAAAGTGAGTCGGAACTGGCAATTTTGGAGCCGGTAATGGATTTGAGCACCCCGACTCAACGGATAAGCTTTTTGAGGAGAAAAAGCTGTGGACACGTGTACTTTTGATTTACAGCGAGGTTCGGGAGGTTCCGGACTGACGCGGAGGACCCGGAGTCAAAAAGTGAGTCGGAACTGGCAATTTTGGAGCCGGTAAGTGATTTGAGCACCCCGCCTCAACGGATGAGCTTTTTGGAGAGAAAAAGCTGTGAGCGCGTGTATTTTCGATTTACAGCGGAGTTCGGGAGGTTCCGGGCAGCGGCGGAGAGCCCGAAGGCAAAAAGTGAGTTGGAGTTGGAATTATTGGAATTAATTAATTAAATTAATTAATTATAAAGCTTTATGCTTTATATAAAGGGGCTCCACCTCCACCCTCTGCAGCAGGAAAAGAGAAAGAAAGGAAAAGAAAAGAGAGGAGAAGGAAGAAGAAGAAAAAGAAGGAAAAGGGATTGGAGCTTTTTGGATTTTTTGGACTCGCCGTTGGAGGCCGTGCGAAGCTCGTGGGCGTGCGGCGTGCGACAACGAGGTAAGCAATTTCTCCTTTTTGAGGTTTCTTGGAGTTTTTGAGCTTTAGGGATTTTTATAATTGAATTTTAAGTGCTAAAAATGGGATTTTTGGATTAAATGGGATTTTACGGATTTTTGGAATTTATTGGAGATTTTTTTCGGAAATTCTGGGTTTCGCCGTCGCCGGCGGCCGCGCGCGCGCGCAACGGCGCACGCGCGGCGCCAGGGTGCTGCTTTTGGCAGCACCCTGCGGCGAGGTGCCGCTGGGCGGCAGGCCCTGCCTGGCCGCGCGCAGGCGCGCGCGGCAGGGCCGCGCGCAGGTGCGCGCGGCGCTGCCTGGCCACGCGCGAGCGCGCGCGGCAGGGCCGCGCGCAGGTGCGCGCGGCACCGCTTGGCCGCGCGCAGGTGCGCGCGGCATGGTCGCGCGCGGGCGCGCGCGGCAGGGCCGCGCGCAGGTGCGCGCGGCACCGCTTGGCCGCGCGCAGGTGCGCGCGGCATGGCCGCGCGCGGCAGGGCCGCGCGCGGGCCTGCGCGGGCCGCGCGGGCCGCGCGCAGGCGTGCGCGGGCCTGCGCGGGCGCGCGGGCGCGCGCTGCTGCGCGCAGCGCTGCGGGCTGCGCGCAGCGGCCGCGCAGCGCGCGGCGGGCTGCGCGCGGCCAGCGCGCAGCGCCGCTGGGCGCCGCGCGCAGCGCCGCTGGGGCACTGCGCGACGCGCTCCAGCGTCGCGCAGCAGGCCCTGCGCCGCGCGGTTCGGCTTGGTGCCGCGCGGTGGGCCTCCCTCGTCGCGCGGCTGGGTTTTCGCCGCGCGGCGTGCTCCCGGACGGCGGGCGACTCCTCGGTTTGCGTGCCGGTGCCGTGTTTTCGCCGTCGGAGCCCGTGGGTCGCCGTCGGCCGCTGTTTTTCGCCGTCGGCCGCTGTTTTTCGCCGTCGGCTGCTGCTTTTTTCGCCGTCGAGCAGATTTCTGGCAGTTTTTCGCGAGCGGTTTTCGCAGGATTTTCGCAAAGCTGATTTTTGAGCGGTTTTTTCGCCGTCGGGCGCTGTTTTTCGCCGACGAAGCTGTTTTTTCGCCGTCGGGCGCTGGTTTTCGCTGACGGATGCTGTTTTCCGCCGACGGAAGCTGTTTTTCGCCGTCGGATGCTCGGTTTTGACTGTGTGGATTGATTTTGCGATTTCTTCGCTTCTGGCAGCGTGCGGTGCGGTTTTTGTTCCGCGGGGCGCGCGGTCGTGTGGTTGGTCGCTGCGTGCTCCGTTTCACGGGCGGATTCTGGCATCGGGCTTCGTGTTGCGTGCGGACCCCTTGGAGGCCAGGTAAGCCCGCTGAGCCAATTGCAAGTGTCGACGAGCAATTGGTGGCTTTCTGAGGTGGGTTGGTTTTCTCTCCAAGTCTACGGACTTCCTTCTAATTCTATTGTGATAGGATTGCATGCTAGTTTAAGTATTTTTCTTGGAACTTAACTAGCACCCCCGTCATATGTGCATGATTTTGACCAGACCATTTGTGAACCTTAATTTGGGCTAGGTTCCTTATGCTTTAGACATCCCGCACTTTTCATATCCTTCGGGACTTAGAGTTTCCTCGCCTGGGTAGTGGGCCGAGTGGTCAGAGTGTTGTGGGACGGGTGTTGCACTCGGGCCCGGGGGGCCGAGTGGGGTCTGGTGGCTGGGTTAGGCCAGTGTTAGCATTTTGGGGAGCCGTTTCAGATAAACGGTGGTCCCGGGGGGTTTTTCCTTTCCACTGTTCTTCTCGTCACCACCAGGTTGGGGTCGTGGTGCACGTGTGTTAGCAGGACCTTGAACCCAGAACCTTTTTGGATAAATACATGATTTTAGTCAGCCAATGTTTCTTCCAAGCCTCGCAAGGTTGTCCGAGTCTGTTCTCGTCCGTTGGGACGAAGGCATCAGCTCTTCGAGGCTTGGGCATAAAACTTGATTTCAAAGGGTTTTCCTAAAAAAGACTAAAAATCATTATAAAGATGGCTTTCTCTCAGATCGAATGATTTTCCGAAATAAATGACATGGTTTCTTATAAACTTATCCACCCGAGCGGATACGAGTGATCTGGGTTCTAATGGCTGCTTTCTCTCTTGGGGACGTAGTTGTTAGTCTCCCTGGGTTTCGGACCCTTCGTAGATCTGGCCGTGGAGTAGCTCCGGCCGTGAGTTGAGTGTTGAGTTCAGTGGAGTTGTGTTGTGGGAGCCGTGGGTGAGACGGTGGTCCCAGCTGTGTAGTACCTTCGTTGGGTGGGTCTGTGTTGTGAGATTGAGTCGTGGAGGGTTCTCCGACTGAGTTTGTGCTTTGAGCATCGAGATACCGATCTGTTTGATCGAGGACCACAGCCTGCAGGAGCCACTTGTGAGACAGTGATACTGATGAGATACTTGAGTTCGGTGGGGTCGCACCCCTCGAACCACGCCCCGGGTGCGTTGATGATTCCGAGCCTGATGAGGCTGCGATGATGATACCGAGCCTGACGAGGCTGCGATGATGCGCCTAGTTCATATACTAGTGGTCGCTTGATACCCCTGGCCGTGCTACCATGGGGTCACTGTGTGAGATATTGAGTTGTCCGTTGGGACACCCTGGTTGATACACCAGGGGGCGCAGGCTTGACTCGACTGGACCCGGGTGGGCAGTCGCTGAGATTCGAGATATACTGAGGGAGTGATGGCGTAGCATGTGTCATAGTAGAGCGTCTTGGGCTTAGTACTTGTGACATATTGTCAGCGGTGAGTGACTGCATTCCATCATCCATAGTCTCTTCTTATTGAGCATAGTAGATAGAGGCATGATAGCTGTAGATTCTTTTCCAGCTTATTTATCTTATTATCAGTCTTTTCTCTATCTTATGCCTCTGGTAGACTTAGTGGGCAGACCGTGGTTCTTGGAGACGGTACCCACTGAGAACTACTGTAGGATGTAGTTCTCACACCCTCTGTCGGTGACAGGTTGCTGAGGCTTTCTTCCGTTCCTGCTGTGCTTGACTGGACGGACCGAGGACAGGGAGTCGCGTGATAGTTCCCTACCAGCATTGTTACTTTAGAGAGAGGTAGATGTACCATCCCGGATTGTGGGAGTGGGTTATGTTCTTGTTAGCTATCTCCCTTTTTGGATTCGTAGATGTTGTATAGGTGGACTTCTATTTGTATCAGCTGATTTTGGGAGATAGGCTATGAGTTGTAGCAACTTGTAGTTGAGGAAAAAATTTATAGTACAGCTTTTTATCCGCTCTGATATCTGTGTAGCTGTAGTTTTGTCTTTTGCAGGCTAGACGCTTCGTCTGTACGGCAGTTTCCGTACAGATGGCGGATCTGTTAGCGAGCCCGGGTCGCAGTTTCGACCCCGGGGCGTGACACCGAAGGTCCTGCTCACTGACGAGGAACGAAGGGTGCAGAAGCTGATGAAGGAGCTGGGTAACCTGCCCTGGGGCACGCCCTCGCGAAGTGACCGGTCTGCCCGCAACGGAAGCAGCGGCCCTGACTCTGCGGGCACTGGGTCGGTGAGTGCGGTCCTCCACAAATGATACAACGGTCGGGGCGCGGCTGCCGCGAAGTCTGCTGCTGCTGCGAAGACTGCTGCTGTCGAGGTGGTCGACGCTGCTGCTGCTGCGACTGACGAGATGCCCCAGATCTCTGCCGCCCCTGATACCCCCGTCCCTGAGAGTAGAAACGGGGTGGTCTCGGGGGTCCCTGTCTACTCGACTGCCCCTCCTCAAACAGCGCCGGGCGCTTTTCCCCAGGAGTCACTACGGGGGCTGGAGTCACCTCTGCCATCATGGCCTCACCACTCTCCACATAAAGTGCCTGCTCCATCGAGGCCTCCAAAGTCTGTAATCTGCGGGAGCGGACCAACTGATAAATGTCCCGACGCAACCCTCTCTCGAACATGTAGATCCGGTGGGTCTCATCTCTGGCCACGTGGGGCATACAAGCTAACAGCCGATTGAAATCGGCTATGTACACGTGTACGGGCCTATCTCCCTGGCGGAGATTCCTCAGCTGCTCCTCCAAACTCTGTCGCACACTCTCGGGAAAGAAGGCCCCAAGAAGCATACTGCGAAACTCTGCCCAAGAGATAAACTGGGTCCCAGGCGGACCTGCGGGTCGCACACGCCGCCACCATGCCTCGGCGTTGCTCTCCAGAAAATGAGTAGCCAACAGAACTCGAAACCTCTCATCAATAAAAAGGCTCTCGAAATGGCGCTCCATGGCCGTAACCCAGGACTCAGCCGCCCACGGCTCAGCACTCATACCCGAAAAGCGGGGTGGATCAAACTTGCGAAACCTCAACAAAAGACCCACCAAAACCTGCTGCTCTGCCAAGGTCAAAGATCCCGTCATCCCAGACGGTGGCCTACTGGAAACTGGCTCAGCCGGAACTGCTGGTGCAGGCTGCACAACCGAGGGTGCCACAACAGGGGAAGAAGGCACCGGTGAACTCTCAGGGGGTGCTACCGCCGGCTGCGCTCTCTGCTCCAACAAGAGCGTCAACCGACTCACAGCCTCCTCCTGGCGTCGAGACGCCTCAGCCAACTGTGCCATCTGGGCACGGAGCTCCAAAACCTCGCTCTGCTGTCCCTGTCCCGAGTCTTCCTGCTCGGGCTCAGAGGACGAAGGCTGCGAACGCGTCACCATCGAGCGTCGAGGAGGCATCCCCACCTGAGGGACAAGGCAAACAGTCAGAACCCAAATCATCTCTCGACCCAATCTAGCGAAAGTCAGAAGGCATGTTCCCCTTCCCGAAGTACTATGTTGTCTGCAGCCAACATAGTTGCCACCGAAGGAAGACATGTCAATCGCTCACCCCGAACCGCTCGGGAGAGTTAGAAATCCAATCAGGACTCTCGCTAAAATCACGGCTCTCACGCGAGTCATCCTAGGGTCCAACCACAAGCCTAGGGTTCCTAAGTCCTCCAAGACCTACATCCTAGGCTCTGATACCACTCTAATCTGTCACGCTCCGGGGCGATACTGCGCCCCGGCTCGCCAACAGATCCGCCGCCCATACGGGAAGCCCCGTATAGGCGTAGCGACTAACCTGCAAAGAAACATCTACACTAGCAGATATCAGAGCTGAAAGAGAAAAGCTGGAATAAAAACATATAATAAAACTACAACTCTCAAATATACAGACCAACCTCACACAAGAGTCTCTCAGAAAAGCAAGAAAGAAAGGTACAACTCAAAACCTCACTACAAAGGTCACTCGACATAACACACACCAAAATAATACCGGGGTACATCTACTCACACACAGAAGATGACAGGAGGGGATCTATCTCGCGACTCCCTTACCTCGGTCTGAAGGAGCTGGATCAGCAACAGGAGCTGCAGGAACTGGAGCAGAAGTCCCTGGGGAGAAGACACCACGACGGGTGTGAGAACTACATCCCATAGTAGTTCTCAGTGGGTGCCGCCAACAAGCCCGACGGTCTGCCCACTAAGTCTACCAGAGGCATAAAGTAACATATGCAGTGCTGTAAGAAAAGCTGGGAAAAGTAACTCTACAGCTACTATGCCTCTATCTAGATGCTCAACAGTAGAACAGAAAGAACATGATGTCACAACTAACTCTCCTCCCTGATCACCCAATCAAACTGACTGCCTCATCGGGTCCAGTCAAACCTGCGCCAACCTACTGCCGTTACGTCCTGGAGGAGCGGACTTACGTAGGGCGTCCATGGCTGCCAACAAAAGCACAGCCAGAGGGACAAATGCAACAACATGTCGCGAAAGAACATCTCAATCTCACGCCGGTACAACAACCCGGTCTCGCCTACTCCGGAGTGGCACTCGAGGGGAGCGACCCGCTCGAGTCAAAGTAACCCATAACAGTATCTCTGTAAAGTATCTCTGTAAAGCTCAAATGTGGCTCATGCAGGCTATGATCCAAATCCTCGATCAACAAGATCGGCTAATAGACAAATCACTGACTCACTCACTGGCTGGAATCTACACAGCTGAGACTCACTGTCACTCTGACAGCTCCCAAGAACCCAGATCTACCATCACTAACACTCTCCCAAAGAGATCAGATCTACAGACTGCTGTCGACTCCACTCGGCCCCCAGACACGAGTGCAAATGCATCCCACAACCACCCGACCTCTCGGCCCACAACTCGGGCGAGGAAAAGCTAAGTCCAAGGTGAATGAAGTATCGTGATGTGGAATGTCTAGAGCAATAAAAACCTAGCCCAAGTTGGAGTTTTCTACAGACTGGCTGAACATGATACATATGACAGGGGTGCTAGGTCAAGTTCCAAGATTTCACTACTTAACATAGAGTAGGAATCAAAAGATTCATCAACTGATATACAAGATACAACATACAGTTTTACACATGCTAATACTCCAATTTCTAACATGCATGATCCTACACACATAGAATTAGTACACAGTCCAGAGTTCTTGGAAGCAAGGTCACCCACCTGAAAGTGCTAACTGCCCAGAATCGTACAGCTGAGAAAGCCCAAAACAGTCAAATCACAGATCCCACCAAGCCAACAACACGGTAGAAGTGCTCACAACCTCCTGGGTACAAACATACACCAAAATTACATTTTAATCCACACAAATTCCACAATCCCAAAATCTGTGGTGAACAGTCCCCTTAACACGAAATTTTTACCTGAAAAACTTCCTCCAAAAATTCCAATAAAAATATGACGGCGATCCTCGCGAAGAGTAGATGTCGATAGAGTCCTGAAACGTCGAATTCCGATGTCCGGATGAGGAGATAAAAATCCGACAAGTAGGTGCTGTCCAAATCAACCAACAGTCGCAAAGGGGGTTAAAAATGTACCCAGAACCCCAAGAAAAGCTCGGATCCAGAAAAAGTGTCCAACACGGAAAATGTAGATTTACCTCTTACGAAACAGTCACCGCAGAAATCGTCCAAAAATAACGTCGGGGTAGCCCGGTAGACCTCACAGACTAAACTGCGACGCAAATGGGCCTCCAACAGTAGATCGTCGCTCCGCACCCCGATGCAGAAGTTGCCGTCGTCGCGGCCTCCAAAAATTCTGAACTTTCACCAAGAGATGCACAAGAGGGAGAGAAAGAAAATTGGTGAGGGGCTCAAGGGCTAAAGCTCTCGGGAAAAGCCTTTAAAACGAGCCCCAAGGGGCCTATTTATAGGCCTCACCCGGAATCAGCCCGAAAAACAAGTCAATGGGCTTTTGGGCCCAACTTTCGGGCGTCCGGGACTTTCGGGCGGCTACAGTGTTGGGCCGGCCCAACACTGTTCACGCCCGAAACCACCAGGTGCCGCCACGTGGCCCGCCGAACAGCAAACAGCTGTTCGGGCCACCCACGGGCTGCCACGTGGCCCGCCCCCGCACAGTAAGGCGGCAGGCGCCCGCCAACCAGCGGGCGACACGTGTCCACCCGGTTCACCCGCTGGCCGGTCGGCGGCCGTGCCGGGCGCGCGGCATGGCCCCGTCGTGCGCACGCGCCCCGAGGTACCGGCCCCGACTCCGTGCACCGCGCACGGTGCGCCAGCGAATCAGAGGGTGACGCGTGTCCCCTACATCCGGTCCACGCATTCCACTTTGGAATTCCGTGGACCGCGCCGCATGCACCGACCAACCGGAGGCTGCCACGTGCCCCCGCCTTGGTCCATGCACCGCCGCGCTCACCCGGTAGACCGCGCGTCTTGCGCCCGCCAATCAGGCGGTGCCACGTGTCCATGCGCCGGGTCTGTGCACCCCGCCGCGCATCTCTGTGGACCGCGCATCCTGAACCGGCCAATGACAGGCCGCCACGTGGCATCCCGGCGGTCCACGGCCCTTCCCATGCACCATTTTTCACTAAAAACTTCCGGGAGTCCGTTTTTGGGCATCCGGACTCAGAAACAAACAAGCAAATAGCCGTTTTCAAGCGTTTTTCCGTGCTGAATCCATTTTCGACCTCTGTTGGGCCTAATTCTTTTCCGAAATTTCAGCAAACTCAGCCGAAGGCCTACACAGCTCATAATAACACACAGGGTCCATCTGTGGCATCCCATTGATGCACCATGGGCCAGATACACCAACACTAGGTGCTCTAACAGTGGATTCATCGGAAGAACGCTGCATGGGAATCAGGGCCACTACATCATGTCTTGCATGCCGAGGAGTATTGTAGGGATTGCCCTGTGCAGTTGGGATCCTGGATTTTGCCGGCAGACTTGCTTGTCTTGCGGCAGCTTCAGGATTTCGATGTTGTGCTTGGTATGGACTGGTTGTCGAGGTACTATGCTACCATAGACTGCAGAGAGAGGACGGTGACCCTCCGTGAGCCGGGACAGGAGGAGTTTGTTTACAGAGGCTGTCAGAGCTCCTTGTTTGCGGTGACGATTTCTTCTGCGAAGGCTAGGCGGATGATGAGTAGAGGCTGCACCGCCTTCTTGGCGACGGTTGTGGAGGTGCCTACGACGGCACTAGGACTCGAGGATATTCCTGTTGTCCGCGAGTTCCCGGATGTGTTTCCCCTGAGTTGACGACTATGCCGCCGGAGAGGGAGATAGAGTTTGTGATTGATGTGGTACCAGTGTTAGCAGAACCTTGAACCTAGAACTGTTTTTGGACACATATATGATTTTAGTCAACCAATATTTTCTTCCAAGCATCGTAGGGTCGCCCGAGTCTGTTCTTGTTTGATTGGACAAAGGCTATAGCTCTACGAGGCTTGAGTATAAAACTTGTTTTCAATTGTTTTCCTAAAAAGAGCTAAAAATTATTAAATATGAATTTCTTAAGATCAAATGGCTTTCAATAAGAAATGTCACCTGTTTCCCATAAAATTAACCACTTGAGATGATTCAAGTTGTCTGGGTTCTAAGGTCTGCCTTTTCCTTTGGGACGAGAACAACGAGAGGCTATGCCTAGAGCCTGTTCTTGTTTGATAGGGTTGTAGGTTCTAGTCTTTCGGGGTTCCCGGATCCTTTATTATCGTCTGTTGTGGGGATAGTATAGCTATTTTGTTGAGTCATGTGGGTTAGCACCAGATTATCGACTCGGGTTTTGTTTCGGCAACCGCGGATTGTGGGTGGTTGGACCGATTAGTGTTATGCATCAGTTGGGGCTGGGTTTTTGCATTGTGGATAGAGTGAGTCTCCACTTGAGCTTTAGACCGGGTTGTTGTAACCGGCGTTGAGATTGAGCTTGAGCCCGGGTTGTTGTAACTGGCGTTGAGATTGAGCTTTAGACCGGGTTGTTGTAACCGGCGTTGAGATTGAGCTTGAGACCGGGTTGTTGTAACCAGCGTTGAGATTGAGCTTTAGACCGGGTTGTTGTAACCGGTGTTGAGATTGAGCTTTTTACCGAGTTGTTGTACCGGCGTGAGATTGAGTTCTTCTATCGCGACTTGTCGACGCCATCCCTCTGGCTGGCCCAGATGTGGCAGTCATGGACACCCTACGGTAGACCCGTCCTGTTGAGGATATGCGGCAGTAGGTGGGCGCAGGCTTGACTGGACCCGAGGAGGCAGTCAGTTCAGATTGGGTGACTATTGTGGTGACCCAGATCTCCGCAGGGCTTCTACAGTGCGTTTAGCAGCTTCTGGAGGCCTATGTGGCATGTCGGCGGTGTTTCTACACCAATTTGGACTCTAGTGATGGACTTCGGGTGTATAATGGATCTCGTGAGTGATCGGAGGACCCCGTCGGATGTTTTGGCGTGGTTTCGCGCGAAATGGTTATTAAAATTGGACTCAGCGCGAAATTTGAGTAAAGAACACTTCTCCGGAAATTTTCGGCAAATTTTAGAAGGGGAATTTGGCAAATCGGACTTCGGATTTGGATTCAGCGCGCGAAAACGGTCAAAATGGACTATTTACTTGTATTTTTCGGAGCTCGGATGACCCGGCACGGATTTCGAGGATTTTGGTACTGTTCCGGCCGCCGGAGGGGCGCCGGCGGCGGCGGCGGGCGGCGGAGCGCGGCGGCTGGCGGCGGCGGAGGTGCGCGGTCCACCGCGGAGGCGTGCACCCGGGCGCTGGCCACGTGGCGCCTCCCGGTTGGCGGGCGCAGTGGGCGCGGTCCACGGGATGGCGCGGGTGCACGGTGGACCGGAGCGGGACACGTGGCGTGATGGCATTGGCTGGTGCACGAGCGCGCGGTCCACGCAGCTGGCAGCGGGTGCCTCGGGATGCGGACCCGACACGGGGCCGTGGGCGGCGCGGCCGCGCACGTGGGCGCGACGTGGGCGCGGCCGGGCGCACGTGGGCGCGAATCCCGAGGAGTTGACTCCGCGTTCGGCGGCAGAGCTGGAGGACACGTGGCGCGACGCGGTTGGCCGCGCTCGCTGTTGCCTGTTCGGGGACACGTGTCACTCCAGGGGCGATTCGGGCGCAGCTGGTTTGGGGTACATTTTGGGTCACTGTAGCAGCCCGGAAGTTGGGACAAAATGGGTATTTCAGGATTTGTTGAGTTGGGGCTATAAATAGCCCCCTTTGGCCTGCGTTTTGAAGGTTTTGCCGAGCTCTTTTCAGGCAGAGGTTTTAAGAAGAAATGTTCCTCACCTTGTGCTCCACCTTGTGATGGATTTACAGAATTTTTGGAGGCCTCGAGATCCGCGCTTTCTGCGACGCGGCGCACTGCGACGTTTCTTGGATTTTGGCTTCTACCGTCGCCTTTCAGTGTGGGAGACCCCCTGAGCTACCCCGATGGAATTTTGAGACGATTTTTGCGGCACCGCGTTCACGAGAGGTACGCCTTCGATTTCCGTGTTGATCACCTTGACTGATTCTGAGTTCTTGGCACGGTTTACGAGGCATTTCTAAGCCACTGTTTTGCTGGTGGATTTCTGGACAGCGGAGGCTTGCCGGAATTTTATCTCCGCAACCGAGTGTCGGATCGAGACGAGCCTATACACTTTTTGGATCTACTCGTCGCAAGGATTATCATTGTATTTTTCCGGGATTTTTCTGAGGCTTGCCCGAAGGTATACTATTCCCCTTTTATCTGTGTTTGAGTTTACAGTTGTGTGGTTGTGAGTGTTTGCGCACCTGTACTGTGGAATTTGTAACTTGGCCTACGGGGCTCGGATTTGGGCGTGCAGGTACCCGTTTCGAAGGTCTCGACGAGACGCTCGCGGTGATATTTTTATCGGAATTTTCAGGGCACTTTCTGCAGGTGGGAATTTCAGATCTTCAGGACTGTCTTCTGCAGATTTTTGTACTTGGTTATTTTGTGGAATAAAGTGTAACCTTGGACCTTTTGTTGTACCCAGGAGTATTTGCAGATGTTTGTGAACCCGTTGGGTTGAGGATTAGTGGAGGTTGTTGCTTCTGGTGTTTTCAGCTGTGGAACTCCGGACAGTTAGCATTTTCAGGTGGGTGGCCTTGTCTTCACGACCTATGGACTGTGCATTAATTCTATCTGTGTAGGGACTTGCATGTTATAGATGTGTTTTATATAGCATGCTAGATTATAGGAATTGATGTTCCTGATGTTGATAGATCATCATGTATTTATTGTCCTTCCCTACAAGCTGTTGATTATTGTTATCTTGGAATTTGACCTAACACCCCTGGCATATGATTGCATGTGTAACCAGACTGATAGAAAACCCTCACTTGGGCTAGGGTTATTTCTGCTTTAGACATCCACACTTCTATCTTTCCTGGACATAGTGTTCTTCCTCACCCGGGTAGTGGGCCGAGTGGTCAGGAGTTATCTTTTAGTGTGGGATGCATGTTACACTCGTGCTTGGGAGCAGAGTGGCGTCTGGTAGATGTAGTTGGTTGTTCATCTGTAGCGGGAGCCGTTTGGGTAGACGGCGGTCCCGAGATGTTTTATTTTTCTTGTTTTATCTGTCGCCGCTGTGCTAGTGGCAGCGGTAGATCAGTGTTAGCAGAACCTTAAACCCAGAACCTTTTTGGACACACATATGATTTTTGTCAACCAAATATTTTCTTCCAATCATCGTAGGGTCGCCTGAGTCTGTTCCTGTTTGATTGGACGAAGGCATTAGCCCTTCGAGGCTTAGATATAAAACTTGGTTTCAACTGTTTTCCTAAGCAGAACTAAAAATCATTAAATATGGATTTCTTACAGATCAGATGGCTTCAGTAAGAAATGTCATAGTTTTTCCTATAAATTAACCACCGAGATGATTCGAGTGGTCTGGGTTCTAAGGTCTGCCTTTTCTTGGGACGAGAACAACGAGAGGCTATGCCTAGAGCCTGTTCTTGTTTGATTTGGGTTGTAGGTTCTAGTCTTTCGGTGTTCCCGGACCCTTCATTGGGTCAGTGGTTGAGATGTTCGGCCTGTTTGGCCTGTTGAGTCAGCTGTTCGCAGTGGATGCGACTTGGTGCCATGAGTTGGCAGAGTGTGATCTAGAGATTGTTTCTCTGATTTAGTGGTGGAGGTGGTTCTCCCACTTAGCCTTGAGGATCTTGGGGTTCTGGCAGATCGAGTCGTGGAGGTTTCCCGACTCAGCCATGGTCGTGCATTTATCAGATTGAGTCGTTGAGGGTTCTCCGACATAGCTGTGAGAGTGTGTTGGGCTATTCCTGTTCGAGTCGAGGTTCTTTTTCCGACTGAGTTGTGCTTTGAGCTTGGAGTTACCGATCTGTTTGATCGTGGATCATAGCCTGCATGAGCCACATTTGAGCTTGACAGAGATACTTTACAGAGATACTTGAGATGGGTTACTTTTTACTCGAGCGGGTCGCTCCCCTCGAGTGCCACTCCGGAGTAGGCGAGACCGGGTTGTTATACCGGCGTGAGATTGAGCTTCTCTATCGCGACTTGTCGTTGCATTTGTCCCTCTGGCTGTGCTGGTGTTGGCAGTCATGGACGCCCTACGTAAGTCCGCTCCTCCGGGACGTAACGGCAGTAGATCCTACGTAAGTCCGCTCCTCCGGGACGTAACGGCAGTAGATCCTACGTAAGTCCGCTCCTCAGGGACGTAACGGCAGTAGGTTGGCGCAGGCTTGACTGGACCCGAGGAGGCAGTCAGTTCAGATTGAGTGATCAGAGATGAGAGTTAGTTGTGGCATCATGTTCTTTCTGTCCCACTCTTTGAGCATCTAGATAGAGGCATAGTAGCTGTAGAGTTTACTTTTCCCAGCTTTCCTTACAGCACTGCTTTTGTTACTTTATGCCTCTAGTGGACTTAGTGGGCAGACCGTCGGGCTTGTTGGCGGCACCCACTGAGAACTACTTGGGACGTAGTTCTCACACCCGTCGTGGTGTCTTTTCCCACAGGAACTTCTACTCCAGTTCCTGTTGTTCCTGTTGCTGATCCTTCTGACCGAGGCGAGGGAGTCGCGAGCTAGTTCCCTACCCGTCGTTGGAGTGTAGCGGTACCCCTTCAGAGGAGAGCTCCAGTAGATTAGTTATTTTATTTTTCCTCCTTTGAGAGACTGTTGTAGTGAGGATTGTTATGTATTGAGAGCCTGTACACTGATGTATTTATTGGAGTTACCTCCCGGTTGAGTTCTGAGTTTGTATATGAGGATTCTGCATGATTATCATTTTTGGGAGACGGACATTGTTGTGTTATTTCCAGTTGTACAGTGATTGATTTAGTTATACAGCAGATTTTTTTATTTATAGCTCTGATATCTGTTTAGCTGTAGTACTTTTCTTGCAGGTAGGACGCTTCACCTATGCGGGTTTGGCATAGGTGGCGGATCTGTTGGCGAGCCGGGTCGCAGTTTCGACCCCGGGGCGTGACTGATTAGAGTGGTATCAGAGCCTAGGTTGTAGGTCATTGAGGACTTAGACACCCTAGGCTTGTGGTTGGACATTAGGATGACTACGTGAGAGTCGTGACTTTTAGCGAGAGTCCTGATCGAGTTTTGTACCTCTCCCATGAGACGGGATGAGTGATTGGCATGTTTATGCTCCTAAGCGATTATGTTGGCTGCAGACAACATAATGTTGTGGAATTGATAACATGTCTTAGACTTTCGCTGGATTGGGTCGTATGGTTGTTGTGTCCTGATGTTTGTTATTGTGCAGTGGTCTACGATGCTTGTGAGACGTCGTGCAGTGAGGAATGCGCTTCCGCATCTGATTAGTAACCCGAGCAGCGGGAGGCAGAGCTATCAGAGCAGAGCGAGACCCAAGAGTTATGGATCCAGATGGCACAGATGTCGGAGGCTGTCTGATGCCAGGAAGAAGCCATAGAACGTTTGATGCGCTTGTTGGAGCAGAGAGCATAGCCACTGGCAGTACCGCTTGAGTGTCCTCCAGTACTCTCTTCCTATGCAGTGGTATCTTCAGTTGTACCAGTGGCGCCGATGGAGCGAGCAGCCCCCTCCGTGCCGACGAGCAGTGCCGAGGCACCGAGGCAGGGTGGATAGTGGATAGTAGCTGAGCTTTGGGGACATCATTGATCGATGGAGCCAGTCCCGGCAGTCTGAACCATCCCGATTCATAGGTTTGAGTTGGAGCCTTTGTAGGCAGAATTGGGGTTGGTGGTGATGGAGAGACTCTCGGAGAGCCTCCCTGTGCTAGGGAGTTTATGCAATTGTTGAACTGCACGCTCCAGGTTTCGAGGGTTGAGGCGCATAGGATATGTTTGACGGGGAATGGTTTGCGCTAGGATGCATTTCAGTGTAGTTGGTCCCTCCGTTTTGGATTATTGACGCTTCGATGGGTAGGCATTGTGTGTGGAGCATGACGCTGCAGTTTCTTTGGTTAGGGATCGGCCGCCAGAGGCGAGTTCTGGATATCGGCGCTTGGCGTCGGGTGATGGAGGACAGACTGACCGGCAGAGGCATTTCTCATCTCCGTACCTAGATGGCGAATTTTCGAGATGCCAGAGATCGGGTGGACCCCGATGGCAGCATCAGCATCTATATCAGAGTAGCGCAACGGTAGCGTGGATTTGTTATCTGCGGATGACTTTATTCGTCGCCTCAATGTGAGCAGAGACAGAGGTTGTGCTCCCTTGTGGTTTATGTCCTTTGCAGTTGAGGCCGCGAGTTATACGGGTGGACTTATTGGTAATTATGGCAGTTCGGCGTTTCGACCTAGTGCTTGGGTTTTGGTTGGCACAGTGCCACAGGATGTTAGACTGCGGGAGGTGAGGACTTTGACCTTCTGCGAGGCAGACGAGAGGAGATTTGGTTGTTGAGGTCGTTAGAGCACACTGGTTATAGCGACAGTGTGAGAGGTGCTTACGGCGGCACCGGGACCCAAAGATATCTCTGTTGCCACGAGATTCCGGGTGTGATTTCACCTGAGCTGTTGATAGTGCCGCCGGTTAGGGAGATAGAGATTGGGTTGGCGTGGTTCGGGGAACCGCGCCACCCTCGACAGCACCTCATTGGATATTGCCAGTAGAGCTGTGAGAGCTGATGGCGCAGTTGCAGGATCTGATGGATCGAGGGGTCTGTTTGACCTAGTGCCACATCGTTGATACACGACTGTGAGGGCCCTTTTATGGTTCGTGTGTAGACAGGTCCGAGTATTATTCTGGACCTTTTGTTGGAGTCATACTCCGGCAGTTATTGTATGGTGCGGGTACCTACTTGGAGTCAGACAGCCGAAGACCTTGCCTAGAGGGTGTTCAGGACACGGTAGGGCATCTTGAGCTCTTAGTGAGGCCAATTGGATTGATTAACGCCCTGCCACTCTTTTGGTTTGAGGAATTGTGCTCCAGCTGTACTTGATTGTATTGGTAACAAGATCCTCCAGGGGTATTATGATCTACTCCCAAAGCGACTTGGAGCGTGAGGGGCACTGGTAGATGCGTTACCATGCTGTGTGGGTGAAGCTGTATGCCAGGTTATTGAGATACAAGTTTTAGCTTTAGAAGCTTACCTTCTTGGGTCACCATGTGTTAGCCGTAGGAGCGGCGGTGGAATTCCGGCCAATGTGGATGCTATTTGAGTTTGGCTGAGATCAACATTTATTGTTGAGGTGAGGAGCTTTTTGGATTTGGCAGTGCCAGGAGAGTATGGCGAATGGATGATGAGACTGGTACTAGCGCCGATTTTAGCATCGCCAGTGATGGGAGATGGATTTGCGTGTCACAGTGATGCCTCCCATAGTGGCTTTGGAGTTACAGTAGATTATTGTTGAGGAGCAGGGCTCGTGGTTGTGTCCCTGAGGGTCCCTTTTGACGGTACACTGCGGTGAAGCAGTCCCTGCGGATGGTCAGGATCCAAGAGTGATTGATCGAGGACCCTAGCCGATTAGGGCTTCTCTTCTTTGGATGACCGTATGGGTATGTCTCGGATCGCCTGGTTGAGCTGGCACCAGGGAGCAGTGTTGGTGCGTGCTACATTGGTTGTTCTCTCTTTTCCCCCAGCCTTTTGTTGGCGTGCGTGATGGTCCTTCCATGTCTCAGCAGGAGTGTTAGGCTTGTGGATTCCTCGCCCGTGATGGACTCGTTTCCTTTGAGATCTGCGAGTACTTGTGGTACGAGGGACGCCCGTTGCGAATTCTGGCTCGTGAGATGAGAGAATTATGCAATTTGGGCCATGCCGTACCGGTTGTTGTTGTTGTTGTGGAGTAATCACGGGGAGTGACAGGTGACTTGAGAGCTGGAGACGGAGTGTTATGTACCTACCCTTGTTTTTGTGGCACCTTTTGGGTTGAGCTAGTTTCGAGGACGAAACTTTCTTTTAGTGGGGGAGGATGTGGTGACCCAGATCTCCGCAGGGCTTCTACAGTGCGTTTAGCAGCTTCTGGAGGCCTATGTGGCATGTCGGCGGTGTTTCTGCACCAATTTGGACTCTAGTGATGGACTTCGGGTGTATAATGGATCTCGTGAGTGATCGGAGGACCCCGTCGGATGTTTTGACGTGGTTTCGCGCGAAATGGTTATTAAAATTGGACTCAGCGCGAAATTTGAGTAAGAACACTTCTCCGGAAATTTTCGGCAAATTTTAGAAGGGGAATTTGGCAAATCGGACTTCGGATTTGGATTCAGCGCGCGAAAACGGTCAAAATGGACTATTTACTTGTATTTTTCGGAGCTCGGATGACCCGGCACGGATTTCGAGGATTTTGGTACTGTTCCGGCCGCCGGAGGGGCGCCGGCGGCGGCGGCGGGCGGCGGAGCGCGGCGGCTGGCGGCGGCGGAGGTGCGCGGTCCACCGCGGAGGCGTGCACCCGGGCGCTGGCCACGTGGCGCCTCCCGGTTGGCGGGCGCAGTGGGCGCGGTCCACGGGATGGCGCGGGTGCACGGTGGACCGGAGCGGGACACGTGGCGTGATGGCATTGGCTGGTGCACGAGCGCGCGGTCCACGCAGCTGGCAGCGGGTGCCTCGGGATGCGGACCCGACACGGGGCCGTGGGCGGCGCGGCCGCGCACGTGGGCGCGACGTGGGCGCGGCCGGGCGCACGTGGGCGCGAATCCCAAGGAGTTGACTCCGCGTTCGGCGGCAGAGCTGGAGGACACGTGGCGCGACGCGGTTGGCCGCGCTCGCTGTTGCCTGTTCGGGGACACGTGTCACTCCAGGGGCGATTCGGGCGCAGCTGGTTTGGGGTACATTTTGGGTCACTGTAGCAGCCCGGAAGTTGGGACAAAATGGGTATTTCAGGATTTGTTGAGTTGGGGCTATAAATAGCCCCCTTTGGCCTGCGTTTTGAAGGTTTTGCCGAGCTCTTTTCAGGCAGAGGTTTTAAGAAGAAATGTTCCTCACCTTGTGCTCCACCTTGTGATGGATTTACAGAATTTTTGGAGGCCTCGAGATCCGCGCTTTCTGCGACGCGGCGCACTGCGACGTTTCTTGGATTTTGGCTTCTACCGTCGCCTTTCAGTGTGGGAGACCCCCTGAGCTACCCCGATGGAATTTTGAGACGATTTTTGCGGCACCGCGTTCACGAGAGGTACGCCTTCGATTTCCGTGTTGATCACCTTGACTGATTCTGAGTTCTTGGCACGGTTTACGAGGCATTTCTAAGCCACTGTTTTGCTGGTGGATTTCTGGACAGCGGAGGCTTGCCGGAATTTTATCTCCGCAACCGAGTGTCGGATCGAGACGAGCCTATACACTTTTTGGATCTACTCGTCGCAAGGATTATCATTGTATTTTTCCGGGATTTTTCTGAGGCTTGCCCGAAGGTATACTATTCCCCTTTTATCTGTGTTTGAGTTTACAGTTGTGTGGTTGTGAGTGTTTGCGCACCTGTACTGTGGAATTTGTAACTTGGCCTACGGGGCTCGGATTTGGGCGTGCAGGTACCCGTTTCGAAGGTCTCGACGAGACGCTCGCGGTGATATTTTTATCGGAATTTTCAGGGCACTTTCTGCAGGTGGGAATTTTAGATCTTCAGGACTGTCTTCTGCAGATTTTTGTACTTGGTTATTTTGTGGAATAAAGTGTAACCTTGGACCTTTTGTTGTACCCAGGAGTATTTGCAGATGTTTGTGAACCCGTTGGGTTGAGGATTAGTGGAGGTTGTTGCTTCTGGTGTTTTCAGCTGTGGAACTCCGGACAGTTAGCATTTTCAGGTGGGTGGCCTTGTCTTCACGACCTATGGACTGTGCATTAATTCTATCTGTGTAGGGACTTGCATGTTATAGATGTGTTTTATATAGCATGCTAGATTATAGGAATTGATGTTCCTGATGTTGATAGATCATCATGTATTTATTGTCCTTCCCTACAAGCTGTTGATTATTGTTATCTTGGAATTTGACCTAGCACCCCTGGCATATGATTGCATGTGTAACCAGACTGATAGAAAACCCTCACTTGGGCTAGGGTTATTTCTGCTTTAGACATCCACACTTCTATCTTTCCTGGACATAGTGTTCTTCCTCGCCCGGGTAGTGGGCCGAGTGGTCAGGAGTTATCTTTTAGTGTGGGATGCATGTTACACTCGTGCTTGGGAGCAGAGTGGCGTCTGGTAGATGTAGTTGGTTGTTCATCTGTAGCGGGAGCCGTTTGGGTAGACGGCGGTCCCGAGATGTTTTATTTTTCTTGTTTTATCTGTCGCCGCTGTGCTAGTGGCAGCGGTAGATCAGTGTTAGCAGAACCTTAAACCCAGAACCTTTTTGGACACACATATGATTTTTGTCAACCAAATATTTTCTTCCAATCATCGTAGGGTCGCCTGAGTCTGTTCCTGTTTGATTGGACGAAGGCATTAGCCCTTCGAGGCTTAGATATAAAACTTGGTTTCAACTGTTTTCCTAAGCAGAACTAAAAATCATTAAATATGGATTTCTTACAGATCAGATGGCTTCAGTAAGAAATGTCACAGTTTTTCCTATAAATTAACCACCGAGATGATTCGAGTGGTCTGGGTTCTAAGGTCTGCCTTTTCTTGGGACGAGAACAACGAGAGGCTATGCCTAGAGCCTGTTCTTGTTTGATTTGGGTTGTAGGTTCTAGTCTTTCGGTGTTCCCGGACCCTTCATTGGGTCAGTGGTTGAGATGTTCGGCCTGTTTGGCCTGTTGAGTCAGCTGTTCACAGTGGATGCGACTTGGTGCCATGAGTTGGCAGAGTGTGATCTAGAGATTGTTTCTCTGATTTAGTGGTGGAGGTGGTTCTCCCACTTAGCCTTGAGGATCTTGGGGTTCTGGCAGATCGAGTCGTGGAGGTTTCCCGACTCAGCCATGGTCGTGCATTTATCAGATTGAGTCGTTGAGGGTTCTCCGACATAGCTGTGAGAGTGTGTTGGGCTATTCCTGTTCGAGTCGAGGTTCTTTTTCCGACTGAGTTGTGCTTTGAGCTTGGAGTTACCGATCTGTTTGATCGTGGATCATAGCCTGCATGAGCCACATTTGAGCTTGACAGAGATACTTTACAGAGATACTTGAGATGGGTTACTTTTTACTCGAGCGGGTCGCTCCCCTCGAGTGCCACTCCGGAGTAGGCGAGACCGGGTTGTTATACCGGCGTGAGATTGAGCTTCTCTATCGCGACTTGTCGTTGCATTTGTCCCTCTGGCTGTGCTGGTGTTGGCAGTCATGGACGCCCTACGTAAGTCCGCTCCTCCGGGACGTAACGGCAGTAGATCCTACGTAAGTCCGCTCCTCCGGGACGTAACGGCAGTAGATCCTACGTAAGTCCGCTCCTCAGGGACGTAACGGCAGTAGGTTGGCGCAGGCTTGACTGGACCCGAGGAGGCAGTCAGTTCAGATTGAGTGATCAGAGATGAGAGTTAGTTGTGGCATCATGTTCTTTCTGTCCCACTCTTTGAGCATCTAGATAGAGGCATAGTAGCTGTAGAGTTTACTTTTCCCAGCTTTCCTTACAGCACTGCTTTTGTTACTTTATGCCTCTAGTGGACTTAGTGGGCAGACCGTCGGGCTTGTTGGCGGCACCCACTGAGAACTACTTGGGACGTAGTTCTCACACCCGTCGTGGTGTCTTTTCCCACAGGAACTTCTACTCCAGTTCCTGTTGTTCCTGTTGCTGATCCTTCTGACCGAGGTGAGGGAGTCGCGAGCTAGTTCCCTACCCGTCGTTGGAGTGTAGCGGTACCCCTTCAGAGGAGAGCTCCAGTAGATTAGTTATTTTATTTTTCCTCCTTTGAGAGACTGTTGTAGTGAGGATTGTTATGTATTGAGAGCCTGTACACTGATGTATTTATTGGAGTTACCTCCCGGTTGAGTTCTGAGTTTGTATATGAGGATTCTGCATGATTATCATTTTTGGAAGACGGACATTGTTGTGTTATTTCCAGTTGTACAGTGATTGATTTAGTTATACAGCAGATTTTTTTATTTATAGCTCTGATATCTGTTTAGCTGTAGTACTTTTCTTGCAGGTAGGACGCTTCACCTATGCGGGTTTGGCATAGGTGGCGGATCTGTTGGCGAGCCGGGTCGCAGTTTCGACCCCGGGGCGTGACAACTATACTGATATGTTCGTAGATGCACCATGTTATCATCTGTTCCACTTTTTGAGCATCTAGATAGGGGCATAGTAGATGTAGAGTTATTCATTTCCGGCTCTTTCCTTTAGTATTTCATTTATTACCTTATGCCTCTAGTAGACTTAGTGGGCAGACCGTTGGGCTTGTTGACGGCACCCACTGAGGACTACTGTGGGATGTAGTTCTCACACCCGTCGTGGTGTCTTTTTTCCCAGGGACTTCTACTCCTGTTCCTGCTGCTCCAGTTGCTGCTTCTTCAAACCGAGGTAAGGGAGTCGCGAGCTAGATCCCTACCAGTCGTCGTCCAGAGAGTAGATGTACCCTTTTTATATTATGAGAGTTACTTGTTGTTGATAGACCTTGTAGTGAGTTATAGAGTTGTACTTTTCTTTCAGAGTTGAGTGACTTGTACTTTGGTGTGGACTTTGTATTATTTTATTTTATTTCTAGCAGTTTATTTTCAGCTCTGATATCTGGATAGTTTAGTATCTATCTTTTGCAGGTTAGACGTTTCGTCTATACGGGGTTCACCGTATGGGCGGCGGATCTGTTGGCGAGCCTGGGTCGCAGTTTCGACGCCGGGGCGTGACATTCTGATTGGGGGTAAGTACAAATGTAAATTAAATGTTAAGTTTTAAATTAATGGCAATGTTGGAATTTTAGGTTTACCAAATTTGCAGGTTATCTAATTCCTATGAACATTGGAATCCAACTGCTATTAATGAATTTGATACTAATGTTGAGGAAGGAGGTGATAATATCGACGAATGAGATTGTAATGTTGACAGGGGTGGTGATAGTGATATTAATCATGAGGATTCACCAATCAATGATGATCAGAATAGTAGTGAGGATGACGAACTGGATGTTTCATTTCCAGATATAGATGATAATCATGATGGAGGGTTAAATGATCTTGCAAATACAATTTACAGTCAAATGGACAACCCACAAATCAGCAATGATTATGTAGACAATCCTGACGAGGAAAATAAATTTATTGATCATCCGGAACGTTTTCTTTCAGATACTAATTGGATAAATCAGTATGCTGTAGATCATACAGATCTTAATATTCGACAAATCAATACTGGTCTCCCTAGCATCGACGGGAGTTGGGCTGGACGTGTCTTTCAAGATAAAGCATCTTTATTGGATGCTCTAGACCGGTGGCATATTGAGCATAATGTACAAATGAAAGTATTGAAATCTACAAGAACGATTTACACTGTCAAATGCTTAGTAGAGGGATGTTCTTGGAGATTACATGCTTCAGTACCCAAAGATACGACATATTTTTGGGTAAAAACATATGCTGGTCCACACACATGTGTAATTTCAATACTGAATGCAGCGCACCGTAATTGTAATTCGACCCTTATATGTCAATTGATTCTTCCGACATTAAAGGTTAGACTTAATATGACGCCAAAAGAAATTCGAGATACGGTGCGAACAGAGTACCATACTGACATAACATATTGGAAGGCTTGGCAATCAAAGAGTAAAGCATTACAAATTATTTACAGGAGCTGGGAGCAATCGTACACTGACTTGCCTCGTTACCTTTCTATGGTAAAGAATTCTAATCATGGTACTTTATGGCGTCTGGATCATAGGTGGCCCGCTGATGGCATTTTTCCCTTTGGTCGAGTTTTTTGGTCATTTGGACCTTCGATCCATGGATTTGCACATTGTCGGCCGGTGGTGAGTATTGATGCCACACATCTGTACGGCAAATACGAAGGTCATGCTTTGATAGCGACGGCTGCAGATGCAAATGGTGGATTATATCCTTTGGCATTTGCAATTTGTGAGGGAGAGAATACCGAGAGTTGGCGATGGTTTTTGCATAACTTGCGTCACTATGTTACCCGTGATAGAGCCATTTATTTTATATCTGATCGATTTCCTGGATTGAGGGAAATAGTGGCTACTATCTATCCTCTAGCACGGGGTCACTTGCATCGTTGGTATCTTCGACATATGAAAGCAAACATGAAAAAGCGCTTCAAGACCGACATATTGTTAGATAAATTCTGGCATATCGGAAAAGCTGCAGCACCGACGACATATAATCAGCTGAAGGAAGAATTAGAGGTGTTGGATCACGATGCTTGGGAGTGGGTCCATAATCTTGACAGATATAAAGAGTACTGGGCAAGAGCATTTGATGGAGGCCGCCGGTTTGGATTGATGACTACGAATCTTTCTGAATCGTTAAATGAGGTTCTTAAGGACACTCGTGGTTTGCCTATCACGGCTTTTGTTTCGGCTACTTTTTATAAGCTTAATAAGTATTTCTGCGAGCGCCGTGCGGCCGGTGAACATTCGACGGACGCTTTTGTCCCTAAAGTCAAAAATAAGATTACTGAAAATTTAGATACGGTGCGGGCACATCATGTTGAAAGATTTGGACTCACAGAATTTGAAGTTAAAACTGAAGATTTCGACTACAAAGTGATCGTCAATGGAACAAATGTCGAATGTTCATATTGTGAATTATATCTAACAGGAATACCTTACTCGCATGTCTTAGCAATTTGTAGTAGATCACATATGAGATTAGCCTACCAGAATTTTACTTCACCCTGGTATAGTACAGACTGCTATCGTGCGGCGTACGCACCACAATTTCATCATGTTCCTGATAGACGGCACTGGCCACGACCCCAAGATCCCCCGATTGTACCGCCTCCTATACGAAGGAAGAAAGGTCGTCCACGATCTACACGTATTCGTAATGTAATGGACGAGGGGGGTGGCCGACGAGGAAAATGCTCTATTTGTAAGCAGGCAGGCCATTATAGGAGCACTTGTCCACAAAATACAGAAATAGTGCAACGAGGACGCCAGCGTATGTAGATTGGTTGTCTTAATATTTAATTATATTTATCTTGTCTTAATATTTAATTATTTTTAGCTATCATGTTACTAATATGTAGATTGCTTATTGCAGATGGCAGATCACGAGGACGCGGGGCCAGTTGATGCGTCTGTCTTGGTAGACCAGCATCGCCATAGGTCCGCCTTTATCAGGACTGAGGTAAGAGCTATAAATTTTTATTTTTTGAAATATTATAAATAAGCTGAATTCATGTAAGAGCTAACTATATTTTTTTTGCATCACAGGGTTATCGTCCTGTCTTGTTCGCAGAGCACGGGCGCAAGATGAACCAGTGGGAGCTTGAACATCCAGCGGTAATAGATCTACTTCGCCAGTCAGGATTTTACGGGTTATCACGGCTGCGACGATTGGTGCTGGATCAGGCTCTACTGGGCGCCCTTGCCGAGAGGTGGAGACTGGAGACCTAGACCTTCAACTTCCGCCACGGTGAGATGACCGTCACACTCCAGGATGTGGCGGTTATTTCGGGTCTCCGTGTGCATGGTGCGCCGGTCTCTGAATCCACCCGTCACGATTGGCCTGCTCTATGTATGGATTTATTGGGGATGGTACCTGATCACATCAAGGGGTCTACGGTTTCTCTAGATTGGTTATATCAGCATTATCATGATATACCTCTAGATGCCCCTGCCGGAACAGTCGCAGCTACCGCCCGTGCTTATATTCTATATCAGATCGGGGGTAGTCTGTTTCCAAACCCCAGCGGATATAAAGTTCATCTAAAGTGGCTACCACTTTTAGCTGACTTTGATATCTGCGGCGCTTATGCGTGGGGTGCTGCGACTCTGGCATATATATATCGAGCGCTAGGAGATGCTGCGCTGAACGGGAAGGCCGAATGCTGCTGTTTTGGGACCCTATTGCAGGTATAAAATCTAATTTTTTGATTTCAGTATTATCTTTATATATTGGTATTATATATTTTATTTATTATATTAACCCGTTGGCGTGAATTTACAGATCTGGGCTTGGGACCATATTCATATCGGCCGACCTACAGGCGTCCTAGATCTGCCCGATATAGTCGATCGACCTCTGGGTTGCCGGTAAGATATTTATTTGATATAGTAGATTTTTGTATTTCAATTGTAATTGCAACTAATATATGTTTTTTATAATCTAGATGGGGTAACACTGGAGGGCTACGTTTTGGAGCCAATGTCAGGACGTGTGACATTGAGGTTTACAGAGACGAACTAGATCAGCAGCGAGAGGCGCAGGTATGTAGATGTTTTATTGAATACTTTAAGTATATTTTGCTTCAACACTTCTATATTAACTAATCATTTTGTCCATTAACAGGTTATATGGATGCCGTACACAGATCAGATTATAGATACATTACCGGATTTCTGTGTGCATGGCTCAGCGGTCTGGCGTGCAAGGACAGTCCTTATTTGCTTTCATATTGTCGAGATGCACGTGTCGGACCGAGTCCTGCGGCAGTTCGGTCTTCTCCAGCATATACCTCTCAATGTGGAGTCCATCCAACGCATCACATCACGTGGGCGTTCAGATGATGATTGGATCGCATTTCATGCTATCCACATTGAGAGGTGGTCCGGGAGGCTAGATCAGATTTTTGATCAACTCCCGGCTGCTGGTGAGGACCCACTGCAAGCGGCATCCATATATATGCAGTGGTGCTGGAGCATTACGAGACGATGGATATCTCGTCCAGTACAGCGTCCTCCGCAGACTTTTCATCCTCGTGGGCATGTCGAGAGAAGACTGGTATAATAATTTATATATATATATATATATATTTAATATATTCAGCTTTCCTCATATATATTTAATTTTAATTTCTAAATTAAAATGCAGGCCGACACACTACGACATGTTCATACTATTGTCGACCAGATATTGCAGGACCCACCGCCGACTCATACTATTGTTCATACTTTGAGAGAAATGAACGACAATATTCAGATGGTACTACAGCATGTACCATCTGAACCTACGGCCAGAGTGTCAGGCGGACCTTCATACGAGGGAGCGACCTCGAGTCATCAGGTACCATTTAGCATAGAATTCAAATTAAGTTTTCAAATTCAAATTAACAAACTATTTACACTCTTTCAGGTGCCACGATCTCCATCTCCTACCATTCAGGCCCCGATGACATTTCCTTCGACGTCAGCATCGCTCCCGCCACTAGTATCACGGACTTTATTTACTTCTACATATTCACGCCGTCGTCCATCGTCATCATCGCCACAGGATGAGGGTGGTATCATCGAGGAGCTCGATCAGTTGGCAGCAGTCGAGCATCTCGATGATATACCTATCATCGACCTTGTTGTTCCCCGTGGGCGAGGGCGAGGGCGAGGGCGTGGACGTGGGCGTGGCCGAGGACGTCGAGGTCGAGGACGTGCTCAAAATTGAGCTTTTGAGTTCGAAGTTGTCGTATACACATTTTTGTAAAGTTCATTTTTTGATGTTACTCAACTCTCATTTATGAATGTAATGATTGTTGGGCCTTCATTTGATTTTGTGAATGTAGTTTTTGCTTTTTTAATGTTAATTGTCATTGCTTGCAACTTGTTGTACAAATTTAAAATTTTTTTAAAGTGATCTTAAGTAATGTGTGTAGGTCCAGGTAAAGGCGCTGAGCCATTCAGCGCCTTTAGTGTTCTGCACTGAAGGCGCTGAGTCGCTCAGCGCCTTTAGTGTAAATCACTAAAGGCGCTGAGCAACTCAGCGCCTTTAGTGATTTACACTAAAGGCGCTGAGCTACTCAGCGCCTTTCATATAAACCACTAAAGGCGGTGAGCAACTCAGCGCCTTTAGTGTTTTATACTAAAGGCGCTGAGCGACTCAGCGCCTTTACACAGAGCTTAGCCATTTTTCGCTTACACAGAACTTAGTCATTTTTCGCGACGAAAAATGACTAAGTCCTCAACGCCTTATAGTCTATGCTGAAGGCGCTGAATGAAACAGCGCCTTCAACATATAGCATGAAGGCGCTGATTCATTCAGCGCCTTCATAGGTTTTCTTGTGAAGACGCTGAACGCTTCAGCGCCTTCAACATATAGCATGAAGACGCTGATTCATTCAGCGTCTTCACAGGTTTTCTGTGAAGACGCTGAACGCTTCAGCGCCTTCAGATCGTCTAGCCCCCGTGGCGCCTTGCTGGCGAAAGGAGGATTAGTTTTACAAATTTTTTTTTTATAAGATTATTTCGTAAATATAAATATTTGGAAGGATCATTTTGAAAAAAAATCCCCATCAATTACCTGCGAGCTCACTCGTTTGGTTTGTTTATTAATTTAGATATCAGCCTTCTCCGCAACAGCCTTCTCCAGGAAGACTTGCGGCCAGGTACAGCTATTGGGACAGGAACGATTAATCAATGTAGACTATATGATATTACAACAAGATGTGATTTCAACAGTACCTTGTCGACGATGAATAATAAAAAACTAATGATGAGTTAATTATCGACGATGAAAAATAAAAAACGAATGATGAATTAATTATCTCTGCAAAGATAGAAAGAAAGAAAGAGAAAAAATGGAGAAAAAAATTAAACAAGAGGAGGAGAAGGAGGAGAAGGAGGAGGGGGGAGGAGGAGGAGGAGGATGAATCATCGATCGGCATCAAGGAATACGGTACAGCTTAGAGGGCTTCAAGCCCTTCGTGACCTCGAAGTACTTGAGGGTCTGGACCCACCTGGCGTTGCTCTTGAGCTTATGCACGGCGATGGTGTCCGGCACAAAGTCGTGGCGGAAACAGTTAGGCTTCTCGAACGGTCCCCTGAGGTCGTACATGGCGGGGGCGGCGTCGAAGCGGTTCTTGGCCTTGTTGGCGAGGTTGAACCACCTCCCCACCCACATGTCCTCGGGGCCCTTGACGTCGTTGCCGGCGACGTCCGACGTGGCGATCCACCGGACCAGGTCCCACGACACCACGTAACCCATGCCCTCCATGAATGGGGGGAAGGGGAAGAAGTTCTTGTCGTCGCAGGGCTCCTGAAGGCCCAAGTACATGTCCTCCCTGGGCTTGTCCCTCAGGGCCGCCACCAGGCGGGGCAGGCGGAAGTAGATGTCGTCGTCGGCCTTCATGACGAAATCGTAAGGAGGAGGAGGTGGGTGGTCGCCGCTGCCGCTGTCGTTGAAGAGCGTTGGGAGGCTGGCGAAGTAGGTGTAGGTCTTGCCGTCGTCCATGTTCTCGGCGCAGTCGAGGATGATGATGTCGTCGTAGCGCATGATCTCGAGGGCGACGAACACCCGCTGCTCCTCGGTGGTGAGGTTGCAGAAGACGAAGCGGACGTCGACGATGGCGCCGAGGAGGTTCTGCTCCTGCTGCAGGGAGTACACCATGCGGAGGAGGTGCCGGCGCTCGAAGTAGTCGGGGTGGGTGACGACGCCGATGAGCAGCCGGAACTCTGGCTGTGGGGGTGAAGCTGCGGCAGCCGAGCTGTTGTCGGCGGCCGAGGAGGAGAAAGAGGAGAAAGAGGAAGGTGTGCTGCTGCTGCAGGCCGTGAAGCTAGGCAGGAGGCGGAAGTCGTGATGAGTGTAGAAGATCAGGAACGTCAGAGCCAACAGAGGGAGGAGGAGGACGACCACGACGAAAGGGATGCTGCCCGGCGATTTCTTCGAAAAGGAGAACATATTTCTACTTAATTGCTTCTATGTTACGAAGCTCAGCTAGCTGGTACCAACGTCCGTTCCGTTGTTAATTGATATCTATGATTAGTACCTGGCCTGCGAGTCTCCTTCTCATACTTAATTGGTATATTATGGATGGATGGATGGAGTGGCGAGAAGAGTTGTTGGATCGTCTAATTGATAAATAAAGAGATTCCTAGCTATAGCTTCTCACCGCCTAGTCTGGTCGGGCTCGGACGGATGAGTTGGGGGCAACGTGCGCGGCAGAACTGGTCTCGATCACCGTGGTAGGAATCTTACATTTTAAAATTGATCTACACATCTTACAATAAAATGTGCAGGTAATGTTTTTCAACGGAAGTTACTTCTAGAAAGAACTCTCAATTTTCTTTATTAGTAAAATAGATCGCTATTCGTTGAATATTCGCAACGTGAGTGCCAGCTTTAATGTTTTAAAACTTTACTTTTGCTGGATTAGGCAGTAGGGATACACAGATTGTATTCGTGGCCCAAGCTACCAAGGTCTCATTTGATACCACCGCCTTTTCCATTTTCTTTTAAAACACTAATTTTATAATCTTTTACACTTATACTGAAATTTGTGTTAGAGATTTTTAGTTTTTTTTTTTTGTTACTAAACAAACGATTTGCATGTAAAAGATTCTAAGCAATCCATTATCTAAATCTCCTACACTATTTTGTATTAAAATTTTATTCAAAAAAATAAAATAAAAATAAAAATAAAGTCTAACTGAGGGAGGCCCAAACCTACAATTTTTCTGCATCCCACACGCCGGCATTGTTCCTGTGATCTCTCCAAATCTCAAAGTATTGATGATCAAAATAATAATAATAATAAAATCTCAAAAAAAAAAAAAAAAAATGAGAGAATGAAAGAATGCTTAAAGTAGCTAAACTTTGAATTTAGGATCTCCAGATATTAACTATTAAGCTTTTTGTCATTTACTACTGTTGGTATGTTGGTAGTCTCAAATTATTTATTGCCAAGAGGGTGTGGGGGGGGGGGGGGGAAAGACACTGATTCCAGCTAACGGGTTTTATAAATTCCACATCCCGGGGCTCACTGGGGTAATGCTTATCCACCCTTAATATTAGATGAATATTCTATTTCAGGTCAGCCATTTACTTGCCATTAAATTAAGGAAGATAAGAGCTCTTCCTTGCGCTTGCTTCCAACACAAATTGAACCATCGCCTTCGACTGCTGCAAATGCTGACAGAGCTTTGCCCACCGTAAAGGTTTCTTGCAGACACCGTTGGCACATCTACAATTTCATACAACGACGTGCACAAGCCACCTCATTATATATGTACATATATCCCAACCCACGAATCCCGCGAATCCCACGAATCATTCATTCATTAACAAAGGCAGCGAACACTGGTAATGTAATTTTTATTTGCATGCATCATTGAAATCACTTATTATATAATTATTCAACATACTGCAGGCAGATCTCATTTAGTTACATTTCTGCTCTTTCTTTCTTTTTCTTTTTCTTTTTCTTTGCTGACATCGGATTGTCTACAATTCCTTCATCTATTGTATTTATTTTGACAAGTAAAAAATAATAAAAACAATCCAATAGCATAAAGGTTTATTCTCTACATTCCCGAAATTGTAGTCAGGGGTGAGCCTCAATTGGTTTAGTTCTGCTTTTGCGGACATTTCCAAAACAGAACCAAAAAGAAATTATTCGATCCAGCTTGGTTGGCTTACTAATGTCTGATAGGCATACTGATGTCTTCAATTATTTGTATAACCAACCATCAGAGCAGACTCACAAACCTTTTCAAGCGTTCTTAAGATATCGCTCAGTGTGCATTGGAAGATGTCTTACAAACTAGCATAAATCTGTCAAAATGAAGTTTGTACTGCTTGTATAGCAGTAAAAGCTGATTTAAATAGTCATTTGAGCTACATAAATATGCTTTCAAGCTTTTCAAGCAGTGGTTCCTGCTGGGATAAAAGAAAAGGCGCACACGCTCCTGGGAATATGAATGATTCTATAAGATTTCAAACTTTAATAATGTCATTCGCATCTTATTCGAGTTTCGGAAGTGTGGCATGACAACTCAACTACCTTTATAAAGAATACCTCGTGTTCTGTGGTGCAGGGCCGGCCTGCCTGCAAGTTATTTAGTGTGCCACACTGCCGCCATCATTTTCTCATTTGCAGTCTCCAGTTGGATTAGTCTTTGTTGATCAATCTCATCCCCTTCAATTTGTTGGATATAGGAGGTAGGATTAATTTTCTATACAATTTAACTCATAGACCAATGAGAAGAACAGACAAAACTAATTTTTAGAAGTGAATAATTTTATTCATTGCATTAAAAAAAACTGAAATACGAATATCTCTTTTATAGACATGGTTGGCAAATCATGTTGCCACATTTTTAGCTTCCATATTCATGTTCTCATTAGTAACAACCCATTAACTCAACTAAGTACAAAATAAAAACTACCATCTAAAAACACTCCACGAACTAGATCATGAAGAACATGTTCATAGACCACAACTTCTAAATTCTAGATCACTTTGAATAAAGTATTTCCATGTTCAACACAATTGAGTGGGTAGAAAGGTAGAAAGGTACAAAGCTACCAGGCCTTCGAATGAGTCATCAAGACCTCCTACACAAAAATTGTCTGTTCGCTGGCTTCGCGTCTGAGTGGTGAAATTTCATCCTCGAACTCAATGGGCATCACTCTCTCCTCTATATTCTCTATAGATTCAGAGGTTTAATCACGGATAACATGCTGCTTGCCCTCCTCCTCGTGCAACTTATTTAAAATCCTCCAAGTAACAACGTCTGGTTTTAGACCATTCTTCCTCATCTCATGCACTATCTGATAAGCCTCTTTCTTCGAACACATCTTGCAAGCGCTGTCGATGCCCGGAGAGACAACAACCCACCAATTCATACAAGAAATCACAGGCCCGATCCAATTTACCGAGACGACAAAGGTCTCTCTGCATATGGCTGCATAGACGTAATCATCACGTACGGATCTTCTTTGCCTTCTCAATCCGGCCTCGCCGGGGTTGGGGTTGGGGTTGGGGTCGGCGGCGGAGCAGAGCTCGCGGATCCGCCTCGACTAGTAGGCCTGCTCGCCCGCGCTCTCCACTTCAACAACTCCTACTCCCGCTGCTGCTGCTGCTTGCCCTACTACTAATGCTTTTTCCTCGGGTGGTGACGAAGCGGCAGAGCTGGAGCTGCGACCGACGCATGACGATGACGATGACGAGGAGGGAGGGAGGGAGGGAGGGAGGGAGAGGCAGGGGCGTACGGACAGCCCCGCTACGGTTCGGAATGCGGTCTGCGCTCTCATTTCTAAGACTTCCGGTCTCCTCTAGTGGGAGACGTTCCGAACCGGCTCCGGTTCTACCGGAACCTAGTTGTCTCGCTAATTCATCTAGTCTCGCTAATTCATCTATCTTATTACGAATAAAGCGAATAGTATATTATTTATTTATTATTTTTTTAAAAAAAAAATAATAACTGTGTATCGAGCTGTTTAGTTTTGGTTCAACCCATATATAATTTGAGGTTCTCTTTTTCATTCGGCCACAAGGAAGAGGATATATATTTGGCACGAACAAATTTTAGAATTCATCTTAGAACAATTTAGCAAAATGTACGAAAGAAATAAAATAAAAAACTTTATGTATAAATTACACCGCCATCTGAACTCTATTAGGTAAATTTTATGCTATTCATGAAATATCTTTACAATTTATTTTGTATCCAATTTTTTTAAAAAAATAATTACATTAACTAGTTCAATTATATATTTTAATCTAAAAAAAAAAATTAAACTAATCGTTTTATTTGAATACGGATCTTCAGGAAAACGAACATGCTATTTGAAGCAAGAGAGATTTTATATGGGAATTCAACCTTCGTCTTAAATTTTTAGATATTTTTATAAAATATTACAGATAGAAATAGTGCTGATCGAGCACTCTTGGACTAATTTGACCGACGGATTCAAAGTGACCTTATAATAGAGAGGGCTGCGTTTATTTTGGGCGCTCGTGCGGCCAAATTAATTAGGAAGCTCGATAGTCTGGACAAATAATTTTTTAAATTCCGAAAGAACATATTAAGATAAATAATAATATTATTAATAATAAAGCGGAGGAGAAGTAATGAGTTTGATTACGACGGAGAAGAATCAAGGCGTCAAGTGGATGGATGCACGGCGTGGAATATATATATATATATATTTGGGACAATTTCCTACATACTCCTAAAAATTTCTCTGTTTTCAGATTTATCCCTCTTAGAAGGCTAATATTAAAACTACCCTTCTTACGTTCCAACTTCTTTTCAAAATACCCCTGAAGTTAAACTCTGTTAGTGAAACTGCCGTTATCTGTGTGTAATTACTATTTTGCCCTTTCAAATATACCCTAAACCCTAAAACCCTAAACCCAAAACCCTAAAACCCTAAACCCTAAATCCTAAAACCCTAAAAAACCCTAAATCCTAAAACCCTAAAAAACTCTAAACCCTAAACCCTAAATTCTAAAACCCTAAACCCTAAACCCTAGAACCCTAAAAAACTCTAAACCCTAAACCCTAAAACCCTAAACCCTAAACCCTAAAACCCTAAAAATCCTAAACCCTAAACCCTAAACCCTAAACCCGGACAAAATAGGTATATCTGATAGTTTTCAACTCCGATTATTATTTAACTCTAGTTTAACCCTAGTTAACTTAACAAAGGGAAACGGTATGAGTATTTTTAATAACGGTGGAACGTATGAAGGGTATATTGGAAAGAAAAAAATAAGAGGGATAATCAAATATTTTTTCATATTTCAGGGGTACACAGGCAATTATCCCTATATATTTATATGGTTGGTTAATTAATTTGCTGGGCGGTCCGATTAGTCGAAGCTATGCGTAGCCCACTCGTAGAAGCCACAGATTCGTCCGGCCAAGGGACGATCGTGCTGCTTCTGTTTACAACCGTAATAGAAGATTCCAAATATGTTTTTGCAGTGCTTGACCGCCAGGTCGCCCCGCAGGACTTTGCCCTTGTTAGTGATCTTATACAGCGAGGAGTCGGAGCCGATCAGGAAGCGGCAACCGCCGTTCTTCCAACGGCAGTATTCGACGTCGGGCCACCGCATGTCGAAGATCACAATGTCCGCCATGTAGTTGCCATCGTAGGCGTAGTAGCAGGTGACAACCAAGTACTCCGCGGGGTCCGCGCGGAAGTAGTACCTCCGGGCCTCGTTTGAGTGGAGGGCGAAATGGTGGAAGTAGCCGTCGGACGCCCCTGCCTTCTTCCCGCCGCAGCTCAGGCTCGCCTCGTGCGGCAGGTGGGTCTTCATCACCAGCAAGAAGTCGTTTGGCGTCGGGTACAGAAGACGCAATTTAAATATATCATCAGGATTCCCGCTGAAAGGCTGGAGGGCGGCCACCTCGTGCTTTTGTAACTGGATGAAGATCATGAAGAGGCCCACGAGGGCTCTCATCGTGAGCGAGATCCCGTAGGTCCGGCCGCCGCCGTTACCCGCCATCGATCTATTCATAACTTACTAGCTAAATAAATAATTATCTCAAGTATTCGGGTCGTCGACAGGGACGCCCTTGGCTCTATCTGCTATGGCGATAGGCAACACTTATTTATATACACACCACACAACCGACGCCGTTTCCCGATCGAGCGTTCAGCTGATTCGGATGCCACCCCATGCATGCGGACCTTAATGAACAAAATAATAACCAAGTCTTAAATTCTTCCGACCAAACATGCCTTAATGTCGTGCGGCAGTTTTCCAAATCTAGAAGTTGGTAATAAATCAAACAGTAACGGCCCGCATTAATTAGCCTATTGCAGGCGAATCAAAGCTACAATATGACCTGAAAAAAAAATACTAACAGCTGCTGAAGGTGAGATTTTAGGATCGATTCATCAGGGAGGATGAAATGAGACAAAGGGAAGACCCCGCCTCGACATCTGTTTGCTCATCTCAATCTGGTTAATTCGTAATCAATTTTAGCCAACGATTGTTGTGTTGATTCAACAATCTACCATGGTTGTTTTTTTTTTAGGGTAAGATAGCATTCTATCGCTTTATTCAAAAAAAAATTGAACTTAGCAACAGATTGAGACAACGGGACCTCGAAGACAAAGATGAAAACAAAAAAAAAAAACAAAAACAAAAAAAAATAACAACCGCATAATGCCTCCCAGATGCTGCTTAGATTGCAAATCTCAGCCAATAAAATTCCGGACGACTATTTGGAATCCATGGTTGTTCATCGAGTATTAGAGAAGAATAAACATGATTTACATTAGGTGCAAATTGATCTATTTCATGAAACCACTCATTTGTTTTTTGCTGGTTGCTCGTTAAAAAATATGAATTGAGACAAAAGCTTTATAAAGCCTTTTATAAAGATACCGATCTTCCGTCTGATATGCGGGACAAATATCGTTATAAGTTGTCCAAGTTGCCCTGAAAGGATTTGTTCGGTAATGAGTATAGACTGATCTAACATTAAAAAGTTTATCATGCAAACTTGGAACGTGCATCTATTGGGCTTTGTTTGAGATCTCGTTCCAAAATAACTAACTGTTTGACACGACTTCTATTCGTTCGCGTTGGCTCGACCGTGACATCCTTAGAGGCCACTTTTGGTAGACATTTCGATTGACGAAGTTGCAGGATTGCGAAGTTGGCACAATCCATCAGGGTTGAGTCGTGGGTGAACCAACGGAGAAAATTTTCTTGCAATGACCCATGCCATGACAAGGAAATCGGTGCCGCATGCGGGATTTAAAAACGTACCCCTCGGTGAGCACCTTCGTACCCCCGGGTCCCAAAGGGGATGCCTTGTTGGATATATAGAGGAGGGTAATGTCGAAGACACGAGGTCAACGACATTACGGAGCGGGGTATGCCATGAGGTTTTCCCTCCAGGTTCGCTTGCGCTACCTTATGCCGTTTAGAATCTCTGTAGTGGAGCGAACGAGCAGATGAGGGATAGTCTCGCGACGGTCGGTCCGCCGTAATAGACAAGGCCTGTAAAGGCAAGTGTGCCGGGCGGAAATTCGTGAGGCGTGAGGCCTACAAAGTTGGCGAGGCAAAAGAGAATGGGGCAATCGATGTCGATTTTCATAAAGTGAGCCTAAGAGTTGGACCAAGGGTGTTGGTGGCTGAGCGGGGCCATCCAATGGAGGTGCCAAGCAACGAACGATGAGGAAGTAAGCCGGATTGATTGTAAGCGATATCCGTCAAGCAACCTTGGAAGCTGGGCGAAGAGTGTTGGCGGCCAATCATGGTCGTGCAATGGAGGTGTCAGATGGTTAGCAGTGTGAAGAGAGGTCGACCGGTTAGCGAACCCTTGCAAAGGGAAGGTTGATAGGTTAGCAAACCCTTGCGAAGGGAACACGCGCGACAACAAGTAGCGTGGAGTATTCGGGAAGCCAACCTTTGGGCAGGATCGGGAGCGATGACGAAACTAGGTGGCCGACGGAACGAAACATACCCGACTCGATGATGTATCCCGTGGTGAAAATCTAAGGGCGCGGGGTGCCTTGGCAAGGCGAAGGGCTGATGGACGGGCAAGACGCGTGAGGCAAGTCGCTCGGTCATGTAGATGAGCGAAATGCACAAGGGCGGCTCGCCCGGGCTCATTCAAAAGGACCAAGTTGAGAAAACTAGTATTGCCCTTGGTACTATCTTTGAAAACAAAAGGGCATTCGGCTAAGTAACACTCTGAGGAGATAACTTGCATTGTCCTTGGTGCTATCTTTGGAGGCAAATGGGCATTCGGCTAAGTAGCACTCTCGAAGAAAGTTCGTTCGGCTAGGTAGAATATACTCGGCTTGATGGCCAACCTTGATGATGGGGTTGTTCGTTTGAAACTCCCGGATTCCGACGAGTGGTTTGACGTAATGCGCGACGCCGAGCAGTCAGGCCGCATAGAAGCTTGATTGGTTAATAAGATTCCGTTGTTTAAGTCCGGGGACATTCCCATGACAGAGGACTTGGGAACGCTTGCTCGGGTATGCGACACTTGAACGCTGCACGAGAAATTTTAAGGCAGAAAAGCTTACCCCGTGACACTATGCTCGCATACAACAAATAATAACAACACCAGAGGCCACTCAATTTAACTTCAAAAGGTACAGACAAATTATTATCTGAGCAACTCACCTACAGGCCCGAGAGGAGACCTTGATTTTGATTGCTTGGCAATTTCAATGACTCACAGATCAAAGCAATAATGCAAGGGGGCATCGAATCATACACCAATCTAACCGCCTCGCTAGATCGGATACTCGACCTGACAAGCTCTGCATACTGTCTTACCAGAGAGGCAGAGAGTTTGTTTTGTACTGCCTACCTAATACACTTTTACACTGAGCCACTTCACTATTTGATTTGATTTTTTATTTTTTACATTGTAGTAATTAAAGAGATCACGTTGTTGTGAAGCGGATCAGACACATGTTCAAGAAGATTCTGTACAGGACCTTTGCCTGTTAGAGCTGCTTGAATGTAGAAGCCCAACCAAGCAACCATCGCCAAGCGGCCATTTTTAATCTCCTTCACCTTAAGCTCTTCAAACGCAACAGGATCTTTGGAAAGTCCCAGGGGGTCAAAAAGAAAACCACCTGGATAATTTATGTCACCTGGAAGATAGATTCCCAATGGCTCTAATGCCTCTATCCCGCAATATCTAGCGTATTCTGGTCCAACCTGTAAATCCATTACCAAATAAAAGAATAACACACATCATCCAATCAAAAAGCCAAGAAAAGAAAACATTAGAGGTGACAATGGTCATCACAAGCTTGAAACAAATTAGCCTTTTCTTTTCCCCCCTAAATTTTAAAAAAGCTTCAACTTATTTCAAGCCAGCTTGTGAGACATCAAGACTAAATTATGGTTCTCACAAGCTGCAAATCTAGAGCCCCTCTTTGAGTGGTGGAATACAATTAAATAGAAACATGTCAATTCCAAGTTTGTATTGCCAATTTAAATGCTCATAATCGACATTCAAGAACTGAATTATTGTTTTACGACTGTAGATATCAAGATTTCCAGCAATAGCTTAAAAAGAGTTAACATTTTCAAACTTAACGGATCCACAAATCTCACTGTGGCTGTTAAGGATAAATATGGCAGACTATTGGAAGAACAGTAGCTCTGTCTTTTGGCTAACATTTAATTTCAACTGCCCACACTATAAAAGATAGATAAAATTGGAGAATTTCAACATATACATGGACGACATTTTTCCGTCTTCTTGCCCGTTTATATATTTTTCATGCATAGAACTATTACAAGTAGAAACAAAAGGCAGAGAATCCAACAGGTAAAAGCCATAAAGCAAGGTGTATAGGCACAGGGATTCCTTGCATCAAGGAATGTAGAGCGTTTCTACCTAGTGTTAATACGTTGGCTTGGGGTGTCTGGGGTTTGGGGTACGCGATGCAACCTAACATTTATAAAGAAATGGATGTGGACTGGGTTTACGTTCTGCTTATTTGACTCAACCCTGGATCTCGAACATGTCTATGCCCTGATTCTTTCAGTAACTAGTCCCAGCCATTAACAACCCCTAAGCATAACAAGAAACAATTTTTTGTAACTAAAAATTTGTTCTTGGTTAGCCAATAGTTTCCACGGTGTGACCTGCCTAGGCATTCCACTTCAACTGTCAACAAAAAGCATGCCAGCAAGACATGTTTCATTACTGGTTGGAGGGGGACAGAGACTATTTATAGCTTTCTACCTAAGTAGAATACAAATATGCAGGTGGTAACTGGTTGGAGCATTGTAAGGCCGTTGGCTAATTTATTACTTGAAACTTTATTTATATATAGGATGCCTTGTGTTCAAATTAAAGTTCCATAAATACACGTTAAACTTACTTAAATACCATGGAAAGTGTGTACTTTATGTTGATATTCTGATTGTCGGTGGAAAAAACCTAGACAGGTATAAATAGCTTCGAAAATAAAATTTAGAAATTGATTATACTTGACTTGTTACAATGTTTAAATATTCTATACAGTATAAGAGTATAATACTATTTTCTTCATACAAGCTTTAAGAAAAAAGAGCACTATCTGAATAAAAAAATACTGGTAATGATGGAGAAAAATGTACTTGCATCAGTCGAACAGAGTGATATTGCCTAAACAACAAAAGGAAGGAACAGTTCCGTTAAATTTACCTCTAGAAGACAAGCATATATAACTTTGATATTCTTCAGAGCTTATGTAAGCAAGAAACTTTGCTGAAACTGGTTTTATTGCTATCTTGTAAATGAAATTGTTAAAATTCCCATGAGCAGAAATATAAATGATATTACTAGAAGCACAAGAAAGAAAGGATAGATCTTAGTACCATTAAAAGAGCTTGGCAGATAGCTATGACAATGACTCCTTGACTGCCAGCAATATGAAGTCCTGGAATCCCAAGATAGTCAAGCGTATCACCCTAGGAAATGTAGCGGTTTCATTAGCATTTTAGCAACACATTATACTTTATCCTATCGTGCTAAAGTACTCTGTACATAAAAACTAAGAAGAACCATTACACCTTATCCTACCTTGATAAAGTACTTGTTGCATCTAGAATTAAGCTACAAGTACCACATCGATTAACTAGAAACGGCTAAACATAATCTAACTTTCTAAAAATGCAAATGGAGCATTACTCGAATAGCACAAAATTGAATCTCGAGTCATATAAAACTTTTAAATATGCAAAATAGAGGAAACAATTAGCATCAAAGATTCTGGACATCTGTTAATGATCCTCCATATAACTTCCAATGGACAGATCTGTTTCTTCAGATCAGTGCAAGTATTCCATAGCGTCTTTAGAAAATACCTATAATTTGCACTACCATAATGAAGTACTCTATTATTTTAATATTAATTTAAAGTCTCTTACCCAAAAAGGATTTGATATAAAGAAAGAAGGCATATTTCTAAATTGATATGAAAGTTCACCTGAAGTTTGGCATACCCAACTTTCCACCACACAGGCTCAACAAAATGCACAATACCAAGTAGATCCAAGAATTCAGGAATAATGACACCAACAGATGCAAGCATAGCCCAACGAGCATGCAGAATCTCAAAGCTGCAATAAAGACATGAAAACAGCATACACTTCAGCAACTACAATGTTGGAGAAAAATGTTATCTTCAATACGGCAAATATCCCACTTTCTAATCCACATAAAGTGTTAGTTGTTGTTGTTTTTTTTTTTTTTTTTTTTTTGAGAGAGAGAGAAAGGTAGCATGCTATCCGCTTCGTTTATTTTGAAATAAACTTAGATGGAAATGTAAAGCAACTAGACTTCGAACTCGCGACCTCGGGTATCAACTACCAAGTCCTTTGCCACTTGCGCTAGGGACAGTTGATATAAATTGTCAGTTGTTGCATACCACTATTTTTTAATCAACTTAAAATGACATAACTGTATGTTAAGCAACATTCCCATCAATGAGATTGTACTAGAAGATGGCTTCACCAATGTCTCCAACCAGTAAATCAAATCGAAGAGGAAAACGAAAAGCAACAACACAGAAAGCAAATCCATGCTTAAGTTCAGCACATTTTTCTCATTAAGCACTCTAAAATGATTAATTTTCTATCACTTCACATAGTACAATCATTTCAAATTGAAAAAGAACATCAAGTAAAGTGATCTGCGAGAAGAGAAGCCAGAGCCATGCAGTAGGGGTTGGTTTGGTGGTTAAAAAAATCTGGGTGTTGTACAGTATAAACTTATCTGAGGAGGTGGGGCCAGTCCTTAGACATCCGACTTTACTATTGTTGTTGTCTTGTTGCATCAAATCTTATCTTTGTTAGAATCGTCAATTATAGATAACTTTGTGAACTTTGTAATACAGCCGTGAATGCACTCTTTATGAGTCACTGCATTTTCTGGGCTGGTTACTGTAGCGCAGCATTATTTTCTGGATTTTTTTTTTTTACTCCTGACAGCTAGAAATTGGAGTCTCATTCTCTCTAACCTCTCACAGGTCTCTCAAGTCTCAACCATTACTTCATTTTCAAAAGTTAGCAAATTTTTATTTGCATGCATCATTGAAATCACTTATCATTATATAATTATTCAACATACTTGCAGGCAGATCTCATTTAGTTACATTTCTGCTCTTTCTTTCTTTTTTTTTTTCTTTGCTGACATCGGATTGTCTACACTTCCTTCATCTATTGTATTTATTTTGACAAGTAAAAAATAATAAAAACAATCCAATAGCATAAAGGTTTATTCTCTACATTCCCGAAATTGTAATCAGGGGTGAGCCTCAATTGGTTTAGTTCTGCTTTTGCGGACATTTCCAAAACAGAACCAAAAAGAAATTATTCAATCCAGCTTGGTTGGCTTACTAATGTCTGATAGGCATACTGATGTCTTCAATTATTTGTATAACCAACCATCAGAGCAGACTCACAAACCTTTTCAAGCGTTCTTAAGATATCGCTCAGTGTGCATTGGAAGAAGTCTTACAAACTAGCATAAATCTGTCAAAATGAAGTTTGTACTGCTTGTATAGCAGTAAAAGCTGATTTAAATAGTCATTTGAGCTACATAAATATGCTTTCAAGCTTTTCAAGCAGTGGTTCCTGCTGGGATAAAAGAAAAGGTCCTGGGAATATGAATGATTCTATAAGATTTCAAACTTTAATAATGTCATTCGCATCTTATTCGAGTTTCGGAAGTGTGGCATGACAACTCAACTACCTTTATAAAGAATACCTCGTGTTCTGTGGCGCAGGGCCGGCCTGCCTGCAAGTTATTTAGTGTGCCACACTGCGGCCACCATTTTCTCATTTGCAGTCTCCAGTTGGATTAGTCTTTATTGATCAATCTCATCCCCTTCAATTTGTTGGATATAGGAGGTAGGATTAATTTTCTATGCAATTTAACTCATAGACCAATGAGAAGAATAGGCAAAATTAGTTTTTAGAAGTGAATAATTTCATTCATTGCATTAAAAAAAATTGAAATACGAATACCTCTTTTATAGACATGGTCGGTAAATCATGTTGCCACATTTTTAGCTTCCATATTCATGTTCTCATTAGTAACAACCCACTAACTCAACTAAGTACAAAATAAAAACTAACATCTAATTAAAAACACTCCGCTAACTAGATCATGAAGAACATGTTCATAGACCACAACTTCTAAATTCTAGAATACTTTGAATTACACATTTACATGTTCAACACAATTGACTCGGTAGAAAGGTAGAAAGGTACAAAGCTACCGGGCCTTCTAATGAGTCATCAAGACCTCCTACACAAAAATTGTCTGTTTGCTGGCTTCGCGTCTGAGTGGTGAAATTTCATCCTCGAACTCAATGGGCATCACTCTCTCCTCTATATTCTCTATAGATTCGGAGCTTTAATCACGGATAACGTGCTGCTTGCCCTCCTCCTCGTGCAACTTATTTAAAATCCTCCAAGTAACAGCGTCTGGTTTTAGACCATTCTTCCTCATCTCATGCACTATCTGATAAGCCTCTTTCTTCGAACACATCTTGCAAGCGCTGTCGATGCCCGGAGAGACCACAACCCACCAATTCATACAAGAAATCACAGGCCCGATCCAATTTACCGAGACGACAAAGTGTTGGATTATGTAAAATCATGTTTCGAGTCCATATGGATTTGATCCAATCTTGTTCCTAAATATTAGGGATGATTTAGGAATATCTTAAAGATAATTCTTAAGATAATATGGACGACGACTAGAAGTGATTTAAAAATCTCGGATGGACGGTGGAGATCGTTTCCTATTAGAATTAGGTTTTTAGAGTTATATTAACTCTTGCGATTCATCTTTTAATTTTTAGGGCTTCATTGAAAAATCCTAATTGAGAGGAAAAACGTGGAGAGCCTCCGTGAGAGAGTTTCTGGTAAATCCAATTTTACTCCTTGTACTTTTGTGCCGTGGATTAATCGAATAACGCATTGAGGTGGTCTTGCCCGTGGACGTAGGTTGACACATTGTTGGCCGAACCACGTAATTATCGTGTCCTTACATTCCCTTATTTGTTTTAATTCTTTAGTTATTCTCGTGCTTGTTTTCTACAATCGTTTTCGCCTACTTTCATCTACGAAAGATTCTGTTTCCGCTGCGCTCGTGTGCTGTGTGGGTTGAGGTGTGCTCGGTAACCCCACGGCCGGTCCCCCTTCAATTGGTATCGGAGCGTTTGGTTATTCGTAGTTCATTGACGGTGAAACGATGGCGGGGAAAGTTTCAGTGGCAAAGTATGAGATTTCTCGATTTGATGGAGCGAACTTTGCGTTGTGAAAAACTGAAGATGCAAGCAGTTTTGATTAAAGATGCTTGTGAGATCGCCCTGCAAGGAATAGAGAATAAGCCGGAAGGGATGACGGATAAACAATTTGAAGAGAAGGACAAGATGGCTTTGGCAAACCTATATTTGGCACTGGATGATTCGGTGCTATTCAATGTGGAGACCGAGACTACCGCAAAAGGAATTTGGGATAAATTAAAAAATCTCTATGAAGGAAAGTCATTGGTGAACAAAATTTTCTTAAGGCGACAATTGTACAATCTAAAGATGAAGGACGGGACACCGGTACAAGAACATCTAAGTACATTCAACTCTATCGTGAGCAAACTCGCTGCCCTAGATGTGAGAATTGATGAAGAAGAAAAGGCAAGTATTTTACTTTGCTCGATGCCGGAAACTTGGGATAATTTGATTATGAACTTGAGCCATGTTGAAACCCTTAAGATGGAGTCGGTTGTTGCATCATTACTTACCGAGGAGATGAGGCGGAAGTCTAGCCAAGGAAGTTCTTCGGGGGAGGCTATGATAGCACGGGGAAGACCTTTCGAGAGGGAGTATGGTGATCGAGGAAAGTCGAGATCAAAATCCAAGGGCAAAAAGAAAGTAAAGTGCTGGAATTGTGGAAAGTTGGGGCACGTGAAAAAAAGATTGTCGGGTTAAAGGAGTTGATGGTAAATCCGATTCAAATAATTTTCAAGGTAATATAGCCGAAGCGGATGCTAAGTCGGCTAGTTCAGAAGACGGAGATGCGTTAGTCGCATTGGATAGATCCGAGCTTATTTATCATTGGATCTTGGATTCGGGGGCGTCATTCCACATGACTCCCTATAGGGAGTGGTTTCATTCTTATAAGTCACGGGATTGTGGAGTTATCTATTTGGGTGACAACACGGCATGTCCGGTGGTTGGAGTGGGAGACGTTCGGATCAAGATGTTTGATGGTGTTATTCGGACGGTTTCTAATGTTCGACATGTTCCTGCACTTCGAAAAAGCCTTCTATCACTTGGAAAATTTTGCAAACAAGGGTTTAAATTCATCGGCGAGAAAGATCACTTGAAGGTATGTCAAGGTTGTTTGGTGTTGATGAAAGGAGAGCAAGTAGGTGGCCTTTATAGATTAGTGGGCGAGACTCAAGTGGGAGAAGCGGTTGTTGCAAGCGCAAAGGTGGAGTCTTCAACGGTGTGGCATCGCCGTTTAGGACACATGAGTGAGCGCGGATTGCAGGTATTATCCAACCGTGAACTTCTTTCAGGTTACAAGTCCGCGCCATTAGTTTTTTGTGAAGATTGCATCTACGGGAAGCAACGAAGGTTGTCTTTTTCTCTATCACATCAAAGAAGTAAGAAGCATCTCGAGTTGATTCATTCGGATACTTGGGAGTCACCCGATACTTCGTTGGGCGGATGTTCTTACTTTGTTTCATTTATTGATGATTACTCTCGGAAGGCTTGGGTGTATATTCTAAAGCGAAAGTCCGATGTGTTTGAGACTTTTAAGAAGTTCAAAACTCTTGTGGAGAATGAAAAGGATTTAAAAATTAAGTGCCTACGTTCTGATAACGGAGGGGAGTATTGTTCAAGAGAATTTGATGAGTTTTGTATTGAGCATGGAATTAAGCGGCATTTTACGGTACCCGGTACACCGCAACAAAACGGTGTAGCGGAGAGGTTAAATAGAACACTCATGGAGAGGGCCCGTAGCATGTTGAGTACTTCAAAACTCGACAAGAGATTTTGGGCGGAAGCCGTGAGCACGGCTTGTTATTTGATTAATCGAGCGCCGACAAAATCACTTGGTTTGGAAATTCCTGAAGAAGTCTGGAGCGGCAAGTCCGTTGATTACTCCTATCTTCGTGTCTTTGGATGTGATGCTTATGCATGGATACCGAAGGAGAAAAGGTCAAAATTGGATAAGAACTCTCGGAGGTGTATATTTCTTGGCTATGCGAAAGGTGTTAAGGGGTATCGATTGTGGGACCCTACTACCCACAAAATAGTCATAAGTCGTGACGTTATCTTCAATGAAGGGTCCTTTCAAGGCACCAAGGAAAAGCAAGATGATGATGCTATGATTCCAATTGAGCTCTTTGAAGCGCGCGATGAGGTGCAAGTTGAGCAAGCACAACAGGATGATGAAGTGGTTAATGATGAACCTGACTTGGAATCTCCGCAATCATCCGAAGATACAAATTCACCGGTAGAGTCGCCAGCGGATTCCGGGCGTCCTAGTAGAGTTATTAGACCTCCTGCGAGGTATAATGACTATATTACTTCATTTATTCCTTCTGCAAACCATGTTAGTGCATATGTTGCTTTAGCGGAAGAAGATGAGCCGACTTCGTATAAGGAGGCTTGTGAGTCGACTGACGCTGGGAAGTGGCAATGCGCGATGGAGGAGGAGATGGAGTCAATTCGGAAGAACAAGACTTGGGAACTTGTTGATTTGCCGAAGGGAAGGAACGCGATTGGATGTCGGTGGGTGTTTAAGGTGAAAAAGGATACAGATGGGAATGTGGAGAGGTTCAAGGCAAGATTGGTGGTGAAGGGATATGCTCAGAAGCCGGGAATCGATTTCGATGAGATCTTCTCACCGGTGGTTCGTCTTACCACTATTCGGGCTGTTTTGGCGATCGCGGCGGTCATGGATTTGGAGCTCGAGCAGATGGATGTAAAAATAGCATTCTTGCATGGTGACCTGGAGGAGGAGATATATATGTCGCAACCGGAAGGTTTTGTCGAAAAAGGCAAGGAGTATTTGGTTTGTCGGTTGAACAAATCGTTGTACGGCTTGAAACAGGCGCCAAGGTGTTGGTACAAGCGATTTGATTCCTTCATTATAAGTTTGGGTTTTGATAGGCTTGAAGCGGATCATTGTGCATATTTCTGCGATTATAATGACGGGAGCTTCTGTATTTTGTTATTATATGTCGACGACATGGTGGTCGCCGGAAATAACAAGGACCAGATATCTATCTTGAAGACTCAGTTAGCCGGTGAGTTCGATATGAAGGACTTAGGAACTGTGAATCAAATACTCGGGATGAAGGTACTACGGGAGAGAAAGAATAGGAAAGTTTGGCTTTCATAGAAGAGTTATGTGGAGAAGGTTCTGCGGCGCTTCAACTTGCAGAACGCAAAGCCAGTTTCTACCCCGTTTCCTATTCATTTAAAATTGTCGGTCGAGCAATCACCGGGTACGGAAGCAGAAAAGACCGACATGGCTCGGGTACCATATTCATCGGCAGTAGGGAGCCTTATGTTTGCCATGGTGTGCACGAGACCCGACATTGCTCAAGCAGTGGGAGCAGTGAGTCGGTATATGGCGAATCCAGGTTGTGAACATTGGAATGCAGTGAAGTGGATTCTCAGATATTTGAGAGGTACTGCGGATTTCTCACTCTGTTATGGTTCTGCGGGTTTGGAGTGCGTCGGATATGTGGATGCAGATTTCGCAAGAGATAAAGACAGAAGAAAGTCTACCACGGGTTATGTTTTCTCCATGGGCGGTGGTGCTATTGGCTGGGAGTCGAAGCTTCAGTCGGTAGTCGCTTTGTCGACGACGGAGGCGGAGTACATAGCAATGACACATGCTTGTAAGGAGGCTATCTGGCTAAAAAGACTTTTAGGAGAACTAAAAGTGAAGCAAGATGTGGTGGGAGTGAATTGTGATAGTCAAAGTGCAATACACTTGGCGAAGAATCCGGCGTTTCACTCTCGGACGAAACACATTGATATTCGCTATCACTTTGTGAGAGATGTGGTGGATGAGGGTTTTATCTCATTGTTGAAAATTCACACAGATGCGAATCCAGCGGATATTTTAACGAAACCGGTAACTCGAGAGAAGTTCAATTGGAGTATGACTTCTCTCGGTCTTGGAGCTACATGAGGAGAGTGGGAATTTTGGCAAGATCTTCAATTTTGTGAAATTCGGCACATGTTTTTAAGTGGGAGAATTGTTGGATTATGTAAAATCATGTTTCGAGTCCATATGGATTTGATCCAATCTTGTTCCTAAATATTAGGGATGATTTAGGAATATCTTAAAGATAATTCTTAAGATAATATGGACGACGACTAGAAGTGATTTAAAAATCTCGGATGGACGGTGGAGATCGTTTCCTATTAGAATTAGGTTTTTAGAGTTATATTAACTCTTGCGATTCATCTTTTAATTTTTAGGGCTTCATTGAAAAATCCTAATTGAGAGGAAAAACGTGGAGAGCTTCCGTGAGAGAGTTTCTGGTAAATCCAATTTTACTCCTTGTACTTTTGTGCCGTGGATTAATCGAATAACGCATTGAGGTGGTCTTGCCCGTGGACGTAGGTTGACACATTGTTGGCCGAACCACGTAATTCTCGTGTCCTTACATTTCCTTATTTGTTTTAATTCTTTAGTTATTCTCGTGCTTGTTTTCTACAATCGTTTTCGCCTACTTTCATCTACGAAAGATTCTGTTTCCGCTGCGCTCGTGTGCTGTGTGGGTTGAGGTGTGCTCGGTAACCCCACGGCCGGTCCCCCTTCACAAAGGTCTCTCTGCATATGGCCGCATAGACGTAATCATCACGTACGGATCTTCTTTGACTTCTCAATCCGGCCTCGCCGGGGTTGGGGTTGGAGTTGTTGATTAAATTCAAAATCTAATCTTATTTATTTTTTTTTTTTATTTTGTTTTGTTTTTATTTTAATTTTTTTTTTTAATGCGCAACGTTCACGCGTAGGGCACGCTACGCGCGGACGTTACGCTTCCGCTTCCTGCGTAATTAGAACGTGGGCGCAACGTTCTAATTAACGTTGGCAGTCACGTGGGCATGTAATATATATATGGGGCAATTTTCTACATACCCCTAAAAATTTCTCTGTTTTCAGATTTACCCCTCTTAGAAGGCTAATATTAAAACTACCCTTCTTACGTTCCAACTTCTTTCCAAAATATTCCTGAAGTTAAACTCTGTTAGTGTACCGTTTGGAACTGCCGTTATATGTGTGTAATTACTATTTTGCCCTTTCAAATATACCCTAAACCCTAAAACCCTAAAACCCTAAACCCTAAACCCTAAATCCTAAAACCCTAAACCCTAAACCCTAAAACCCTAAAAAACCCTAAACCCTAAACGCTAAACCCTAAACCATAGAACCCTAAAAAATCCTAAACCCTAAACCCTAAAACCCTAAAAAATCCTAAACCCTAAACCCTAAACCCTAAACTCTAAACCCGGGCAAAATAGGTATATCTGATAGTTTTCAACTCCGATTATTATTTAACTCTAGTTTAACCCTAGTTAACTTAACAAAAGGAAACGGTAGGGGTATTTTTAATAACGGTGGAACGTATGAAGGGTATATTGGAAAGAAAAAAATAAGAGTGGTAAATCAGATATTTCTTCATATTTCAGGGGTACACAGGCAATTATCCCTATATATATATATATATATATATATATATATATATATATATATATATATATATATATATATATATATATATATATATATATATATATATATATAGGGGTAGCGGGGAGTGGCTGGGTTAGAGACAGAGTGTTTTTTGCAGAGGAAAAAAAAGGGTTGATTTGATAGTTGAGAAATTTCATTGTTAATTTTATTTTGGGTGTTGAAGAAACTCCGTCAACTTCTTCCGCGTTCGTATCCATAGGAGGAGAAATTCCGGTCGTATCTTGGGGCGGTGTTTTCGATTAATTCCGCACGAAGGAGGGAAATACGCCTTAGGACAGTGCCTCGCGCGCTTCCGGATCTCTCGTTTTCAAACTCTTCGTCGTACATTTTGGATTTAGCGATTATCTGTAAGTCTAATTTATTTTGTTATCACAAATAATTAGTTAGATTTTAATAACAATCAAAATTTTGTTGTGGGTAATTTCCAACATTCTAAGGCGTAGTTCCATTTGATTGTAATTAAAATCTGACGGTGTTAATCCGTTAAGAAATATATTTTGCATATAATTATATTTGTCAACTTGATTGTATGTCTGTCATCCAAATTTAAATAAATTGGGATTAGCATTTTTAAATTATATTCGCATATAATTTATTTGCAATTTACTATATATTCGCATAAATTGGGATTAGTATTTTTAAATTAAGGCGTAGTTCCATTTGATTGTAATTAAAATCTGACGGTGTTAATCCGTTAAGAAATATATTTTGCATATAATTATATTTGTCAACTTGATTGTATGTCTGTCATCTAAATTTAAATAAATTGGGATTAGCATTTTTAAATTATATTCGCATATAATTTATTTGCAATTTACTATATATTTTTTTTGGATACGTTATTTTTTTTTTTTTTAAAAAAAAAAAAAAAAAAAAAAAAAATTCACTGAAGTGTCCGTAAGATTAAAAAAAAATTTCTAAAATATTCTTTTTAATCAATTGCAGTATAAAAAGTATTTTGATTGCATATATTATCTATTTAAATTGTTATAAATTTAAATTGTTTGGCCCATCTGCTTGCTGCTGAACGAACTTTCATAATAAACTAATTGTGAATACTTAAACCCTAAAATATTCTGGTTGACTAGGGTAGAAACCTTAATAACATGTTCGCTTATCTGATAAGGATTTTTGAACCTTTTTTACAGCTCTTCGCAATCATCCTTAATTTCTTTATTCCCTCAACTAGATTGTTTAGAATGGGTTTTGATGACACTTCTAGTCTTAAACCAGAAAAATTTAAAGGGGTAGGTTTTTTGAGGTGGCAAGAACAGTTAGAGGCTTGGCTTGTCACCTTTGGCCTCATAACTGCAATTGGAAAAACACCTCCTTATTCTGCTTCTAAAAATTCTTCTGAAACTCCTCCATCTGATTCTGCTACCACCTCTGTTACAGAACCTAAATCTGTTAAATCTTCCGAGAAAATTGAATTTCATTGTAGGTTCAAAATACTTAGTTGTCTATCTGACGAACTTTATGAAACCTATAGAAAGTACCAAACTGCCAAAGATTTATGGTATGCCTTAGAAGATGCTTACATTAGAGATAATGAAGGTATCGCCAGGTTTACCATTACCGATTTTAATAATTTTAGAATGGTAGATAACATTCCTTTAAACGATTAAATCCATCAGTTTCAGAATTTTGTCCTAGAAATTCATAGGAATGGATCTACTTTTGATGAAACCTATCAGGCTACCTGTTTACTGGACAAATTACCCCCTTCCTGGACCAAATTTGCTCAAGAGCTTAGACGTACCCAGGGAACCCTTAATCTTATATCGGTAATCCAAGCTATTAGAATAGAAGACCAATACCGACTTAGGGAGATTAAACCGTCCATCAACCGATCGAACTTAAACCTGACCGAGATTCCGAACCAAAGCCTTGAGCCTAAACCCAAAGGTAAAAATTTTAAACCTAAGGGTAAAAGCTTTAAGGGTAGGAACCCAAACCGAAATCAAAACTATAACCATAAACCCAACACCAACCAATCTAGTGGAAATAAGAAAATGGATGGTTTATGTTATGTATGTGGTCGAGACAACCATTTTGCTTCAAAATATTTTTATCGAAAGAAAAAGAAAGTTGTCTATAAGAAAGGCCCAAACAATCAGAGCAACCATCCTAAACCTCAGGTCAATATGATTGAGGGTGAACCCTCCAGCTCTACTTTAAGTTCAGTCTCCTTCGTACCTAATGTTAACCTTACCTATCATGATTTAGATTGGTGGTTAGATTCAGAAGCCAATGTCCATGTTTGCACTAATAGGTCCCTATTCTCCTCTTATCAGAACACAAGTGGAGGATGTGTGACTGTCGGAGATGGAAAAGCTGTCAATGTGCTGGGGATCGGAACAGTCAAACTGAAGTTAACTTCTGGAAAAACTCTGATCCTTCACAATGTGCAGCATTCTCCCGACATCCAACGGAACCTGATCAGTGGATCCTTATTAGTGCAATTAGGATATAAGATTGTGTTAGAATCCAATAAAGTTATAATTTCTAAGGGAGAAATGTTCATTGGAAAAAGTTTTGTATCTGAGGGTTTATTTAAATTAAATGTACTTTCTTTTGTTGATAATAAAAATTCTTCTCCTTCAGTTTCTACAATGAAATCTATTGTATTAAATACTGAATCTTGTGATGTATGGCATGGCAGATTAGGGCATGTGAACCTTAAATCTATTCTGAAATTGACCAATCTTAATCTTTTACCCAAACTCAAGATTGATTCCAAATCTAAATGTGAGATTTGTACCCAAGCTAAGCAGCCTAGGAAACCTTTTAAATCTGTTCCTTATAGGGATACCCAGATTCTTGAACTAATTTATAGTGATGTCTGTGATTCGAATAGAGTACCTACCCGTGGAGACAGTCGCTACTTTGTAACTTTTATAGACGACTACTCCAAGTATTGTTACACCTATCTCTTGAAAACCAAAGATGAAGTCCTCTATAAGTTTAAAGCCTTTAAAGCTGAGGCTGAAAACCAATTGGATAAGAGGATTAAAATTCTAAGGTCGGATAGAGGAGGCGAGTATACTTCAAATGAATTAAACCTATTCTGCGAGGAACATGGAATAATTCATGAAGTAACTGCTCTTTACTCACCTCAATCTAATGGTGTAGCTGAAAGAAAGAACCGAACCCTATTAGACATGATTAATACCATGATTTTAAGTTCTGGTGTACCTCAGAACTTGTGGGGGAAGGCTCTTTTATCAGCTTGTTATATCCTCAATAGGATTCCCACTAAGGATAGAACCTAGACACCTTATGAATTTTGGAAAGGAAGAGCACCTAGGTTGAGTTACTTCCGAGTGTGGGGGTGCTTGGCTAAGGTATCTATTCCTGAACCCAAAAGAAAGAAGATTGGACCTAAAACTATAGATGCTATCTTTATTGGATATTCCTTAGATAGTAATACCTATAGATTTCTTATGATCAATTCTGAGATTTCTGAAATTTTCAATGATACTTTGATTGAATCTAGAGATGCAACTTTTTTTGAAAATATTTTTCCTTTCAAACCCTGCATCTCTAGATCTGCCCCTGATTATCTGTCTACTTTTGATCATGCATCTATTACTGATCATATACCTACATCTGATTTGCATTATAGTTTAGATCCTGTAGAACCTGATCCTATTCCTGAATTAAGGAGAAGAAAGAGAACTCGCTTTGAGAAGAACTTTGGTGAAGACTTCTTTACTTTCTTAATTGAAAGTACACCTTCGTCTTATAAGGAAGCAATGAGTTCTCCTGAAACTTCCTTTTGGAAGGAGGCTATAAAAAGTGAGATAGAATCAATTATCAGTAATAACACTTGGATTATCACTGATTTACCTCCTGGTAGTAAACCCCTAGGATGTAAGTGGATTTTTAGAAAGAAACTTAGGACTGACGGATCGGTAGAGAAGTATAAGGCGCGACTTGTTGCTCAAGGTTTTCGACAAAAAGCTGATGTCGACTACTTTGACACTTATGCGCCTGTTGCTCGCATTGCTACTATCCGAATACTTCTTGCATTAGCATCCATTCATAAACTTTTGATTCATCAAATGGATGTCAAGACCGTTTTTCTTCATGGTGATCTTGGAGAAAAAATCTATATGACTCAACCTGAAGGTTTTTCTGTGCCTGGTCAAGAGGATAAGGTGTGTAAATTAGTTCGCTCTCTATACGGACTAAAACAAGCACCTAAATAGTGGCATGAGAAATTTGACAGTGTTATAGCTTCATATGGATTTCTGACCAACGATTATGACAACTGTCTCTATTTCAAGAGATTTGAAGATCGTTGTGTCCTTCTTTGCCTCTATGTTGATGACATCCTGATTCTTGCTCCTGATCTTGATCTGATTAACCAAGTTAAATCCTTTTTATCGACTCATTTTGAGATGAAGGATCTTGGTGAAGCAGATGTAATTTTAGGAATGAAGATTATTAGATCATCTGATTCTATTTGTCTAACCCAATCTCATTATACCCAAATGGTTCTTGATAAGTTTGGTTATTCTGATTGCTCTCCTGTCTCTAATTCTTTTGATCCTAGTGTTCAACTTGTGAAGAACACTAGTAATCCTGTGAATCAGGAAAGATTTGCTCAGATTATTGGTTCTCTGCTCTACCTAACCAATAGAACTAGACCCGACATTGCCTATGCCATATCAAGATTGATTAGATATACTAGTAGTCCTAGTATGATTCATTGGATTGCTCTGGAAAGAGTATTTCGTTATCTTAAAGGTACTCTTTCTTTTGCTCTTAATTTTGTTGGCTATCCTGCTGTAATTGAGGGATACAGCGATACCAATTGGATTTCTGATTCTTTGGATATTAAATCTACTTCTGGCTATGTTTTTATTCTTGGTGGTAGTGCAGTTTCTTGGCAATCCATCAAACAGACTATAATAGCCAGAAGTACTATGGAGGCTGAGTTAGTTGCTCTTGATACTACTTGTCTTGAAGCCGAGTGGCTCAAAAACTTACTGTCATCGATTCCGTTGATTTCTTCTCCTATTCCACCTATTTCTATTCGGTGTGATTCTCGAGCTGCAATTGACTTTTGTAAAAAGAAATTAGTAAATTCTAAAGCTAGTAGACATATTAAATTAAGACAAAAGTCTGTTAGATGGCTAACTTCTCATGATGTTGTTTCTTTAAGTTTTATCAGATCTGATCAGAATCTTGCAGATTGCTTGACGAAAGGCCTGAATAGGTCTAAAGTCGTGGAGTCATCGAGGGGGATGGGGCTTTGCCCGTAAAGGGCCTTCCTGCAGTGGGAACCCAACCTTTGTGATAGGAGATCCCTTGAAGAAGGTTCAATGTGGTAAAAACAAGCTGTCAGGTTAGCCAAAGAGCACTTTCTACTGTTTTATAGAGGAGTTTATCTCCAATCCCATCCCTATGATGAGTAGTGCTCTGTGTAGTGGTTGAGGTTGAGTTTATAACTCTTAATGGGATCCAATACGGTAATTTCCGCGAGATGTGACTCTACACACATCCCTGGAGGAAACCACCTATAAGAGAGTATTCGTATATGGCCGCGACTATGAGATGTTGGCTGTCCATAGAAACTCTTATGAAAAATCAAGATACTGTGCATGGCCATTAATGCACAGACCCGCGACGGAGATTTCAGTACTGTGTGTGTGATAGTTGAAATCAGGGTCAAAGGAACGTAGTTCAAGACCTGGTTCACTCCGATTCCTTCTGATGGAAACTATCTACACTAAGTGAGGTCAAGTCTCTTAAAGACACCTTACCTATTACATAGTATAAACACCCAATGATTTATTAATTAATTTGTTTGTTTTATTTTGTAATTTTGAATTTTGTGGAGGATTGTTGGTTAAATTCAAAATCTAATCTTATTCTTTTTTATTTTATTTTATTTTGTTTTTTTTTTATTTTAATCCTTTTTTTTTTAACGCGCAACGTTCACGCGTAGCGCACGCTACGCGCGGACGTTACGCGCGGGCGTTACGCTTCCGCTCCCTGCATAATTAGAACGTGGGCGCAACGTTCTAATTAACGTTGGCAGTCACGTGGGCATGTAATATATATATATATATAGGGGGTAGCGGGGAGTGGCTGGGTTAGAGACAGAGTGTTTTTTGCAGAGGAAAAAAAAAAGGGTTGATTTGATAGTTGAGAAATTTCATTGTTAATTTTATTTTGGGTGTTGAAGAAACTCTGTCAACTTCTTCCGCGTTCATGTCCGTAGGAGGAGGAATTCCGGTCGTATCTTGGGACGGTGTTTTCGATTAATTCCGCACGAAGGAGGGAAATACGCCTTAGGACAGAGCCTCGCGCGGTTCCGGATCTCTCGTTTTCAAACTTTTCGTCGTACATTTTGGATTTAGCGATTATCTGTAAGTCTAATTTATTTTGTTATCACAAATAATTAGTTGGATTTTAATAACAATCAAAATTTTATTGTGGGTAATTCCCAACGGGGGTTGGGGTCGGCGGCGGAGCAGAGCGCACAGATCCGCCTCGACCAGTAGGCCCGCTCGCCCGCGCTCTCCACTTCAACAACTCCTACTCCCGCTGCTGCTGCTTGCCCTACTACTAATGCTTTTTCCTCCAGTGGTGACGAAGCGGCAGAGCTGGAGCTGCGACCGACGCATGACGATGACGATGACGAGGAGGGAGGAAGGGAGGGAGGGAGGGAGAGGCAGGGGCGTACGGACAGCCCCGCTGCGGTTCGGAATGCGGTCTGCGCTCTCATTTCTAAGACTTCCGATCTCCTCTAGTGGGAGACGTTCCGAACCGGCTCCGGTTCTACCAGAACCTAGTTGTCTCGCTAATTCATCTATCTTATTATGAATAAAGCGAATGTTATATTATTTATTTATTATTTAAAAAAAAAATAATAATAACTGTGTATCGAGCTGTTTAGTTTTGGTTCAACCCATATATAATTTGAGGTTCTCATTTTCATTCGGCGGCAAGGAAGAGGATATATATTTGGCACGAGAAAATTTTAGAATTCATCTTAGAACAATTTAGCAAAATGTACGAAAGAAATAAAATAAAAAACTTTATGTATAAATTACACCGCCATCTGAACTCTATTAGGTAAATTTTATGCTATTCATGAAATATCTTTACAATTTATTTTGTATCCAATTTATTAAAAAAAATAATTACATTAACTAGTTCAATTATATATTTTAATTTTAAAAAAATTAAACTAATCGTTTTATTTGAATACGGATCTTCAGGAAAACGAACATGCTATTTGAAGCGAGAGAGATTTTATATGGGAATTCAACCTTCGTCTTAAATTTTTAGATATTTTTATAAAATATTACAGATAGAAATAGTGAGCACTCGTTCCCACTTGGACTAATTTGACCGACGGATTCAAAGTGACCTTATAATAGAGAGGGCTGCGTTTATTTTGGGCGCTCGTGCGGCCAAATTAATTAGGAAGCTCGATAGTCTGGACTCTGGACAAATAATTTTTTAAATTCCGAAAGACCATATTAAGATAAATAATAATATTATTAATAATAAAGCGGAGGAGAAGTAATGAGTTTGATTACGACGGAGAAGAATCAAGGCGTCAAGTGGATGGATATATATATATATATATATATATATATATATATATATATATATATATATATATATATATAGAGCAATGCTATATATACACTCCCAAAGGGAGTGTACATCTTACACTCACCTATTCAAGGATGGAGGTCACTTCACAAATTGTGAAGTGATTCCTTACCACATCCCACCTATTAGATGAGTGGAGTGTGTGATGTACACCCCAAATAGAGATGTACAAGTAGCATTTTTCATATATATATATATATATGGGGTTGGTTAATTAATTTGCTGGGCGGTCCGATTAGTCGAAGGTCTGCGTAGCCCACTCGTAGTAGCTACAGATTCGTCCGGCCAAGGGACGATTGTGCTGCTTCTCTTTACAACCGTAATAGAAGATTCCAATTATGTTTTTGCAGTGCTTGACCGCCAGGTCGCCCCGCAGGACTTTGCCCTTGTTAGTGATCTTATACAGCGAGGAGTCGGAGCCGATCAGGAAGCGGCAACCGCCGTTCTTCCAACGGCAGTATTCGACGTCGGGCCACCGCATGTCGAAGATCACAATGTCCGCCATGTAGTTGCCATCGTAGGCGTAGTAGCAGGTGACAACCAAGTACTCCGCGGGGTCCGCGCGGAAGTAGTAGCTCTGGGCCACGTTTGACTGGAGGGCGAAATGGTGGAAGTAGCCGTCGGACGCCCCTGCCTTCTTCCCGCCGCAGGTCAGGCTCGCCTCGTGCGGCAGGTGGGTCTTCATCACCAGCAAGAAGTCGTTTGGCGTCGGGTACAGCAATTTCAATATATCTTCAGGCTTCCGGCCTTTCAGCCAGATGGCGGCCACCTCGTGCTTTTGTAACTGGATGAAGATCATGAAGAGGCCCACGAGGGCTCTCATCGTGAGCGAGATCCCGTAGGTCCGGCCGCCGCCGTTACCCGCCATCGATCTATTCATAAATTACTAGCTAAATAAATAATTATCTCAAGTATTCGGGTCGTCGACAGGGACGCCCTTGGCTCTATCTGCTATGGCGATAGGCAACACTTATTTATATACACACCACACAACCGACGCCGTTTCCCGATCGAGCGTTCAGCTGATTCGGATGCCACCCCATGCGGACCTTAATGAACAAAATAATAACCGAGTCTTAAATTCTTCCGACCAAACATGCCTTAATGTCGTGCGGCAGTTTTCCAAATCTAGAAGTTGGTAATAAATCAAATAGTAACGGCCCGCATTAATTAGCCTATTGCAGGCGAATCAAAGCTACAATATGACCTGAAAAAAAAATACTAACAGCTGCTGAAGGTGAGATTTTAGAATCGATTCATCAGGGAGGATGAAATGAGACAAAGGGAAGACCCCGCCTCGACATCTGTTTGCTCATCTCAATCTGGTTCATAATCAATTTTAGCCAACGATTGTTGTGTTGATTCAACAATCTACCATGGTTGTTTTTTTTTTTAAGGTTAAGATAGCATGCTACCGTTTTATTCAAAATAAAATTAAATTTAGCAATAGATCGAGACAATGGAACCTCGAAAAAAAAAAAAAAAAATAAAAATAAAAAAAAAAATAAAAAAAAGAGGTAACAACCGCATAATGCCTCCCAAATGCTGCTTAGATTGTAAATCTCAGCCAATAAGAACCGAACAACCATTTGGAATCCATGGCTGTTCATTTAGTATTAGAGAAGAATAAACATGATTTACATTAGGTGCAAATTGATCTGTTTCTTGAAACCACTCATTTCTTTTTGCTGGTTGCTCGTTAAAAAATATGAATTGAGACAAAAGCTTTATAAAGCCTTTTATAAAGATCCCGATCTTCCGTCTTCCGTCTGATATGCAGGACAAATATCGTTATAAGTTGTCCAAGTTGCCCTGGAAGGATTTGTTCGGTAATGAGTATAGACTGATTTAACATTAAAAAGTCTATAATGCAAACTTGGAACATGCATCTATTGGGCTTTGCTCGAGATCTCGTTCCAAAATAACTAACAGTTTGACATGATTATTATTTGTTCGCGTTGGCTCGACCGTGACATCCTTGAGGGCCACTTTTGATAGACATTTCGGTTGACGAAGTTGCAGGATTGTGAAGTTGGCACAATCTGTCAGGATTGAGTCGTGGGTGAACCAACGGAGGAAATTTTCTAGCAATGATCCATGCCATGACAAGAAAATCGATGCCGCATGCGGGATTTAAAAACGTACCCCTCGGTGAGCACCTTCGTACCCCCGGGTCCCAAAGGGGATGCCTTGTTGGATATATAGAGGAGGATAATGTCGAAGACACGAGGTCAACGACATTACGGAGCGAGGTATGCCATGAGATTTTCCCTCCAGGTTCGCTTGCGCTACCTTATGCCGTTTAGAATCTCTGTAGTGGAGCGAACGAGCGGATGAGGGATAGTCTCGTGACGGTTGGTCCGCCATAATAGACAAGGCCTGTAAAGGCAAGTGTGCCGGGCGGGAATTCGTGAGAAAACTAGTATTGCCCTTGGTACTATCTTTGAAGACAAATGGGCATTCGGCTAAGTAACACTCTGAGGAGATAACTTGTATCGTCCTTGGTGCTATCTTTGGAGGCAAAGGGGCATTCGGCTAAGTAGCACTCTCGAAGAAAGTTCGTTCGGCTAGGTAGAATATACTCGGCTTGATGGCCAACCTTGATGATGGGGTTGTTCGTTTGAAACTCCCGGATTCCGACGAGTGGTTTGACGTAATGCGCGACGCCGAGCAGTCAGGCCGCATAGAAGCTTGATTGGTTAATAAGATTCCGTTGTTTAAGTCCGGGGACATTCCCATGACAGAGGACTTGGGAACGCTTGCTCGGGTATGCGACACTTGAACGCTGCACGAGAAATTTTAAGGCAGAAAAGCTTACCCCGTGACACTATGCTGGCATACAACAAATAATAACAACACCAGAGGCCACTCAATTTAACTTCAAAAGGTACAGACAAATTATTATCTGAGCAACTCACCTACAGGCCCGAGAGGAGACCTTGATTTTGATTGCTTGGCAATTTCAATGACTCACAGATCAAAGCAATAATGCAAGGGGGCATCGAATCATACACCAATCTAACCGCCTCGCTAGATCGGATACTCGACCTGACAAGCTCTGCATACTGTCTTACCAGAGAGGCAGAGAGTTTGTTTTGTACTGCCTACCTAATACACTTTTACACTGAGCCACTTCACTATTTGATTTGATTTTTTATTTTTTACATTGTAGTAATTAAAGAGATCACGTTGTTGTGAAGCGGATCAGACACATGTTCAAGAAGATTCTGTACAGGACCTTTGCCTGTTAGAGCTGCTTGAATGTAGAAGCCCAACCAAGCAACCATCGCCAAGCGGCCATTTTTAATCTCCTTCACCTTAAGCTCTTCAAACGCAACAGGATCTTTGGAAAGTCCCAGGGGGTCAAAAAGAAAACCACCTGGATAATTTATGTCACCTGGAAGATAGATTCCCAATGGCTCTAATGCCTCTATCCCGCAATATCTAGCGTATTCTGGTCCAACCTGTAAATCCATTACCAAATAAAAGAATAACACACATCATCCAATCAAAAAGCCAAGAAAAGAAAACATTAGAGGTGACAATGGTCATCACAAGCTTGAAACAAATTAGCCTTTTCTTTTCCCCCCTAAATTTTAAAAAAGCTTCAACTTATTTCAAGCCAGCTTGTGAGACATCAAGACTAAATTATGGTTCTCACAAGCTGCAAATCTAGAGCCCCTCTTTGAGTGGTGGAATACAATTAAATAGAAACATGTCAATTCCAAGTTTGTATTGCCAATTTAAATGCTCATAATCAACATTCAAGAACTGAATTATTGTTTTACGACTGTAGATATCAAGATTTCCAGCAATAGCTTAAAAAGCGTTAACATTTTCAAACTTAACGGATCCACAAATCTCACTGTGGCTGTTAAGGATAAATATGGCAGACTATTGGAAGAACAGTAGCTCTGTCCTTTGGCTAACATTTAATTTCAACTGCCCACACTATAAAAGATAGATAAAATTGGAGAATTTCAACATATACATGGACGACATTTTTCCGTCTTCTTGCCCGTTTATATATTTTTCATGCATAGAACTATTACAAGTAGAAACAAAAGGCAGAGAATCCAACAGGTAAAAGCCATAAAGCAAGGTGTATAGGCGCAGGGATTCCTTGCATCAAGGAATGTAGAGCGTTTCTACCTAGTGTTAATACGTTGGCTTGGGGTGTCTGGGGTTTGGGGTACGGGATGCAACCTGACATTTATAAAGAAATGGATGTGGACTGGGTTTACGTTCTGCTTATTTGACTCAACCCTGGATCTCGAACATGTCTATGCCCTGATTCTTTCAGTAACAAGTCCCAGCCATTAACAACCCCTAAGCATAACAAGAAACAATTTTTTGTAACTAAAATTTTTGTTCTTGGTTAGCCAATAGTTTCCACGGTGTGATCTGCCTAGGCATTCCACTTCAACTGTCAAGAAAAAGCATGCCAGCAAGACATGTTTCATTACTGGTTGGAGGGGGACACAGACTATTTATAGCTTTCTACCTAAGTAGAATACAAATATGCAGGTGGTAACTGGTTGGAGCATTGTAAGGCCGTTGGCTAATTTATTACTTGAAACTTTATTTATATATAGGATGCCTTGTGTTCAAGTTAAAGTTCCATAAATACACGTTAAACTTACTTAAATACCATGGAAAGTGTGTACTTTATGTTGATATTCTGATTGTCGGTGGAAAAAACCTAGACAGGTATAAATAGCTTCGAAAATAAAATTTAGAAATTGATTATACTTGACTTGTTACAATGTTTAAATATTCTATACAGTATAAGAGTATAATACTATTTTCTTCATACAAGCTTTAAGAAAAAAGAGCACTATCTGAATAAAAAAATACTGGTAATGATGGAGAAAAATGTACTTGCATCAGTCAAACAGAGTGATATTGCCTAAACAACAAAAGGAAGGAACAGTTCCGTTAAATTTACCTCTAGAAGACAAGCATATATAACTTTGATATTCTTCAGAGCTTATGTAAGCAAGAAACTTTGCTGAAACTGGTTTTATTGCTATCTTGTAAATGAAATTGTTAAAATTCCCATGAGCAGAAATATAAATGATATTACTAGAAGCACAAGAAAGAAAGGATAGATCTTAGTACCATTAAAAGAGCTTGGCAGACAGCTATGACAATGACTCCTTGACTGCCAGCAATATGAAGTCCTGGAATCCCAAGATAGTCAAGCGTATCACCCTAGGAAATGTAGCGGTTTCATTAGCATTTTAGCAACACATTATACTTTATCCTATCGTGCTAAAGTACTCTGTACATAAAAACTAAGAAGAACCATTACACCTTATCCTACCTTGATAAAGTACTTGTTGCATCTAGAATTAAGCTACAAGTACCACATCGATTAACTAGAAACGGCTAAACATAATCTAACTTTCTAAAAATGCAAATGGAGCATTACTCGAATAGCACAAAATTGAATCTCGAGTCATATAAAACTTTTAAATATGCAAAATAGAGGAAACAATTAGCATCAAAGATTCTGGACATCTGTTAATGATCCTCCATATAACTTCCAATGGACAGATCTGTTTCTTCAGATCAGTGCAAGTATTCCATAGCGTCTTTAGAAAATACCTATAATTTGCACTACCATAATGAAGTACTCTATTATTTTAATATTAATTTAAAGTCTCTTACCCAAAAAGGATTTGATATAAAGAAAGAAGGCATATTTCTAAATTGATATGAAAGTTCACCTGAAGTTTGGCATACCCAACTTTCCACCACACAGGCTCAACAAAATGCACAATACCAAGTAGATCCAAGAATTCAGGAATAATGACACCAACAGATGCAAGCATAGCCCAACGAGCATGCAGAATCTCAAAGCTGCAATAAAGACATGAAAACAGCATACACTTCAGCAACTACAATGTTGGAGAAAAATGTTATCTTCAATACGGCAAATATCCCACTTTCTAATCCACATAAAGTGTTAGTTGTTGTTGTTTTTTTTTTTTTTTTTTTTTGAGAGAGAGAGAAAGGTAGCATGCTATCCGCTTCGTTTATTTTGAAATAAACTTAGATGGAAATGTAAAGCAACTAGACTTCGAACTCACGACCTCGGGTATCAACTACCAAGTCCTTTGCCACTTGCGCTAGGGACAGTTGATATAAATTGTCAGTTGTTGCATACCACTATTTTTTAATCAACTTAAAATGACATAACTGTATGTTAAGCAACATTCCCATCAATGAGATTGTACTAGAAGATGGCTTCACCAATGTCTCCAACCAGTAAATCAAATCGAAGAGAAAACGAAAAGCAACAACACAGAAAGCAAATCCATGCTTAAGTTCAGCACATTTTTCTCATTAAGCACTCTAAAATGATTAATTTTCTATCACTTCACATAGTACAATCATTTCAAATTGAAAAAGAACATCAAGTAAAGTGATCTGCGAGAAGAGAAGCCAGAGCCATGCAGTAGGGGTTGGTTTGGTGGTTAAAAAAATCTGGGTGTTGTACAGTATAAACTTATCTGAGGAGGTGGGGCCAGTCCTTAGACATCCGACTTTACTATTGTTGTTGTCTTGTTGCATCAAATCTTATCTTTGTTAGAATCGTCAATTATAGATAACTTTGTGAACTTTGTAATACAGCCGTGAATGCACTCTTTATGAGTCACTGCATTTTCTGGGCTGGTTACTGTAGCGCAGCATTATTTTCTGGATTTTTTTTTTTTACTCCTGACAGCTAGAAATTGGAGTCTCATTCTCTCTAACCTCTCACAGGTCTCTCAAGTCTCAACCATTACTTCATTTTCAAAAGTTAGCAAATTCAAGTATCTAATTTAGCAAGAGGAACGAAATGAGATACAAGACGCAAAAACAAGCGACTATGTTAGATATAGTAAAATTGACTGTTATTTTGCATATAAATATTAATCAATTGCATCATCTACCTGATTGACAAACAGAGTCATACAAAATTTACTTCAACAGCTCAAACAAGCACCATTTCTATGCCAAAGGCTTGAATTGTGAGTATAAACTATCATTACGATATTCACCAATAGACATCACGAAGAAGGTGATGACAACAAATAGGAAATAATGTATTTAAAGTTCATTCACCTATGACAACAAAAGGTAATCAACATACTTAAAGTATTTTTGGAAAGCCGCAGGATCTTTTCCCAGACCTGCAAGGTCAAATCCATAATCACCAGGAAAATCTCCAGTCAGATGAGGAGGGTAATCATATGGAATTGGACCAAGCCAGCGAGGACGATCTCGGCCATACCAGAAACTGCAAATAGTTGAATTTAGTTCTTGATTAGTAAGATGAGGTAAGATAGTAATTTCAGATGTAAAGCAGTTGGACAAGTAAAGGAATCCAATTTCACAACGGGCAAACTCATCTATTGAAAGAATATGTGCAGCCCCGGTAGGTTAAGTATACATTCTTCAGAACTACATTGGCTTGTTTTGCTTAAGTGAATTTGCATTTCAATATTCTATAAAATATGAAATGTGTTTGATTGGTGGCGGCCACAACATCAAGCCAAATACATAAGCAAACAGAAAAGTTTTTAAGTTTTTGTTAGCTCTGACTGTGGTGCTCGTTTGGCCCCGATTATACTTCTTCTTTCATCTGCAACTACCTCTAATAGAGTAAATAGCAAACAGAAAAGTCTGAAACTTGTGTTATGCAGAAAGCAAATATGAGATTTTGAGGCCCAAAAGCAGAAGAGACAGCTCACAGCTTGTGATTCTGCAGTGCAGGAAAACTTACTAAGGGATTTCAATCTAGTGCTTCTCCCAAAAGCACTACTCAAACAGCACTACACCAGGCAAGCTCCTTTTTGAAGTAACTAGTATGCAGACGAGACGACTATAAGTATATATACCTGGCTTCCCTTGCCTGCCGAGCGAGGGCTCGGAACCTGGCGGAGCTGTCGACGGCGGCCTTCTTGGTGGCCTCCAACCTCCGGCGGAGGCGCTCGCCGAGGGAGCTGTTGGCCACGGCCTTCACCGCCGCGAAAGGGATGGCCGAGAATATCAGAACCCCCGCGAGCTGAAATTTGTACACAAGCATAAGAAAAAGAGCCGAGGAATACTACTTGTATATTGGGGAAGAAGAGGAACAGAACAGCAACAACAGCAGCCGAGAGAAGGGAGAGAAAGGGATTTGTATCGTATGGAAAATACCTCTTGCCATGAAGCCCTGAAGCGGCAGGAGAGGGATGTACGCCTGCGACGGCCTGCTAAAGAAGAAGAAGAAGAAGAAATGAGGTGGGAAGGTGGCGAGCAGAGCAGCAGAGCCATGAAAAATGAAAGAAAGAATCGCCTCCCGATCTTCTTTCTGGTTGCCAGTCTGAGGACTGAGAAGAAGAAGAACGACAACCACACGAGGACAAGTCTTTAGGGGTCAAAGTCGGCAAAACCGATTGGCGGACATTCTGCCCGTCAGAACTCGGCAAACGGAATGGAACTCTAGGCCGTTGCCACCGACTTTAACAACTCGTGTCGGTTTCCAAAACGGATCGAATATTATTATCGAAAATGTGGCCGCCTGTCCATCCCAGCTTTTCTATTCATTTATCCTTCCGCTGCAGGTAGGGGTGTAAAACGGGCGAGCGGCCCGTGGCCTGTCCGACCCGTGGCCCGCCCGGTCCGACACGATTACGTGTAGTACCGTGCCGGGCCGTTGTTTAGGCTGTGCTAGGCCATCCATTCAAGAGACGTCGGTCCGATCCGGCACGACCAGTGTCGGTATATATAATCAAAATAAAAATTTTGAAAGTGATAAAATTTTAAATAAAATAATAAAATATTTTAAATTTTAAATAAATTATAAAAATAAATAAATAACTATAAATAACTGTAAATATATCAGGTTTAAAATTAAGTAGACCTATTAAATAGGCAACTATTTAAATTTAAATAATAAATTCAAAATTAAATTTAAATTTTAAATTTGATTTATAAATTTAAATATAAATTCAAACTTTAACTTAAATTTTGGAATCAATTCAAAATTTAAAATTTTGGATATGCATTACTAGAAAATTTTGTATGTTATGCAACACATACAAAAAGTATTTACAACATAACTAAATTTTAAATATATTTAGAAACAAATTAAATTTATAAATAAATTAATTTAAAAATAAACTCATAACATCAAAAATCATTTAAAATTTTAAATTTTAAATTCAAATTTAAATTATATTTTAACTTAATATTTTAATTTTAATTTTAATTTTAATTAATTTACAAATACGACTTTAATTTGTTGCAAAAATACGTATCGCATAATTAATTAACAGCAAACGGACGGGGTTGGTGGGAAAGAGAATTAACGGAAAGCTTTAATTTCACTTTAGTAGTAAATATGTTAATATTCAAATGCACAAATTTATTATATCTAATTTGCTAACCGCTCTAATATATTCAGGAGGATTATTATGAAAACGTACGTATATTTATTGTAGCTAGGCGTAACTTAACCTGGTAGCTACTACCAGAGTACCATACCACATCTTTAAAAGGGGTAGGCACCCGCACCATAGAAGAGGCAGGGAGAGAGAAGAGTAATAGTAAAGGAAAAAGAAAAAAGAAAAGAGAGAGAGAGAGGAGGGATCAAGAGGAGGGGGATCAAATACACTTACGAAGAGGAAGATGACGACAAAGATGAGCGGGTGGTTGGCGGTGGCGGCGATGGCGTGGCTGGTGCTGATGAGCCAGCCGGCGCCGGCCGTGGCCTGGCAGTACTGGCCATACTGGAGCTGGGCCTGGCCCAACTTGATGGACATGAAGGTGGACTACATGTGCTACAAAGAGATGTACAAGAGAATCACCGTGTACAATCCCCCAGGTACGTGGGGCATCAAAAAGTTTGCCTGCGCCCTCGACGCCTGCGGCTTCAGCCGATACACCCTCGGCTGGTGGCCTCTCAGCATCATCGAAGATGGCATGCGCATCACCGAACACGGTCACTGACTGACTTCACATGATGGATATGGCTGCAGTGGCCGGGCCTAGCTTGCTGCTGCATATGTGCACACATGCATCTTCTTCCACTTGCATCTTCCTACAACATCAGCTGCATCTGTTATGTAAAGCATATGTATCTGCATCTGCATCTGCATCTGCATCACCCTCTCCCCCCACCCCCCTTCCTCCTCCTCCTCCTCCTCCTCCTCATTAAATAATAATAAATGAATAAAGAAATAACGATTCTCTCTCTCTAACATCATCGATATGATCTCTATCTATGTCTCTCTATACTCCCTGCATGTGCGTGTGTTTGTGCTTGTGCTTGTGCTCGTGTGTGTAACTAAACAGAAAAAAACTTCTAATCTAAAATTACCTAATTGCTAATTATAATACTAGTTATTATAATCTGCGAGAATAATAATAAATTATTAGTAGATTGCTAAAAAAACGAATTGAAGTGAGCAAGGAGCAAAAACTGCATGAACCAGTAGTATATAAACCCAGAATATTTTTTTCTAATTAATTGGAATGACTCAGTTTAATTTTCGGTCACGTTCGGTTTGGTTTCACAGTACATATATACTTGCTCACATGAATTAAAAATTTTATTATTATTATTAACTATATTCATTTATTGGGTGTGAAATGATCCAGTATAAAGTTTAATTATGTAGTGGCTTTCCAAGTAAGATAGTTTGGGCAATGCTAGGTCTACAATTCACCATAGGTTATATTCCTATACAGGTTTTTTTTTTGTAGAAATTATAATTTTTTTTTATTGTAGACTGTAATAATTAATTCTCCAAAATTTTGAGTTCAACAAATTTTCACTATTTATACCACATATATATTTAGATACATGTAGGTCTAGATTGGGCCAAAACTTTTTAATAAATATTGTTTGAGCAAATTAATAATTTAACAATGATGAATTACTCATCTGGTAGTGGGGTATGTACCATCTAGTTAGAAGACACGAGAAGTACAAGTTAAGCTCATCAATTTGGACGGTTGGTGCACTCGATCAAAATAGATGCCTTCAAGAGGCGCGGGTTAATTAGACGCAATCTGTCTAATTAATAAAAGAATAAATAATTAATTGATACATTGGAATAGTGTTTAGATCTAAAAAATTTAAACTCTTAAGTTTGATGAGTTTATAATTAAATATTTCACATCGTTAAGCACGTGTGAGTCTGAACTCTGGATTAAATCACAACTCCCCGATCAATTAAAAAAAAAAAAAAAAAAAGGAAACAAGAAGAACAAAATTAATAAAGAATATTCCAAGTCGATTTGCATTAATTTTAAGGGTACCAAGTATATATATAGATAAAACAAAGATTAATTTGGTTTTCCTAAGTTTAAATTGTTACGAAATGAAGGTTTTGTCTTTTACATTAAACACTTCTAGGTATCATGTGAAATTTCTAACATGTCCACAAAAATAACAAAATATTATACATGTGTCTAAAAAGTTGATAATATCTTATTTATCCGTTTAAATAAACTCCTTCCTCTTTTGTCAATCACCTGGCATCTAGCTAGTTAATAATTTTTTTAATTTTTTTTTAGAGATAAAAATAGCACGTTATCGTTTTATTAAAAAATAAAATAAACTTAACTATAACTATAAGGCAGCCGTATCTTTTGGAGATTAAAAATCAAAAACTGCAAAGAGGGCTCTTTCCCTTATTGCAAAAGATCACATTATTATATTCCTACCAAATAACCCACCAAATTGCAGCAACAGTGGGTAGTTTTTTTTCTCCAACTGCGTAGTTCCTCCATCCTCCTCACCATCTCCTATAGCTCTCTTACTCCTTCCTTCTGTGAATACAACTATACTTTTTCCAAGGATCGAACAAAAAAATATATATTTAAAGTAAACACAGGTAGAGAATAGATGATATAGTTTTCAATTTATAATTCCTACATAGAATACAGCTGGATTGAACAATCCACCCCCTCTTTTGTGAGATGTGAATGTTCTCTTCCCTAGCACGAGCCAAACAGAGATTCTAATTTTATTAGTTAACACTAATTAATTGAGGATTTCACACTAGTAAAAATATAAAAGATGTCCTGTTTATTCCTCATTGTAGCTAACTATGGCTAATTGTTTGGTGAGTACAATTACCTAGTTTATGTTGAAAAAATATTTTAAATATTTTTTTTAGAAAAATATTATTTTAAAATAATTTATATCTGAAATATAAATCTATATGTTCGCATGTAAATTATAACTATACTATAAATAAGTAAACAGTAAGCATTAAATAAAATTTGAGGGTCGAGACGTGCAATGTACTGTCCTAAAAATAAGATTGTCTCTTCACGTGCAAGGCTTCGGCAATCACTCTTAGCAATACAACGACCACTGTACACCCCATCGGCACAACTTCGGAATGGCACGAGTGAACTAGTATGACTTTCAAAGATCCAGCAAAGAGTAAAATAAAGCTCAGTGTAGGAGACTATAATCTATACATTTATAGTAATTCTCATATTTTTAGATGACAAGGCTCATTCTCCATAGTTTGAGATTTTTTTTTTTTTTTTTTTTACGATGGGTTGTTTACTCTTTCTCTCATTCCTACATCACAACCCTTCATCTTTCCAACCTCTTATCTTCCCATGCTTTTTTTTTATGTATTATTCTCCCACTGTGTTCCACTATTTTCCCCTCTCTCTTTCCTCTCTATCTACATGTTCTCTCAAACGTGCTTCTCTCTCCCTTCCCCTCTCCTCCCTCCCTATCCCAAATTTTGATTTTTTTTTAATAGGTTTTCTATATTTATCCCTTTTAATTGTACTGTTTTTCTTAAAATTTATTTCTTTTTCTCTCCCTCATTTGATCTTAAAATTGAATTTTTCTAAATAAATTTTGTCATGTCCCAGGTGTAAACCATAACTCAGGTTCGACAACAGATCCGTCGTATACGCAGTATTTCCTACGTATATACGAAGCGATACAATAACTCAAGTAGCAGAATGATGTGATACAGGAGCGAGTAAAGCCAAAAAGAATGGTATAGAGCGGGAAAGTAAATCACAGACTAAATTGTATACAAGTAAATTGCATCTCCAATATATACAAAAATCATCTCCCGTAGTAAATAATATATAAACAGCTGGCTCCAGCCAAACCCAAAATATACAGTAATCTGAATATCTAAAAAAAAAAAAAAGGAAACGTCGAGTCCACCGCTAGCAAGTAGTCTGGGAGGAGATCTATCTAGTCCACGATCTCCTTACCTCGCTCCGCCGGCGTCGCTGCAACTACGGAAGTCTTTGAAAAGTGGGGAGCAACAACGGGTGTGAGAGCTACTAAAAACTAGTAGTCCTCAGTGGGTATGTCATCGAACCTTCGACCTACCCATCGAGTCTACCAAAGGCAAAAATAGGAAATGATAAATAAGTAAGAAAGTAACAGCTGGAATGAAATCTATCACTACTATGTCTCAATGACAAAATATATAATGTCAAGTGTATGTATGTATGCATCACTGAAAGAAAAATACCGAGATATAACCCAATCAAACCGACCGGCACCAAACCCGGTCCTACCTGCGCTCGAATCACAATAGATCACCCTCACAATTGTATATCAACGACGTGGAATCATACTCAAGTATCAATCTAACCGACCAGCTCATCACGGCCCCACCTACTCCGGAATTTTTTTTTTGTGCCAAAAGCTTCATAAAATAATATTTTTATGGATATAGTTTAACTATCTTTAGGCACCGTTTGGTAACGGGGATAAGGGGGGAATAACCCCCTTATCCCCGTTTCCATACCCAAACGGGAACCGGAAAAGCAGGAATTGGGATTCCTGCTTTTCCGGTTTAAGGGGGATGGGGGTGGGAATCCGAATTCCCACCCCCAACAGGAATCCGCTGGAATTCCATTTTCTTCACGAGAATCGAGGCATCCCCTTTCTTCTCCACCGATCTAGCTTCACCCATTTCTTCTCCGATCTAGCTTCACCCTCGCCTTCTTCTTCTCTGATCTAGCTTCCCCCTCGCCTTCTTCTTCTCCGATCTAGCTTCACCCTCGCCTTTTTTTTTTTTTTTTTTTGGATTTTTAGGTTGAGCAAAAAAAAAAAAAAAATTGATGAAAAAAAAAAAAGGAGAAAAATTAGTAGGTGTTTTTTGGTTTTTTTTTTTTTTAAATAGTGGACTGTGGATGGCTTGTTTTTAATTTTTTTTTTTTTTCTTATTTGGCTGCTGCGGCAAAAAATAATTAAAATTATTTTTAAATTTTGAAATTTAAAATGCAGAGGTGCGGGATAAAATGATAATTTCGCTATCATAATATATATATATATATATATATATATATATATATATATATATATATATATATATATATATATATATATATAAAATAAGTGGGACGGTATACAATGTGAGAGATCTCGTAATTTTTCTACCAAATTATTCATTAATCCATTAATTAAAAATCACGTGAGAGATTCAAATTATTTTTTCAAATCATTTTTAAAATGTTTGTACAATTTTAATAATGTCACCAAAATTATTTGTACAATTTTTTTTTTTTTTTTTTTTTTGCTCATCTGTACTTAAAATACTTAATTTTAATTAATAAATAAAATTAATTAATTTTTTTTATCATTTTTGATATGATAATTTTATTAAATAAAATGAACCCTAATTCTAATTGAAGAGTGTCATTGGGGCGGATTTTTAAAAATCCGACCCCACTACCGAATTTAAAATTGAATTCGATGAATTTTAAAAATTTATATATAAATTCAAATTCGATCAAAAATTTCAAATCTGAATTTTAAAATCTGAATCAGAGCTCAAAAATTCAAGTCCGAAATAATTATTTTTTTTTTATAATATTTCAAAATATATTATATTAAATTTAAATTTATTATTTATTTTTAAATATTTTTTACAATTTTAAATAATATTTTAAATTTATTATTATGTTGATTAATATCATAAATTATTTTATTTATAAATTATATCATAAAGGGCAAAATAGTCAATACACAAATTTATCACTTCTCAATTCTTTTTATTCCTCTATACTCAACCAAACATAATTTTTTCCTATTCTTCTTATTCTCCTTATTCCTATATAATTTACCAGACACAATTTTCTTTAATCCCAGTATAACTCATAAATCCAACCAAACGTAAATTTACACTAATTCCTGTTAATACCATAATCTATACCTATCCCCGGTATAACAAAATTTTTCTTATTCCCGAACCAAACGGTACCTTAAGGGTGTGTTTGGATTGGGTATAAAGGGGGGATATCCCCCCTTTATACCCAAACGGTTTGGGGATATCCCCGTTTGGAGATATCCCACCCAAACGGGGATATCCCCCCCCCCACACGGGGATATTCCCCCCCATACCGGGTATTGGGGGGAGGGGAATATCCCCCCAACCGCCCCTTCCCAAGGCAGAAAGCCTTGGGAAGGGGCTTTTGTTTTTTTTTTTTTTCATTTTGTTTTTTTTTTATACTTGATTTTTTTTTTTTTCTTTTATACTTCGTTTTTTTTTTTTTTTTTTTTTTTTTTTTTTTTTTTTTTTTTTTACCTTTTTTTATTTTTCTTTTGAATTTTTTTTTAATTAGAATATTTAAATTTTAAAAAATATTTAAATTATAAATTTATAATTTTATAAATTTTAATTTTTTATATTTTATAAATTTATATATATTTATATTTTATTAAAATTATAAATATATTTCTATTTTATTAAATTATATATATTTATAAATTTCTAATTTTAAAAAATAATATTAATTTTAAAATTATAAAATTTATATAAATTTTTATAATTTTTTTAAAATTTATATAAATTTAAAAATTAAAATATAAAAAATAATATTAATTTTAAAATTATAATTTTTTACTCCTACTTAAAATATTTAAATTTTAATTAGAATATTTAAATTTTACTTAATTTTTTTAATTAGAATATTTAAATTTAAAAAAATATTTAAATTATAAATTTATAAATAATTTAAAATTATTTTTTTATATTTTATAAATTTATATATATTTATATTTTATTAAAATTATAAATATATTTATATTTTATTATATTATATATATTTATAAATTTATAATTTTAAAAAATAATATTAATTTTAAAATTGTAAAATTTATATAATTTTTTTATAATTTTTGTAAAATTTACATAAATTTTAAAATTAAAATTTTAACTCCTACTTAAAATATTTTAACACATTATTTAATTATCAAATTTATAATATACATAAAAGTAAAGGTCACATCGTCATTAAACATAAAAATCAACTTTATACCTCTTATTCATCATTACCAATCCAAACACCTATTTTCTTATACCAGGTTTAAACCAGGTTTAAACCTCATTCACATCCAAACACAATTTAGGTTTAAACTAGATTTATCCCTTACTTTATACCTATACCTGGTATAACTCATTCCGGTATAAGCCACATCCAAACGGTACCTAAGGTTTTAGGGATATCCAAGCTGGGCCTAAAAGGTAATTATAGAGATAGCTTTGCTGCAAAATATTAATTACCCCCACATGTACTTATTTTATAACATTCAAATTAGGCTACCTAGTATTTATAATTAAATATTAGGTTATCATGGTTAATTAATATATATTAGCATTTTGTGCAGCAAAACGAACGTACACAATTCGCACGTAGTTAATATATAAGTCATAAATTCTCGTTAATGCCCGATTTAATTAATATATTCGGTCGATTAATTAAGTAACATAATTAAGCCATGCAATAATAACAGCGATGAATGTTAAGTAGCGTATGTATATATGTTTCTCAATCATTCATTTAATGAACTAAACCAATTAATATTAAGTAACCTCAACAATTAATTAAAGTATATATATATATATATAACAGCTAGCGTATATGCATAATAGTAACAGCTAGCGTATATGCAGTATGGTTACTATGGTATTGAGTGTGGAACTCTGAATATATAAATAAGGCGAGAGGCGAGGGTGGTGACAAACTCATCAAGCTAGATAATATATATAGCACGCAGTTCTTACGTACGTAGGCCAGCCGGAAGGAGGTCGATCGAGATCAGATCGACATGGCCGCGACGGGGAGCTGCAGCAGCGCTAGGAGGAGGGCGACGAGCGGCGGCGGCAGCTACGGAGTGGCTGCGGTGGCGGTGGTGTGGCTGGTGGTGCTGAGCGGGCTGACGGGGGAGGCGGGGGCGTGGTCGCTGTGGCCGCACTGGTTCTGGTGCTTCCCGGACTGCGTGCTGGGGGAGACCTGCTACTCCCGCGTCTACAGCACGTGCCGCCGCCTCCATCCCCAGAGCGCCCTCAACGAAGCCGAGACCTGCTTCCTCGGCGCCCTCGACTGGTGCAACGCCGACCACTTCTTTCCTGACGGATGGCCACTCGAAATCATCGTCGAAGACTATAACCCCGAGTATGTAATACATACAAAACTGACCTATCAACTATATATATTTTTATGCTCAACTATATATACTTTTACGCTGACTCCCGTCTTTCAAAATTTTAATTTGATCGTTTCAACCTTTCAACAGTTAACTATATTCTAACTTCCAATTCAAATCAAAATAAAATAAAAGGTTGAAAAATAAAATTAAAATTTCTGACAGTTCAAAATTATTCATAGTTAAAATAAATTCACTACATATTTTTTTTCCTATTTTGGTTTGATGCGGTTAACTAGTATCATAAAATAATGGATATATATTATGAATGTTGCTCATTCAAAGTTTTTTCTTTTTTTCTCACTGTTCTCCGCGTTAACTGCGTACGTATATATGTTTTTTGTCACATGTGCAGAGATAATTTCTGAGACGGAAGATCAAGGAAAAGGATCGGATGATCTGCTGCAAGTAGCTTGAAGAATTAATAAATCAATTAATCACTGTAACACACAGATCTGATCGAATTATGTTAAATCTGACTTATTAATGATCAAAACTTATATGTGATTTATATTAGTTTTCAACTAATTATTTACGTGCATGTGTACGTATGATATTCTACGTGGAATGACGCCCGAAAATAATGAGCAGCATTTAACATCGTGACGATTATAACATACAAATAATTGAATAAAATATTTTAAAGTAATTCAATATTGGGACCTCCTAAATTAGTCCAATTGAGCTCCAAGGCTTTCAAAAGCCCCAAGTACATGTTTATCGATTGATTCTTGTGGATTTTTAATTTTTGGATAAAAATTTATAGGACTACAATTAATAATAATAGTGCTCTAGATTTTAGTCAGTGATTAGTGGATACAGTGTTGGCTAATAAACAAATGGATTATATAAGTGATTTTATATTAATAGTGCGTCTATTTATGCTTCTCTATATTTTAATTTCCATTTGTTTATATAAGTGATTTTATATTACACACATCAAAATGAGTCAATTAAGATATATTTTTTTACAATCCAACTAAAAAATAGAGAAGCATAAATATATCTCCATATGTTTTCGCCATTCACTCCTTTACTCCAATCATATTATGCAGCCCTCAATATGAATCGGATCCTCAATAAAAAAAAAAACACCAAAGATTTGGCTCTGATTTCCCAGAATTGTCGAGCCAAACACAATATGGACTTGTCCAAATGTTGGAACCAAATAATGCATGGTGAATGTTGGAATTAAAGATTCCAAACAAAGGTAAGGATCAATCAATGAATACCACAGGTGCACAATCCCTGATAAAACGGAAAAGCTTAACGGCGCATTTGTGCAAATAACAGAGTACTCATTTATTAACTCTCGAAAAGATTGCAGCATATACACAATGCCAATTATTGTTCATCCTCTTACTTTACAGTCGTCGGAAACTAATACATCCGCTCTTCATGCATGTAGTTACTATATAGCAATTAACCGACTCAATCCCGAGATTAAGAATCACAGCAAGTATCAGAGGCCTGAGCCCCAATATATATATGATCAGTGACATAAGCAGATGCTCGAACGAAGCATCTGGTGCTGTAGAGAACAGTTCCAATATAATCAAAGAAAGAGGGTTGTGAAAAGCTTTCCACTGGAACGATGATGATACTAGAAATGACGATGATGACGATAGCGAGCGGCAACAATGATTGTGGTCAGAGATGCAGCTGGCCATTAAAAGAAGGGGCAGACATTACTGATAGCACGTCGGTCACAGAGACCATGGAACTCAGAGCGGCTTTCAGAATATCCTGTGAGCACCCGGGTTTCACGATGCTTCTCACCTGTTAATATTAAAACATAAAAAAAAAACACACATATGTATCACAATATAGAGAACAAAATGGCTTCATTCACATGTTCATTTAGTAAGATTATGAATTTTTTGGTTTGTCGATCACTCGTATGTGCTTGTGGAAGAGGAAATGAAAGACATCAACAATGGAAAAGGACAAAAGAAAAGCAAATCTCAATGCTAGGGAGCATTTTTTTTTTTTCCCTCTCTTCCGGATAAACCTTATCTCAATGCAAGTCTATAATGAAGTCAAATTGTCACCAACAGGGTGGGAAAGGGCCCAAAAGTTCTGATATAAGACACTAACCTTATCAAGATATTCCTGGAGCAACTTTATTCTGCCCATATAATCTTGATCTTCGATAGATAATGTAAAGGGTTTGGCATCAGCACCAGGTCCTTCAAATTGAAGGGGTCCTGGGTTTCTATACAAATCATCCATCAGAAAACTTGAAGCCTTTTCTCTCAACAACCTGTACTACAAAGAACAGAGCAAATATAAGCACAGTCGAAGGAAAAAAATAATAGTAATAATAATCACCACCACCTTGGCACTGTTGAACATCGTCTGCAAATCACAAACTTAGCCAGCATAAAGAACAAGTTAGAATTCGGCATCAGATCTCACTCTGTACAGGTTTTTTTAAAGAAAAATGCAGGTCTCAGAATGCAACATTTTAAACGTGCAGCTATAACAGATACTTCGCAATAATGAAAAGACAACAATATGAGAAAATAATTCTCATTGTTTGAGTGCGATAAGAAGGGAAGCATCAGAATATTAGTAAAGTATTGCACTAGAAACGTACTCGTATGCTTTTCCTTTAAGGTCGATGGCAGCAGGATGGATGGCGGGCTTGCCAATAGGAATGGCTCCGGGCCCACACGAGTATCTCCTCACGGTCATCATTGCCTGGCAAGTCCAAACTGATATATGTTTAATCAATCAGACATTATGAATGGCTTTTCTCCACCAGATTATATGTCAAATGCACATATACTCGCAAAGTGATCTTTCTGAATCATACTATGCGCACATCGTCAAATGTTGAGCTGATGGGTTGCATATTCATTTTTCAGAAGAACTGAGACCTTACTTTGACAAGTAAAGGCTTCCAAATTAAATGGCAGAGAGGCTGAACAAAGTATGTACTGTGGTAAATAACTGAGTTATCAAAGAGTTTAAGCTATGATTAAGATTATGAAGAGCTATCAATTACAACGGCTGAAAATGATCATATTAAGCTTATTAAAGCATTATGAGAATGAAAATACTACCGTGAGTGGAGCAGCGCCACATCTCCAGTTGTAAACTGGGCGCTTCAGGTTCGTTACAGTTGCCATATATCCGTTCAAACCAGTTGCGAGTATATGACAGCAGATATGTCCGAGAACCTGTACGTATTCGGCTCACACAAGCTGATCATGACATAAATTTGATATTCAAAATGAATATTCCCACAAAATTGAAACTCACATAGGCATAATCACAGTCAAATTTCGATGGTAAGGATCCCCGAGCTTGATAGCCAAAAAAGTGGCATACGGCATTAAACTTTTTCCCCTTATATGCCCCTTGTTTCTGGAAGAATTAGTACAGAAAAGATTATAAATCAAAAGGAACAGGACAAACAATGCGTTCGCAACTCAACAGCCTGTAATCAAAGCACAAAGCATAGAAATGTTCAATGGAAATAATAAGAAAGCCAAGACAAATGATCTGATTAATCACATATATGTTTTGCAGATAAAAAGAGTACTATCCTGCACCAAGAAAAATAGGATAACGTACACAAATCAGTAAAACTTTAACCAATCTTCCGTAACAAGGGCACCACCAGCATCTGAAGGAGGTGGAGAGGACTAAGCGGAGACGATGGGATGGTTGCGGAGCGTCGTCGTTGGGTATCCCAAGCAGCATCTGAAGGAGGTGGAGAGGACTAGCCTTGGTCGGGTAACAGCGGTGAAGGGGTGGGCCTCCGCTGCCCCCAACAAGGATTCCGGGGACAGAAAGAGACTGGATGGGTGCAGCACGGGCAAGAAGGAGACAAAGTTTGATTCCCTCTCTAAAAAGTGGAATCGGAAGTTGCACGAAGTGGGTATTGGCCATCAACTTGCCCCTTCAAAGGAATCAATTTCTCTAACAGAAGAAACAGTTGTTGATGTTAAGAAGACTGGACAGCACTTGAAGGGCAAGAACATCACCTGGGCTGACCATGCAGGAAGACCCCTGGCCGCTTGCTACCCGCCTGATGCTTCAGCGACGGAACGTGGCGACAAGGGTAGAAGGGAGGGGAAGATCCAACAGTTACCCGGATGTACCCCGAGGTCCTATAAAGAGGTCCTGTTGCAGTCGGCTCCTTCTTCATTCCACCCTCACCTCTCTAAACGAAGAGCACCGGAGCGGCCAGCAGAGAGGGGCGCTAGCCGCAGTCGCTGCTTCAAATGTCTCGCCTCCGATCACTGGGTGAGAGACTGTAGGGACCCCGTGAAGTGCTTCAAGTGCCGCCGTTCTGGTCATCGTGCCCGGAACTGTCATCTCTCTGCAAACACAAGGATGCAGGGGTCGAGCCGTTTTCGTCCTCACTCCATGAAGGTGTTTGTGCCTCTCTCTGAAGGTTTCTACACTCGACAACTGCAAGGACGCCGTGCTGTCCTCGCAACTCCCATGGGTCGAGCGAACCTCGGAAACTACCCGCAGGGGTTCATCGCAAATGAATTGGCGGGACGTTTCGGAGGATTCTCCAATGACTTTCTGGTGTCAAAGTACCGAGAGAGAGATTTTGTGATTCTTCTACCTCAATGGATTCAACCTGAGACGCTGATTCGCGGAGAAGGCATCCGTCTTGAGCACTGCCGACTCCGCTGTTTTGCTTGGAATCCCTACAGGGACGCCGTCCGCGCACGTCTAACCTACAAGGTTTGGATAAAGCTAGTGAACCTACCATATGAGTGCTGGGCCGAGAACTGGGTCTCGGCACTCATCAATGGTTTCGGAAGGTACCTGCGTGCCGACGAAAGCAGCCGGTTGATGTTGGACTTCAACTTTTTCAAATGCCAAGTCGCCGTCGACGACCCGGCGGATATCCCAGAGAATTTGTTTGTAACCTTGGGGGACATCATCGTGTGCGTGAGGGTCATCCTGGTAAGCACCGCCCCGTTCGGGGGGGACGACCGGGGTATCCCCTTCGCCGGAGGAGACCCCAACGAAGGGGGAGATCAGACAGATCCCCAGGGTAGGCAGCTTGCGAGATGGGTGGACTTAGCAGAGCGTGCAGCGGAAGATAGTGTCCTGGGAGCGGGTGGTGCGTCCGACCGAAGTAGCTCCTGGAACTCCTCGGAGATCCGAGATCGCCGAAGGCCGGTGACGCCGGGGACACCAATTACGGCGATGACACCGGCGGGGGAACCAGACGTAGTGTACGGACCGGGTTTGTTGGTTGAAACCCGTTCCAAGAACCGAAGCGACGACCTCGTGAGGCGAGACCTGACAACGTCGGTGGACGCCACTCCCAAGGGTGCAAACAGAGGGGGGAAGGTACTGGCAAGATCGTGCCTCGGGGGTATGCAGGCGGCTCCTTTGGGCTTTCCTTGGATTTCGACTTCTTGGACGCCGCGACCGACGAGGAGTTTGTCGGATGTGGAGGGTGTTAAGAGGGGGATGGAAACCTGCTTCGAGTTGCGGATCGCTGGGGGAGGTCTTTGTCGATGCTCCACTCCCTCACCACGAATGGTGTGTACGCTGTGACGGAGGGGGTGACGGAGGCCGCTCTGGCACACGCTCGGGGGAAGCATTCGCGAGGGAGCAGGGGCTCTCTGACGGAACAGGTGCCAGATGCCTTCAATGCTTCCGATGCGGGGCCCCAACGGCTTGCGCTCGCCTCGAAACAGACCTGGACCATGGTGGGCCTCGGGGAATTTGGGTTTCTGATCTCGTGGGCCTCAGGAGATGGCTCTTGGGCCTTCCAAGGCTCGTGGATCTCGGACCTGGATAGCTGGAAGCTCTGGAGAAAAAGCCCACTGGACCCAGCCGGGGCTTGGACTTTGCTCTACTCTGCTGCGGGCCCCTCCCCTTCTTGGGGACCTCTACTTGATCGTTGGGCCTCCCCTCTTGGACGGGCTATGTTCTTTTCTGAACCGAACAACACTGAAGCTCCCGTGGACTGGGAGGAGATGGAAACTGGGCTACCAAACGTGGGTCTCAACAGGCTGAGCGCACCCGGGCTGGAGACTTCGCCGCCGCCGGGGGGGCTCGGGCTTCGGATGGGTGGCGTGGAAGATGGTGGGCGACCTCTTGAGCAGGACAGCCGGGAGCTGGGTGTCTCTGGGACTGTCGGGGGGGGGGGGTCCAGTGTGCCCGGCCCGGCGGTGACGACTCGGAGGAGCGCTCGGCTCGCCTGCCTCCCAAGGCGCGACTCGATGGAGAAAGCCGTTCTACGGAAGTCCAAACTCAGGGGAGCTCTAGAGCCTCCGGACTCAATCGCCACCGACTCTACAACGACGATCGCCCTCAGGGAGGCTACCACAAGCGTTGGCCACGCTGACCACCGAGACTCGACTCTCTGCTCCTTCAAGCGTAAAGGGAGGAAGTGTGGCATCGGCCTTTCTGACGACGAAGTGGGCCGCTTCAGGGGTTTCTTGGAAGCGAACCCGTAGGGGGGTGGGCTTGTTGGAGTTCGGCGGTCGGAGGTCTTTAGTTTTCTTATGTCGTCTGTCATTTGTCGGGTCTACCGGTGCCTCTATGTACCGGATTTCATTTCTCTGATCAGTATGTGTGTTTCATCTCCTTTGTTGATGGTGTTCCGGCCCCAGCAGTGGACGGCGGAGCCCGTCAGTACCTCTCTCCTTGGACCTTCCACCGACACTCTACATAAGTGTTATTTTGTTATGTGTGACTGTGCAACCGGAGAGCTCGCTTGGTGTTCGTGTCTATCTGTGCTCATATGCTGTGTAGTATTTGTTGATGTGTTCTCGTCCCTAATGTTCTCAACGCTCCCTAGCAGCGACACGTCTTCGCACGGGCTTTACACGTTGGCCCCTCACACGCGGGGGAGACGTATAGTTTCCGACAGTGCTCTGGACGAATGTTTTTTCCTCCCTGGGGTTCGGCGTTTCTCTGGGGTTAATTTCTTGCTTCTCTGGATTAGGCTTGAGGGGTGGAGAATGATGGGGAGTTGTGATCGGGAACAGACATCATCGCTGACCAAGGGGGTCGTGGGGTCCAGACTCTGGTCACTGCGCCCGCTTTCGGTTCAGCTTTCGGACGCCTCGATATTTCTGTGTCTACCTTGGGTGGTGGCTCCACGGGGGGGGGAGCTGGGCTGGTGTTTAATCATGTTTCAAATCTTCTGCTGGAATGTTCGGGGCTTGAACGACCCGAACAAGCGCTTCCTGGTCAAGTCGGCAGTGTCGAAGTCCAAATCTTCTGTCCTCTGCCTCCAAGAAACCAAGGTAGACTCGGTCTCCCGCTCCTTCCTCAGATCCTTTGCGGGCCCACACTTTGACAAATGTCTGTTTATCAAGTCGACTGGAGCTTCTGGCGGATTGGTAACCTGCTGGAGTTCCAAAGTGTTCTCTTGCAGTGGGGCCCTCATGAGAAACCACTCGCTTACGGTGCAGCTAACACACATCCCCAGCAGGGTTTCCTTCTTCGTCACCAACGTTTATGGCCCCCCATCTTGGGCAGGTAAGCCAGAGTTCTGCCAAGAGCTGGCTGATCTCAAAAGGGACTGCAGGGGAATGTGGGTCATGTGTGGGGACTTCAATCTGACCAAGAGCTCACAAGAAAGAAGAGGTAGAAGCTGGAGTGGACGTCTTATGTCCATGTTCTCGGACCTTATTAACGACCTGGACTTGATCGACCTCCCTTTAAGCAACCAGCAGTTTACTTGGTCTAATTTGCAAAGCTCACCCACCTTGGCCAAACTGGACCGCTTCCTTATTTCAACGGAGTGGGATCAGAATTTCCCCCTCTCGAAGGTGGTAGTGGAACCGAGGATCACCTCCGACCACTCGCCGATTACCCTTTATACCAGCCAGAGGCCCCACCCCCCGCGGTTCAGATTCGAGATGGTCTGGCTCACGCGAGAGGATTTCTGCAATAAGCTTCCTTGCTGGTGGAGGGAGGTAGCTCCAAAGGGTACTAGCGTTCTTACGCTGGTGGCAAAGCTGCGACATTGCCGGAAACGAATCAAGGAATGGTGCTCCGCGAGTTTCTACTGTATCAACAAAACCAAAAGTAATCTCGCCAGCGAGATTCAACAACTCGATTTTTTGGAGGAACGAGTCGATCTTTCGCCGCAGCAGCTGGAGAAACGGGCGCAGCTCAAGCTCCTCCTTAGAGGGGTGGTGGTCGACGAGGAGATCCTTTGGAAATCACGGGCGAATCTTCGTTGGCTGAAGGAAGGAGATGGCAACACTAAATTCTTCCACGCCACCGCTAACTGCAGGAGACGCCAAAACTCCATCGGCGATGTGACGGACAATGGACGCACCCTGCGGAGAGAAGAAGATAAAAGGGAGTACTTTCTCAACTACTTTAAGAAGAGATTCGCCCCAATTGATCACACTGGGGGATCGACTGGGGACTGGGACGAACTTTTTGGTCTTAAGAAGTTAAGTCGGCCCGACGATCTTACCGTCCCCTTCACCTTAGAGGAGATCAGGAAAGCGACATTCCAACTGGGTTCAGATAAGGCACCGGGTCCAGATGGGTTCAACCTAGGTTTTTTTCAAAAATTCTGGGAGACTGTTAAATTCGACTTGCTGAATATTTTCCTCGACCTGTACAACGGAATGATGAACTCTTCCCCGCTGGATTACTCCTTCATCTGTCTGATACCAAAGAAGGAGGGGGCCAATTCGGCCAACGACTTCAGACCCATCAGCCTCATCAATGTTGTACAAAAAATTATTTCTAAGGTCTTAGCTAACAGATTGGAAGGGGCTCTGAAGGAGGTCATTTCACCTGCTCAGTCTGCCTTCTTAAAAGGCAGGTCTATTCTCGACTCTTTCGCAGCCGCTACTGAGCTGGTCAACTGGAGCACCAAAACCGGCTTGGAGGCAGTGGGTATCAAAGCGGACTTCGAAAAAGCTTTCGACATGGTACTGTGGGACTTTTTATTTGCGACCCTGTCCGGAATTGGAGCGAATGACAGGTGGTGTGCCTGGATCAAGCAATGCGTATGCAATGCTAAGGCGGCGATATTGGTGAACGAAGTGCCCACTAAATGGCTAAAGATGTCCAGGGGGCTTAGGCAAGGGGATCCTCTGTCCCCATACCTCTTCATCCTGGTGGCCGAAGGACTGACCAGAATGACAGAGAGGGCGGTACACAACGGTCTACTAAGTGGCGTTGGACCCTCTTCGGCACCAAAAATCTCTATCATTCAATATGCGGATGACACCCTCTTCTTCTGTGGTGCCAAGAGGAGTCAGATTGATAACCTTCACTTCATATGGAAGCTCTTCGAATGGGCCTCAGGCCTGAAGGTCAACCGACAAAAGACCGAACTTTTTTACTTGGGTAGGCAGACAGGTAGGGGGAGAGATTTGGCGGACTCCCTTGGGTGTAAGGTGGGGAAGCTCCCAACAACATATCTTGGCCTCCCTCTTTCCGACAAGAAATTACGGAAAGATGACTGGTGGCAGGTTATCGGGAAACTCGAGACTCGGATTGAGGGGTGGCAAGCCAAACTACTCTCCCAGGGGGGCAGACTAGTCTTGGTGAACTCTGTTCTATCGAACATCCCGCTCTACTTCCTGTCCATGTTTCGTGCACCCAAATGGGTTATTAGACGGCTGGAGGCGTTGCGCAGGGCCTTTTTCTGGAAAGGGTCAACACCGGTGGCTGGGGGACATTGCCTCGTGAATTGGAAAACGGTATGCAGGAACACTCGAGAGGGGGGCCTAGGGGTCCTGAACTTGGAGAATATGAATATTGCACTGCTTGCCAAGTGGTGGTGGAGATTCTTTACGGACAAGAGCCTCCTGTGGGGACCCCTCATCAAAGGGATTTACTACGAACGCAGGAAGCCGTTGAGAGAGGGGATCTCCTTCAGACCTTTCTCACAATGGTGGCGCAATGTACTGACTACAAGGGATGTCTTTAGATGCGGTACGTCGTTCTGGCTGGGGAACGGGCGGGATATCGGCTTTTGGTTGGACATCTGGGCTGCTGAAGCACCTCTTAAAACCCTCTTCCCAGCCATCTTTGACTCTGTCCGGAGGAAGAACTGTCGGGTGAGGGACTGCTGGAAGCGGAACAGATGGAAGTGGGACTACATTCTCCGGGGGCTCGCCATCGGGAACCGATCGGATTCTGATCAGGTCAATCTTCTCAAAGAAATTACCGAATCGAACTCCATCCTCCAATCCAAGGACGTGGTGCGTTGGCGGTGGTCCCAATCCGGAAATTTCTCGGTTAAGTCACTATATACCTTTGTCATGAACGGCGGTGTGTCTGACCTCCGTTTTAAGGAAATCTGGAAGATCAAGATCCCCCTAAAAATAAAAATTTTTCTATGGCTAGTCCTAAGGAGTAAGGTACGCACCAAAGATAATCTACTCCGAAGGGGCTGGTCCGGAGACGAGCTTTGTGTCCTCTGTCTGGATAGCGCTGAAACGGTCAACCACCTTTTCAAGGGATGTCTCTTTACAAGAAGCATACTACAAGCTACACTCCTGAACGTTGCCTCCCTCAACAACTTTTCATCGGCAGCCTCTCTTTGGAGAACTGCATGCCTTACAAGTGGCTCAAGGCGCGATAGAGAGCTTTTAGGGATTGCTTCTGTCTGGTGGAACATCTGGCTCGAACGAAACAGAAGGTCCTTTCAAGCTCAGAAAAAATCAGCGGGCTCCCTTATTAAGGACGTTCGAGACTGCGTGCGTTGGTGGGCCCAACTGGATGTACCTAGGCCTATCTCTTAGGTTTTTTTTTTTTTTTTTTTTTTTTTTTTTAGGCCACGTTGCCTACCACTGTTGCCTAATTCATCCCCCTCATGAATGAAGCGGTAGCATGCTACCTTCTCTCAAAAAAAAAAGAGTACTCCTTCAGACTTTGTCAGCTATGTATAATAAGTTAGGTCTGAATCTTTCGAGTCCTAACTTGTATACAGATTTTAGAAAAGTAAAACCTACCATTCGCTTGTCCATTTCTGCTTCAACCAAAGTGGCCAGAAGTTTCTCTGTCTCAATCTGCACATAATTACAATAAAATAAGTACATAGAAATATAAAACAATTTTAAATGCATAAAGCACTCGAAACACATCTACCTGGGACAACTGTGCAGAGTTGTCAGACTCTGGCGGGAGAAGCAGCTGGATCAAAGAAGATGTTCATATTAGTCAAGCACCAAAATATTCAGTTAAAAGAATTAGTAAAGTATAGATAGTCATATCATTACAATGGATGGGAGGGAGTACCTCCTTTCTGATAAATGATGGTAAAAATTCAAACAATGCAGATGCCCAAGGCGAAAGATGATACGAAATATCATCTGTCGAAACACCTTCGTTCTGGAGATTGTGAATTTCCTACAACAGTTACAGAGCAACCAATATATTATTTAACTGTCTAACTCCCCAAGAGTAGAAGCTGTAGTCTACTGTATAATGAGCAGTAGTACCTGCAAGAGCGCATACAGTTCTGGAATACTTTCAACAAGTCCCTCAGGAATAAGAATGACACCATGGTACTTATCTGCACCAAGAAAGAGCATCTTATCTACCAGGAAATTTATGACATTACTAACTGCTGAATCTGAACAGAGTTGGAAATAACCTTTCTTCGCTCTAGCTTGGACTGTATCACAAATCTGCTTTGTAATGTCTAGAATAGTCAGTTTCGACAACGCCACCACCTCACCTAGGAGGAGCTGATATAATATTGAAGTGAGTCAAGATATGAAAGAAAATGCAAGTTTATTTTAATGGAATCATCTGCTACGTAATCAAACCATGTTTGGGTGTGATTGCAGTGCACACTCCAAAGCCACATGTGATGCTTTGCGACCCATCAACCGTACGAAGTAATAGTACTGCAAAGTGAAATGGAATTTTTTTGCAATTTGGTCATTTCAGAAACAATAAGACAAAAACTTGTAAGGATCAAAGCAATGATATGCATCTCATGCCAGATAAGAACTATTCTCTACTTATAATTGTACAAAATTCAAATAGGAAGAGTGATGGCAAAAAAATAAAACTACTAATTGCAAACGCTAAACGAGTGATGATCTTCTTCTAATGATCCAATTAATCAGTTTGAAAAAAGTTTCTCCAATATCGAATAATAAAATCCTTTTCAGTGACGATTTTTCTCAGTTTAGAAAAATCATTTAGGCAGTGTACTGACTGAAAGAAGTTCCCGCAAATTGTACAGAACGTACAATATGGTTTCTCCATGAGCAATGTCCATTCAAAACCAAAAGATTCACTTTTCACCCAGTCTACAACCTATATAAAAACGACAGATTCAAAAACATAAGATAGCAATCCACACCTTGCCGGCTGAGATGGCATCTAGGCAAACATTGCTGATGAGCTGCGAATTGACCTGGAAGTAGATAAAATTCAAGTTCACTATACCGGCCATGCGATGAACAAAAGATGTTGATTGCTAAAACAATATTGTTCACGAAAAAAAATAAATAAATAAATAAATAACTACGTAAAAGCCCACTGTTAAATTCATTTCTCATATTTAGCAAATATGAATGGAATTTGATAATATTTTCAACAACTATACATGGATCTGGGTTGTCCATGGAGTGAAACAATTATTTTATAAGGGTAATCTTTAAAGCATAAAAAGAATTTTAAAAAAAAAGAAAAATCTTTAGACGATAAAAAGATGGAGAATGAAACAATAACAGTTACCAGATAAATTTGGAAAGGCAAGAGCAAATTATATAAATGTTACCACGAGAACCTAAGAATTGAGAGAATACAATAATGGCTAAAGGTGTCGGCTTCTTTTACCTTACATACTGTGTCAAATCCAACATTTGTCTCCAAAAACTGATTCTTGAGATCTCCATTGAGAGTAACAGGAACGCCAACCACCTGTTCAAAATGTTTGTTCTTTAGCTCTGGAAACCATCCAAGTTTACGAACGGGCTTCAATGACGATTAAACTAAGTGTTGCCCGAGGTGTTTCAAATTTCAATTATCTTTACGTTACATAGTTACTCTTTTGCAATAGCAGTAAGAAGGGAGGGGGAGGGGGAATCTTAGATCGACGGATAAAAGATCCGGAACAAATTCAGGGTATTCACAAATTATTGATATGAAACGAGTCATTTCAGGATGCATAGATAGACTACACAAAATCATATACCTTTGTTGGGCATTTTGATTCGGCAAATGTCTCTGCAAGCTGAGCGGCATCTGTGTTTGAAGTTGTTCCTTCATAGACAAATTCAAAACAATTAAGAAGCCGCAGTCATCAATCTGAGAGCAAAATAATTAACGACCTGTATGTGGATCAACAGATACCTCCAATAATGACAAGACCATCCAACTTCAGATTTTGGCATGCCGACATTGCAGCATTCACTTGCTCGTCTGTTCTTATTTGATCCACACTCCGACCAAGCATATCGAAACCACCTTCACAAGCAAAAGAATTTTTTTTTTTGAGAGAAGGCAGCATGCTGCCGCTTCATTCATAGATAAAATGAACTCAGCTACAAAGATGAGGCAACTAGGCCTCAGAGAAAAACTATATATATATATATATATATATATATATATATATATATATAATTATATATATATATATAAGGTAGCACTGAAGCTAAAACAGAAAAAGAAAAGGGCAACGAACCTTGGTTTTTGTACATAGAAAGAACCTCATCTGTGATTTTCAGGGTTTTTTGTGCAAATAAGCCTTCAGTACCACCTATATCCAGAAACAGGAAGAAGCAATGAGCAAGAAATGCTGAAGAATATTATAAATTGGAACATGAGTTGGACTAGAAGAGGCGAAGCCTACAAATAAAAGTGTTAAAGTGCAATCTTGAGAACTTGGTTTTTGGCAACAAATCTATAACAGCGAGCGTACTCGAAAGACCTATAATCCCTTCAACTCCACAAATGGAACTTCCAATCCTACAGTATAACATTATTATACAGGAATTTCAAAATGTGTCACAAATAATTTCTGATCTCCCTTCTAACTGTGATTGTGTGAGCTGCACGTGTCCTTCATAACATTCTGATAAATCACAGCTGATCGTTGCTATCGAAGAAAATTGTACGCTTACAAGGGGCTCTGATTCAACATGTTATTTTGGCGACTTACAAGTATAGAATAGAAAACACAGCTGTCAAACTTGACGAAAAGAAATGCTATCTCATAAATTGAAAAGCTCACCAACAAATCCTAGCAAAGTACTGGCAGGATTGTGAATTTTTAAAGCATCGTAAAGGCCCCAAATGACATTATGACCTCCAGGTGATTGTCTTCCGGAAAATACAACCCCAACCCTGCAGCAACAGGTTTTTTAGTGTAGCTTAACATGCCAAAAAAATTGAAGTACACAATAATAGCATGCAGTCTAGCAAAACAAATTGTTGCTCTAGATAGAGGAGGTCGACAATCCAACATTTTGTTCTGTTGAAATGTTTCTGAGAGCTAAGAATTGTAGTAAACCTGATAGGCGGATGCTCCTCGATGATATGCGCATCGGGGACTTTCGATGTTGCCCTCAGAAAATGAGCTAACGGCTGCCCGAAAGTGTGGGGGAACGCCTGTTCGATCACATTTGCGCTGGACGCATCGGCGGCTGTCGTTGAATCCCCATACTCTACCCTCACTGTAGTCCCCTGTTTCAACAGAATTTTTCATGCTAAGTAAAACCAGCTATTATTCACAAAAATCAGCACTACATAAAAAGTCCTATTCGGCAGATGCCACGAGCAAATACTGCGACTGAAAAACAAATTAAGATGAAAGAACAAGTGATTGTAATTCCCCTGTACTCACCTTCATGGGAGAGATTATGGAAGCAAGACCATTCAGCTGCTTATAATATACCGTCGCGTATTTAAATTTTTTATAAATAAAATTTCTATATGAAATATTATAGGAAAGGACGGTGGATCGCTTGTAATCCTTATATTCAAAACTACAATTTGACAACCAAAAAATTAAAAATAAAACGATTTTTTTTAAAGAAAAAAAAAAAAAAATCATCCATCATCACTTGATCAGAAGGGAAGACAAATACATCAAATTATACAGAATTAGTGTATAATGGTGTACGTGTGGGGGTTACCTGGAGGCATGGAGGGAGCTCGGGCTGGTAGAGAGCGCGCTGCTTCTGGAGCTCCGACAGCTCGCGGGGGGCGCCGTAATCCGAATTCATCATCTTCATCATCTTCATGTTCGTCGTCGCCGTCTCAAATCTCTCCCCTCTCTTTCTCTTTCCCTCTCTGTTTTCTCGTCCTACTGAAGATTGTATTCTTCTTGTATAGTGGTCTCTGGGGAGGGGAGACCGGGAACCTTCTGCTTTTGCAGGTTTTCCAGAAAGCGCGCCCTCGGATTCTCATTCCGATTCCCTCCCTCCTTCGCTTCCCACTTTCATTTTTTTAAAATATATATATATATATATATATATATATATATATATATATATATATATATATATATATATTTCTCGCACAAACTAAACAAAATCAATTGGCGATCACGACAGAAAAGTAAAATCAAAATTGCATGATAGAAAATTAACACACAGATTTACGTGAAAATTCTTATCAGAAAAAAAATTACGGACGAAAGAGGAGAGATTTCACTATATAGAAAAGAGGGAATACAAGAGTTCGTGATGATACGATCGCTCGATCTCACTCTAGGGCAAATAAAAGAGAACTTAGGGTTTTTCCTTAGCTTCCACCACATACATCCACAAAATTTTCTGTCGCACCGCGAAGCCGTCGGCGAACCTGAATCATAATATCGAAGCGATTCTGATTTTGAGTCACATTTAATAATTTCGAACCCAAAATGGATTTTACTACCGAAGATTAAAATTTTCCTTCTGTTCGAATAGTGGTGCTGCAGCAGTATGCCTCCAAATTTCCAATTCTCATTCATTGTTGTTGGATTTGTCAAAACCGTCGGCATCCGGAAACAACTACTGTTGGAGAAAGTAAGGGAGAGGAAAAATCTTCTTTTGTTGGTCTCTTTTGTTTACTTTCAACCTTCGAGAAGCAGAGCATGAATTCTTCTTCTTTTGCTTCGTGGTGGTGTCACATTTGACAATACCCCAACATCACGATGTAAACATTTGGCTTTGTTTATGGTTTTTTTTGTGATGCCATTTCCTTTCTTTATAGGCAAAAGCAAACATTTTTATAAGCTATTATTATTATTATTATTAACAAATTGTCAATTTTGCTCCACTAAATCCAAAATCAATTAACACAACAAAAAATAAATAAATAAATAAATAAATAAAAAGAAGAACTAGCTTGATAATTTTCAGCATTGCCATCTTACCACCCATCACAATTCACGAGGGATAAATTGCTCCAATAGTCTCCCAACTAAAAAGAGGTTTTTTTATATATATATATAAGCAAGTTATCCGCTTCATTCAGTACGAATATAAATTAGACAATATAAGTAAGACAATAAAATTTCAAAATAAAAAAAAAAAAAAAAGCAAGTGAAAAGAAAAAAAAAAAAAAAAAAAAAAAGTCCAATTAACTAAACCCGTTTATAGGTTCGCCTTCTGCGCGAGCTCACTTTTGACCCATGATCCATGTCACAGCAAAAAGGGGGTCGGAGTTGGACGGCTGAAAAATAATTTTATTTTTGATTATTCAAATCACCCCCAAATTTACTGCCAGATTATTAAAAACCTTCGCTGCCTCCACCAGACTTCCTCCATTCGACCATGCCTCCCATATAATTTTTTTTCTGAAAATTGAAGTGCCGAATTGGATACCAATCAAGTTTCACAAAAATAAATTACTTTTTATTTTTTTGAGAGAGAAAATAATAGCACATTACTCACTTTATTTGTTAGATATGTCTCGAATTCTAAAATTGAAAGATTTTTTAATTCTATTCTGTTTTGTTTATTTAATTAAAATAGATTTGGATTATATCTAATTTTATAAATATATTATTATTTTATTAATTTGGTTAGAAGTAGTATGGATGTATTTTAGGATTAGAGTTTTATGAGAGAGATATATTTTGTACATCGATTATAATAAAAGTTTCCGTTCCGTCTTCGTCCGTGAATGTAGGTCAATGGTCGAACCACGTAAATTTTATATACTTTATTTTTTTTCTTTCTTTTTTAATTTTCTTTTGATATTTTCACACCCAACGAATTAAATCTTTTCCACTTTTGTCATAACATTATTCATATAAAAAATAAAAATATATATAAATATGGAAAACTCTAAGTGTACACCCGTGAGGGGTGTATATCTCACACCCCCACCCATCTAAGGGTGGGGGTGTGATGAGGGGTCACTTGATGTGACCCCTAAAAAACATCGCCATCCTTAAAGGGGTGGAGATGTAGGATGTACACCCCTTCGGGGTGTACATATAGCAATCCTCTATAAATATACACTTCTTTAAGGGTGTACATCCTACACCCCACCCCACACGAGTGACCAGTAAAATTTATCCCATCCCAGAATAAAATGGGGTGTAAAATATGCATCCTAAAAGAGTATACACCTAGCATCCCTCAAAAAATAAACTCATTGAAACAACTGGTTCTCGAAAAAGTTAAAGGCAACTGCAAAATTTTAAAAAAAAGAAAAAAAGAAGAAAAAAGAGTCATTTAGAGCTGCAGAATTCAATCTACCCCTTCCACGTTCCAGATTCATCTAATAGAGATTAAAAGGGATCTGAATAATGGTTTCTAAAAATTACATTGTTTTTTTTTTTTTTTTTTTCCGCCAGATCACCTGTCAACAGGCTGCAACATTGGTCACATCTTTGGCTGATGCCCGTTGAGAGAGCTTCTCAGATAGAAACTCCCACACACAACACCGGCCTCTACCACCGTCTCTGTCTACCTTATAGATTGCTTTTTCCTTCCTGGAGGGGTGTTCAATTTCCTTGAGGGGTGTCTCAGATAGAAACTCCGCAATTAATATATCCAAATAAATTAAAGAGGATAATTTGGTACTATTTTTCTTTTTATTTTGCACTACTTGAAAAGATTTTTAATCAATTACATGAATGGACTCTCAACTATATAAACCTAGGTTAGGACAGCTTTTAATTTGCTCCGTGTAAACATCATTCTCCATCTTACCTGAAGAAGCATGGGTGCTGAATCGTGACATTAAATTTTATTTATTTTTTGTATTACCTACTCCTTAATGCTTTAGTGAATGCTCTATTTTTCCATTTCCTATTTGGATTAGGTAAAAATATTTGTCACATTCGAAGGCGTAGCAACCTCTGATTATTGATATGCTTTTTTGGTGGTAGCCCAATTGCAAGTCAATCTAAGAATACTGAATTTGCCTTTCGACGATCTGTAAGAAAAAACCTGCTGTAAAAATGACATGCATGCATAGGTGAATGGCTCGAGAAATTTCAAATTTAATTTATATTCTATTGGTCTACTGCGATATGTCATGCCACATAATCCAGTAGTAATTCTTCCATGCAGCTCAGAGCTTTCTTAAGCATCTTTAAGAAGTAATTTCATGACTAAAAATTATTTCGGAAGCAGTACACATTAAAACAACTGCAGAAAGGCACGGCACTATTTCAATTCTGATGCACCTACAGTTAATTTCTGCAGAATAGATGATCACTTCATGCATTTCTTTTGCAAGAAAGTGCAGAATTTCCTGCAGGAGCTGTAACTCACTTCATGCATTTCTTGCTGATCTTCTTCGCTTACTGATTTAAGGCCATTCTCCTTTTTCTTTGCTGTTGAGTTGCATGTGCAGTTTTTGGGCATTGGCAGTATGGCGGGTTTCAATCTCTCTTCCTCCAACTGTACACTCAACTAATCGAAGAAAAACCACATGTTGAGAAATTCCTAATTTGAAGAAAATTCATTGATGCATGTAACAATTACTCGAGTTATGAAGCTTCTTCCAACGAACACTCAAAATATAGACATTGATCAAGTAAAGTTTACTGCAAAAATCTTTGCAATATTTGATAAGTAACAAAAAAAACAATGGGCTCTACACCTTTTCTACTGATATTTAAGCTTGAAATACCTTTAATACTTTTTTTTTTGAGAGAAAGGCAGCATGCTGTCGCTTCATTCAAGGCGAGTATGAATTTAGCAGTTGGGGCGCCGGTGGTCGGCCCGAAAAAAAAAAAAAGAAAAAAAAAAAACATGTCTCATTTAATAACGCTAGGAGCAGGAGAGACCCCAAACCAAGCGAGAAGACCTAACATCGGCGAGGATAGCGGGCAGGCTACGGCTCTTGTTGTCGAAGACCCGCCTATTCCTTTCGAGCCAAATCGCCCACCAGGTGGCCGCGACGGTGATGAGCGTCCCTTTGCCCCAGGCCCCTCCCAAATGCGAGCCCGCAGCCCAGAGCAAAGCGGCGGTTGAGCAGGTCCGGATCCCAGCTTTATTAGGGAGCAGGGTCTCCAGCAGAGCGCTGGTAAAGGGGCAAGAGAGGAAGAGGTGGTCAGCATTTTCGGGTGGACCGAGGCAGATGGCACAGCAGGTAGGTCCGGCCCAGTTCCTTTGAAGGAGGATGTCTCTGGTCAGGACCCTTCCACGGAGCACGAGCCAGACGAAGATTTTGACTTTGAGCGGCAGCTTGATGCTCCAGAGTCGGTTGAACCGGTCGTCAGTTACCCCGCTGTTCTGCAGGAAGCGATAAAGTGATTTGACCGTGAAAAGCCCCGTGGCGGTCCAACGCCAAAGGAATTCGTCATTGTTGGCGGTTAGGGACAGGTGGGCTGTAGTCCTCTGCAAGTCCAGGATTGTGTCGTCGTGGCCTGTAGTCCCCCCTTGTACGCCCTCTAGAATCATGGCCCAGTTCCAACCGAACTGATCATAGCAATCCTTTACCCGAAGGTTTTTGTTGATAGCCAGGGCGAAGATACTCGGGAATTGGGTCGATAGGGATGAGTTCCCTACCCACTGGTCAGTCCAGAAGTTAGTCAGGGCGCCGTTCCCTACAAATACCTTTAATACTGTTAGCAACGAGTGCACAAACTAAACAAAATCAATTGGCGATCACGACAGAAAAGTAAAATCAAAATTGCACGACAGAGAATTAACATACAGATTTACGTGGAAAACCCTTTGCAGGGAAAAAATCACGGGCGAAAGAGGAGAGGTTTCACTATATAAAAAAGGGAGAATACAAGAGTTCTTCTTGATACAATCGCTCGATCTCACTCTAAGGCAAATAAAAGAGAAATTAGGATTTTTCCTTAGCAGATCGGATCCGTACCGCGGGGGGCGGAGCCCTTCACTTCCACCACAGACATCCTCAAAATTTTTCGTCGCACCGCGAAGCCGTCGGCGAACCTGAATCATAATATCGAAGCGATTCTGATTTTGAGTCACATCTAACAAATACTCGATGCTCGAGCGACGCCACACTCTCTAGGAGAGACCCTTTCACAGGAACCTCCTCAAGCACAGATTCCAGAGGCCTGCATTCTCTGCCGGGCTCCGTTGGCAGCGTCAGACTCAAGTCAGAAGTATATCTTCCAGATAGGCTGTGTTTCTCCTCAATGTCATAAACCTACAAGATTGATTTTTTTTTACTACTAGTGAATTTGCAAGCAGAATCATGAATTGTAATGTACTTTAATTTCCATTTGTCAGCGACAACATTGGTTTTAACTCATTAACTTCATGATGAGATAGTTGTAACGATGTTTGCAGAAAAAGTACGACTAACAAATCGTAAGAGAATACAAGAAGAGAATGTGCATACCAGCCGTTCCAACCGATCCAATCGTGATATAACCGGCGTCAGCGACAATTGTGAAGAGCCTTCTTGCTCCATTACCACCAAGGATTGATGCGACTTCGTTATTCGGGACCCCTATGCAGAACCTGATTTCTCAGTTCAATGACATGGAAACTCCTAATAGCTTTACCTGTCAGAATTAATTCTCTTCGCAAAGAGCCAGCGCAACTAGAGCTCTTCAAACACTGTATATAGCTTCAGGGTTTCTGAACTAGCAAAGAAGAGATGATATTCGGAGCAAGCTAAATAGACTGCATTGCAGCTAAATAGACTGCATTTCAGATCCAGCAATATGAGAGTGCAAGCACTATGATAGATCCCATGCATTTAGGTAACACTAATCTGCATTTCTGCTGAACAAATCTAAATATTATAGGTGATGAATGTCTCAGCCAAAATCGAATTATGATAGTAAATCCTTGAAAATGTAATTTGTACTCCTCAAAAGCAATATAAGTACCCGCGGCCCGGGCCGGGCTTGAGCATGATCGAGTCGGGCTTCGGACACCCGAATTAACTAACTACGTACCCTTTTGGATCCAGATTAGGACCTACAATTAATTCACTATAGGCCCAAGTATGAATTTCTGGTTAAAGGAAACATTTTCCTCACCACAGATCCTCCTTTAAAACCGGGTTAAGCAAGAGCAACAAGCTTAATTAAGGGCCCCCCCTCCCCTCCTTAATTTAGCACTACACAGACTCAGTCTCCGTCCCTCCATCAGAAACTGTACCACACCCCATCATTCCTTTGACTCAGCCCCCTCTTTCCTCTCTCTTGTCTCACTGTTTCTCCCCTATTTGCAATGTTAGTTATCTCTTCCTTTCCTTGCCTTTTTATGATGAAGATGTTGGATCACAATAGGTTTCTTTTGCTCCAATTGAATTATAATTAGAATGCCGAGCCCTCGCGATGGCACGAAGAGCTTCAGAAACAAAATATGTACAAAAAGAGAGATGGTATTGTGAACCAGGAGATAATTACTAGCTAGCATGATTATGTGTGTGAATTTTGGTTCAGGCATTAAAAACAGGAAAGTTTTGCACATGTTTGGCTCTTGAGTTAGCCATCCAGGAGTTCTTTCTCAGTATACGACAGGTATCAATGTAGTTATAGATTTTTTTTTTTTCTCTGGGTAATAATATGATGAGGTGTATGATTCAAATGCTTCTTGACGCTATCCATAATTCTTAATTCTGAATGTTGGTGGATTTTTCTCCAGGCCGATTTGTTTGATGATCATCAATCATAATTTGTACCCAAAACCTGATCAGATAGTGTCAATATATGCTATGATCAGAGACTAGACAAAGTATATATTAACATTCAAGCTTAGCCAGGGAAGGCATATCGGATGGCATCAGGACCTTCTAAGAAGGCAATTCGCAGCCCTGGCGGCGCGGGATCGCAGAGCGGCCGGAACTCCGGTGCGCAGACTGTTAAATTTGCGCGGAGGACGTCGAGCGGGCGGTACGTGAGCCTGTCGAGGGAGGACATCGACATGTCCGGTGAGCTGTCAGGGGACTACACCAACTACACCGTCCAGATTCCCCCGACGCCCGACAACCAGCCGATGGATGGGCAGATGGACTCTGGGGCGGCAGCGTCGGTGGCGCTCAAGGCGGAGGAGCAATACGTATCGAACTCCCTGTTCACGGGCGGCTTCAACAGCGTCACACGGGCCCACCTCATGGACAAGGTGATCGACTCCGAGGTCAGCCACCCGCAGATGGCTGGAGCCAAGGGCTCTGCCTGCGCCATGCCTGCCTGCGATGGCAAGGTCATGCGCAGCGAGCGCGGCGAGGACATCGATCCCTGCGAATGCAGGTATATCTTATTTCATACTTGGTACGCATGCAGATAGATAGATAGATAGATAGATTGATACCTTACAGACAGTTTAGTTAGTTATAGTTAGTTATCTGTCCGAACTTGATACATAAAATACAATTTGTAGGGGCTGTGACTGCACTGTTCTGCATCTAAACTGTCAGTTCTAACATGCGAATGCCCCTTCTTCCATGGCAGGTTTAAGATATGCAGAGACTGCTATTTAGATGCGCAGAAAGACACCGGCATATGCCCGGGATGCAAGGAGCCATACAAGATTGGCGAATACGAGGACGATACGCCAGACCTAACGTCGGGAAAGCTCCCCCTCCCGGCTCCCGGGAGTGCCATGCACGACAACCGCATGTCCCTGATGCGGAGCCAGACAGGGGAGTTCGACCACAACCGCTGGCTCTTCGAGAGCAAAGGAACGTACGGCTACGGCAATGCCTTCTGGCCCAAGAACGGCGGCAGCGGCATGTACGAGGACGATCTCGACGATGGTATGATGGGCGACGGCATACCTGAAAGGACTGACAAGCCTTGGAAGCCCCTGACGCGCAAGATACCGATGCCTGCCGCCATCATCAGCCCCTACAGGCTGCTCATGTTCGTTCGGCTGTTCACGCTCTTCTTCTTCCTCGGATGGCGGGTGAAGCACCCGAATGAAGAAGCTTACTGGCTGTGGGGGATGTCGATCGTGTGCGAGATATGGTTCGCCTTCTCGTGGTTGCTCGATCAGCTACCGAAGCTGTGCCCCATCAATCGAGCAACGGACCTATCGGTGCTCAAGGAAAAGTTCGAGATGCCATCCCCGGCCAACCCCACCGGGCGGTCTGATCTTCCAGGAATCGACGTGTTCGTGTCGACGGCCGACCCGGAGAAAGAACCCCCTCTCGTCACTGCGAACACCATCTTGTCAATTCTAGCGGTCGACTACCCGGTGGATAAGGTGGCATGCTACATTTCGGACGACGGTGGGGCGCTGCTGACCTTCGAGGCAATGGCGGAGGCTGCGAGCTTCGCCAACGCCTGGGTTCCCTTCTGTAAGAAACACGATATCGAGCCGAGGAACCCCGACAGCTACTTCAGCGTGAAGGGGGACCCGACGAAGAACAAGAGGCGGTCGGACTTCGTCAAGGATAGGAGGAAGGTAAAGAGAGAGTACGACGAGTTCAAGGTGAGGATAAATGGGCTGCCGGACTCCATAAGGCGGCGGTCGGAGGCGTTCAACGCCAGGGAGGACATGAAGATGCTCAAGCACATGAGAGAGACCGGCGCCGACCCAATGGAGCAACCTAAGGTCCCCAAAGCCACATGGATGGCCGACGGCACGCACTGGCCGGGCTCCTGGGCGGTCCCTTCGCCCGAGCACTCTAAAGGCGACCACGCCGGCATCCTCCAGGTACTATAACTATCATCAATTCGATCGAGTAACTATAATTATATACGTACCTTCCTTCCTTCATGCGCCACGAGCTAGCTTCGGTTCGACGAGCCGTCGAACATGCATGAAAGCTCGATCCTCTTCTTCTCTTCCTCTCAAAAACATTAATTATTATTGCAGGTGATGTTGAAGCCGCCGTCGGCGGATCCGCTGTACGGCCTACCGGAGGAGGAGCAGATGATCGACTTCAGCGACGTGGACATTCGCTTGCCGATGTTGGTGTACATGTCGCGAGAGAAGCGCCCAGGTTACGACCACAACAAGAAGGCAGGGGCGATGAACGCGCTGGTGCGCGCGTCCGCCATCATGTCCAACGGGCCCTTCATCCTCAACCTCGACTGCGACCACTACATCTACAACTGCCAGGCCATCCGCGAGGGGATGTGCTTCATGTTGGACCGCGGCGGGGATCGCATCTGCTACATCCAGTTCCCGCAGCGGTTCGAGGGCATCGACCCCTCCGACCGATACGCCAACCACAACACCGTCTTCTTCGACGGCAACATGCGCGCCCTCGACGGACTCCAAGTACGTAATTGTCTCGTCGATCCGTTGCACTCGCTCTTTTAATTACTAGCTAGTACTTACTGTATTGGAGCTAGCTATATAGTATGACATGCATATATATATATATATATATTGGAAATTAAACGCAGGGTCCGGTCTACGTCGGGACAGGGTGCCTGTTCCGGCGGTTCGCACTCTACGGCTTCGACCCCCCCAGGGCGACAGAGTATTCGGGCTTGTTCATGAAGAAGCAGAAGAAGGACATGTTCAAGGACCCCGATTCGGAGATGCAATCGCTGAGAACGGAGGACTTCGATACTGAGCTCGACACCGCCCTTCTGCCCAAGCGCTTTGGCAACTCTGCCGCGCTTTCCGAGTCGATACCGATAGCCGAGTTCCAGGGCCGTCCGCTAGCCGACCACCCTGGAGTCAAGCACGGGCGCCCTCCCGGTGTCCTTACTGTCCCCCGCCCTCCGCTCGACCCGGCCACCGTGGCTGAGGCCGTCTCTGTCATATCCTGCTGGTACGCGCGCTTTTCTTTTTTTAAAAAAAACAATGACAATGAGCTATTTCGGAAACAAGAAAAAAAGTTATTAAAATGATCGAATTCAGGTACGAGGACAAGACGGAGTGGGGGGAGAGGGTGGGGTGGATCTACGGGTCGGTGACGGAGGACGTGGTGACGGGGTACCGCATGCACAACCGCGGGTGGCGGTCGGTGTACTGCATCACGAAGCGCGACGCGTTCCGCGGGTCGGCTCCGATAAATCTGACGGATCGACTGCACCAGGTGCTGCGGTGGGCCACCGGCTCCGTGGAGATCTTCTTCTCCCGCAACAACGCCTTCCTCGCCTCCTCCCGGCTCAAGTTCCTGCAGCGCATCGCCTACGTCAACGTCGGCATCTACCCGTTCACCTCCATCTTCCTCCTCGTCTACTGCTTCCTCCCCGCGCTCTCCCTCTTCTCCGGCAAGTTCATCGTGCAGACGCTCAACGTCACGTTCCTCGTCTACCTCCTCACCATCACCGTCACCCTCATTCTCCTCGCCATCCTCGAGGTGAAGTGGTCGGGCGTCGGCCTCGAGGAGTGGTGGCGCAACGAGCAGTTCTGGCTCATCTCCGGCACGAGCGCCCACCTCTACGCAGTCGTGCAGGGCCTGCTCAAGGTGGTCGCCGGCATCGAGATCTCGTTCACGCTCACGTCCAAGTCCTCAGGGGACGAAAACGAGGACATCTACGCCGACCTCTACATCGTCAAGTGGTCGTCGCTCATGATCCCCCCGATAACCATCATGATGGTGAATATTATCGCCATCGCTTTCGCATTCGCCCGGACCATCTACAGCGAGGTTCCGCAGTGGAGCAAGCTCATCGGAGGGGGCTTCTTCAGCTTCTGGGTGCTCGCGCATCTCTACCCGTTCGCCAAAGGGCTCATGGGGAGGAGAGGGAAGACGCCGACCATCGTCTTCGTCTGGTCGGGCCTCATCGCCATCACCATTTCCTTGCTCTGGATCGCCATCAACCCTCCCAAGCCCGGTGGGGGCGCCGTCGGTGGCGCAGCCGGCGGCGGCGGCTTCCAGTTCCCCTGATCGATATCCATCTTCTAATTATAAATGAAAGCAAAAAAGGAAATTAAATTCAAATTAAAGCAGAAGAAATTTAATATATAATACTGTACATTCAATTTGATTCAATTTGATTGATTCCTACACGCACGCACTAATTACTTACATAATCATCCGCATATTGAAAACATTATTCATGCATGCATGCATGCACAACGAGACAAAGGTTGACACTGTACTGCTCACGTAGCTAGAAGAATCTAATTAGAAACGAATTTAATTAGTTCATGTTTTTTCTTTTTCTTTTTTTTTCTGGTATGGACAAATTAAATTGTATTCCAACTACAAGTGAAAACAAATTAATGTTATTTTGTTTCTAATTTGTAAATTCAGTAACATCCTATAAAATCACCATTTGTAGAACCCTAGCTATTGGTCAACTCAAAAGATTAAATAATTAGGCCTTCCTTATTTTTCACCTTTTTCACTTTTGTTGTCATAGGGGCCAAAAAATTATAGTGCAAATTAAATTAATGCTTGTGCCAAAGAAATTAATTTTAAACATCATAAAAATAATTAAATGAAATAATTAAGTCCGAACAAAATAACTTTATTATTTTACTTAAATCTACCCCCTAACGACCGACAATACTAAATTGTATTATTTTAAGTCCTAAAATTTTCTAAATATAACCAAAAATTATTTTTATATTTATAAAAAAAATTTTTGCAATAATTATAAGGATAGAAATATGGTCTTCAATCAAGCTGAGAGAGTGGGGAGGGAGAGGTAGAGATGGAGATGGTATAGTGAATGAAAGAGAGAGGGACATATCTAGACAGAGAGAGAGAGAGAGAGAGAGAGAGAGAGAGAGAGAGAGAGGATGGATGGAGAGGATGAAAAACGTGCATGCATTAACAAAAAAAAAAAAAAAATAGAGAGAGGAGGGAGAGAGAGGGTGAGGGAGCGGGACGTCACAAGTTGAATACAAAAATTGAATTTTCGTGTTTAAACACGGGAATACAAAAATTGAATTCCCGTGTTTAAACACGAAAATTCAGTTTTCATGTTTTCATCTGGAACGCGGACAACTTGGCGATGGAATTCAATTATCGTGTAACAGTATTTCTATCTAAATCAATCACCGTTTTTTTTTTTAAGACGGTAAACGATTTATCGTCTTCTAAATTTGTTACCAAAGCCACGAATCGCTCATTATCTTTCTAAAGACGGCGATTAACCAAGTGGATTGAGTTAAAATTAAAATTTTAATTTTAAATAAAAATTATAAATTTGAATTTAAAGATACAATTTTAAAACTTAATTAGAAATTTGAATTGAAATTCAAATTTTGAAATTGAAATTGAAATTTGATTTTGATATTTGAATTTGTATTCAAATTCTAAAGTTAAATTTATAATTTATATTTGAATTTGAATTTGTATTCAAATCCTTCCTTCCGATGGAAACACGAAAATTTAATTTTCGTATTCAACTTGTGATATGTCCGGCTTCCTCGTTCACGTGGCTGCACACGTGAACACTCATAAAATTATTTTTGTAAATATAAATTTTGTAGGATCATTTTTAAAAATATAATTTTTTAAAAAATTATTTTTAAAAAAAACTCTAAAAGAAAACATAGAGGCCTATAGAAAAAAAAAGAGAAAGTGGAACGAGAGAAAGTGAGGTGACATAGGAAGGGTATCAAATAATAAATTTTATAGATAACTATAAAGTTTTACGTTTTTTTAGAATTTAAATATGAAGGGGTACATTCACCATCAAAAAGTTTAATTTTTTTTTGGAAATTTAAATATTAAAAAATTCAATAAAATTAATGCAAAAATATTGAGTTTTGATAAGTAGAGTACAGAATTTATAGCATATTTTTTTAGTGGTGTACATGCAGCAATATTGCTTCACTTACAAAACATTTACAAATTTTCATTGACTTTGAATGATTTTGTAGACTTAATTGTAAGCATAGCATTACTCAATGCTCAACTGGCGTCTCCTATGCGAATCCACCGTTGGCTCGGATGACTTGACCGTTGACCCACTACGCCTCGTCGGAGCACAGGAACCCAACAACTGGCACAATATCGGTGACCTCGCCAATTCGGCCCATCGGGTTCTCCGCCGCAATCCGGCCGCTGCACCAACTCTTCACTCTTTCCGGCGAAAAACATCGATCTCCGTCGCCACCAGCCCCGGCGCCACGCAGTTTGCTGTGATCCTCGTACCATTTAGCTCCTTTGCCATGATTCGTATCATCGTCTCCACCGCAGCCTTCGACGCCGCATACGCACCATACCCTGGCCTGAGGTATGCTAGGTGGGGTGTACATCCTACACCCCACTCTATTCTAAAGTGAGTATTATTTTACTCGTCACATCAAATGACGAGTGAAATTCAACCCATCCCAAAATAAGGTGGGGTGAAAGATATACACATCTAAAATTAAAAGGATGTATACTTATATATACCCATATTCAAATTTAGCCTTCTAAAAGATGACAAATATTGGAAAGAGGATATATATATATATATATATATATATATATATATATATATATATATATAGTACGGCTTATATATTTTTAAAATTTTAAATTTAAAAATTTTAAATTTAATATAATATATTTTGAAATTTTGTAAAGAAAAAAAATATATATATTTCGGATTTGAATTTTTGGGTTCACATTTGGGTTCGGATTTTGAATTTTTGATCGAATTCGAGTTCGGATTTGATAGTCGGATTCATGTTCGGATTCGAATTCTTTAAAATCCGTTCCGAATCCGACCCTTTGACATCTCTATCTCGGACTATATCATTACATGAATTTAAAATTTAAACTATATAAATATCTAAACGTTGAGAAGTACTTAGATGAAGTTTGTACTTTACTATATAATCTAACTGGAATAATATTATATATATATATATATATATATATATATATATATATATATATATATATATATATATATATATATATATATATATATATATAATATTTCTATCTTTATAAATAATTTATTATTTATTATTTATTAATTACTAATTATTAATATTAATTTATTATAAATTTATTCGTTTGCCGTGAAGTGCGAATCTTTAACTAGTTATTATATTAATTGCGTAAGATACATGCACATCATATTATTTATTGTATTCAGCATATATTAAATATTAAAACCATAGCTGACTCAACTTGAAAGATGAGATAACACCAACATGCAGGAAAAAAATAATTTTAAATAAAAATGAGAATCATATTTATCTCTTATTTTTTTAATCAAGATGTTGTGTTGTTTTTAATTATTATTATCAGTATAACCTAATGGGTGATATCATCAATCCTTAGTATTAATATATATATATAAATATATATATATATATATATATGAGCAATGCTACATGTACACTCCGAAGGGATGTACATCTTACATCTCCACCTCTTTAATGGTGGCGATGTTTTTTACGGGTCACATCAAGTGACCCCTCATCACACCCCCACCCTTAGATAGGTGGGGGTGTGAGATGTACACCCCTTACGGATGTACAAGTAACATTTTCCTATATATATATATATATATATATATATATATATATATATATATATATATATATATATATATATATATATATATATATATATTATTTCTGGCGAAAATAATAAAAAAATTAATAGTTAATATTTAAAATTCTGATTTCCAAGCTTAGCCTGATGGTAATATTGTCAAAATAATTTATACTATTATTAATTAGACGAGAGCACTTATATTATTATCTTAAATATTTTGCTCTTACAATAATAAAAGTTAATTCGACAGTATCATCAATTCTCAATTAATATTAATATTTTCAAGGAGATTCAAATTACAATTCTTACTTTCGATTTAAAATTTTGTTTTAGATTTTTATTTACTGTAGAATAGCCGGATGCTTTGTTAGTTACATGTTTTATAAAGACAATTGTACGAAGAAATAAAATCTCTTAGCCACCGTTTGGATGTGGTATAAAGGGGGGATATCCCCCTTTATACACAAATGGGTTTGGGATATCCCCGTTTGGGGATATCCCCGAGTAAACCCATCCGGTTTATCCCCCAAGCCCCTCCCCCCAGGTTTAAACCCCCTTTAATCATTACTTCTTACTCCTCTCCCCCTCTCTCTCTCTCTCTCCCCTTCCCAAGGCAGTTCCTTGGGAAGGGGCTTTTCCTATTTTTTTTTTTTCTTTTTTTTTTTCGTTTTTTTTTTTCTTTTATATGATTCAGGATTTTTTTTTTTAAATAAAAAATTTTAAATTATAAAAATATTTAAATTTTAAATTTTAAATTTTATAAATTTTAATTTTTTTTTAATTTTATATTTTAATAAATCTTAAAATTTTATTTTATTTTTAAAAATTATTAATTTTAAAATTTATACAATATTTTTATAATTTTTTAAAAATTTATATACATTTATAAATTAAAATTTTTACTCCTACTTAACATTTTAAAATTAACATTTTTTTTTACTCCTACTTAAAATTTTTAAAAAAATTAAAATTAATAAAGATTAAAATTTGAATAAATTTTAAAATTTTAATTTTAAAAAAAATTATTAAAAAAAAGAATATTTTAATTTTTTATCATGAGTATGTATAAATCATTTATAAACGAATATTATTAAATTTTATTTAATAGTATTATAATTTTTAATATAACTAAAATTATATTAAATTTTTAATCGTTAAATATTATAAATTTTAATCATTAAAAATTATTTTTAAGACAAATTAAAATGAAACAGAATTTTATATAGTATATAATTAATTAAATATAATATATAAGATTTGTTATAATTAAATAATTCTAATACATTACCATATTATCACATTTATAATATACATAAAAGTAAAGGTCACATCATCATTAAACATAAAAGTCAACTTTATACCTCTTATTCTTCATTCCCAATCCAAACACCTATTTTCTTATACCAGGTTTAAACCAGGTTTAAGCCTCATTCACATCCAAACATAATTTAGGTTTAAACCAGGTTTATCCCTTACTTTATACCTATACCTGGTATAACTCATTCCGGTATAAGCCACATCCAAACGGTACCTAAGGGATAAATATGGTTTAAACCTAAATTGGATTTGGATGTGAATGAGGCTTAAACCTGGTATAAAAAAATAGGTGTTTGGATTGGGGATGAAGAATGAGAGGTATAAAGTTGACTTTTATGTTTAATGACGATGTGACATTTGCTTTTATGTATATTATAAATTTGATAATAAAAGAATGTATTAGAATATTTTAAGTAGGAGTAAAAATTTTAATTTTTAAATTTATATAAATTTTAAAAAAATTATAAAAAAATTATATAAATTTTACAATTTTAAAATTAATATTATTTTTTAAAATTATAAATTTATAAATATATATAATATAATAAAATATAAATATATTTATAATTTTAATAAAATATAAATATATATAAATTTATAAAATATAAAAAATTAATTTTAAATAATTTATAAATTTATAATCAAAATATTTTTTAAAATTTAAATATTCTAATTAAAAAAATTAAGTAAAATTTAAATATTTTAAGTAGGAGTAAAAATTTTAATTTTAAAATTTATATAAATTTTAAAAAAATTATAAAAATTTATATAAATTTTATAATTTTAAAATTAATATTATTTTTTAAAATTATAAATTTATAAATATATATAATTTAATAAAATATAAATATATTTATAATTTTAATAAAATATAAATATATATAAATTTATAAAATATAAAAAATTAAAATTTATAAAATTATAAATTTATAATTTAAATAATTTTTAAAATTTAAATATTCTAATTAAAAAAAATTTAAAAGAAAAAAAAAAAAAAAAAAACAAATATCCCTTCCCAAGGCTCTGACAGCCTTGGGAAGGGATTTTTACTAAACCTGGGGGGTGGGTGGGTGGGGGATATCCCTCCCCAAACCGGGGATATCCCCGTTTGGGAGGGATATCCCCATGGTGTTTGGGTATAAAGGGGATATCTCCCTTTATACCCAATCCAAACAGCCCCTAATTTTATTTATAATTTTTTAATTTATATATCATATATTTTCAACAATTATTTACCTTTTTTAACTATTCACCTTTTTTTTATTATAATTTATTCATAAATTAATTATAGTTATTTATTCATCAATTTCTAAATATAAGTTAGAGAGGGTGAAAAAAATTTAAAAAGAGACGGTTTAATATAAATAATTGAAAAGGGACCGATTCAATTGAAATAATTAAGAATTGTTATATATATATATCTATGCTATCAAAAAATCTTTTAACTTTTTTATACATTAATTTATTTGTAATTTTTATAAAAAAACCTAAAAGAAATTTTTAGAAATACTAAAAGATATATTATTCTAAATCACCATAATTTTTTTTAAAAAAAAAGAAAAACTAAAAGTCACACTTATAATTATTAAATAATTAAATATTTTATTCATCAATTCCGAAAAAAAAAGTTAAGAAGGGTAAAAATAATTGAGATGTGGAAGAAACCGATTAAATATAAATAATTAAGAAGGGTCTCACAATGACTGGTTCAATGAAAATAATCTATCTATCTATCTTCTATACTTCTATATGATTTTTCCTATTTTTTTGTCACGTGTCACAATTTCTTTTCACTTTTCTTTTTTTCAATTCTCAATGAATTAATGATAGACTCTTCACATTTCTAAACCTCAATTCTTCTTATTCCTAACTCTCAATGAATTAATTATAAATTCTTCCTATTCCCAATCTCCAACTCTTCTCACTCCCTACTTTCAATGAATTAATTATATTTTTTCATTTTTTAGTTCTTTTTATTATTATTCTTCTTCTCTCCCTCTTTCTCTAAGCCACCGCCTCCCTCTTCACTATTTCCGTTGACAACAACGCTCTCTCCCTCGACCCCTCCACCCTCGATCCTTGCCTCCTCCTTCCCGTCGTGGAGAACCTCCAAATCTCCTTGCCCTCCTCTTCCTCCTCCTCCTCCAATATCAAAATCTCCATCGTCCACTTCATGGTCACCTTCGTCCAATCCAACTCTCCGTTTTTGAAAATCTTTGAACACCTTCGTCCAATCCAACTCTCCGTTTTTGAAAATCTTTCACCTCCGATCTCACCGAAAATCTAGACCCGATCCTCGCCTTCTTTAGCCGCACGGGGGGCATCGCTCATGATCAACTCCTACCTATCGCCGCCACTGCCACCGCGACCGCCATCGCCGATAAGAATCCTCCACTTCTCCGCCTACTCCTTCTTCTCCTCCTCCGCCACCGTTGTCGCCGTCACCGTAACTCATTGAACGTGAGCTCTCTCTCATTCTCTCTCTAAACTTCATTATATTCCTATATATGTCTTAGATTTTAATCCTGAGTGAATAAATATTCTACTTTGATTGTTGCTGATAAATTCTTATGTTAGGGTTGAGAATGATTAATTTTTTTTTTTTTCTGATAAAAAAATATTTTGATAATATTTACCCGCCGTATCGCGCGGGTAACTACACTAGTTAAAAATGAAATCGGCTCAATGGAGACAATTAAGAAAGGTCCCACAATCACATAAATTGAGTAGGAATCGGCACGGAGACATCCACATGAAGATTAATAGAATAAAATAGATAGTATAGTATGTAGATAGTGTCTTAAAAAAAAGAAGATGAATTTAGTTGGGCGACCGATTAAGTTCAAAGAAGAAGAAAAAAGAGGATAAAAGTTGAACCAGCTCGATCAAAGAAATAAAATTTAACCAAAATGCAGTTTGGTTAAAAGATTATTGTGAGATGAGCTGAACTAGTTTGGTCTAAAGAAGAAAATTTATCCAAAGTACCGTTCAATTCATAAATTGCTGTTAAATGATAAAGCATTTTTAATCAAAATGCAATTCAGTTTAAAAATTACTACCAAATGAGAAGGAAATAAATATGAAAATTAAAATTAAAGAAGATAACGCAATTAAAGGAGATGACGACACGTGACAAATAAATATGGAGATTAATGTAAGGTAATTAATAAAAATGAAAATTAAAATTGAAGGAAATGATACGTGACAAATAGATATAGGAATTAATATAACTTAATTTATATATATATATATTTGGAAACAAAGCATTTTATAAAATTAAAGGTAAGAGATTAAAGGATTGAATAAAAAAAAAATGCTAATAGTTATATTTGAGCAATGCAAATTTATTTTCAAATATTCTCAAAATAATAATATTAAGATGTTGAGTTTAAACATTAATTTATACATGAAGAAAATATTTAACCTATAGACTAAAAAACATTTGGATTTTAAAATTTTAGTGCATAGCACAAGTCACTTGCTATTATAGTAAAATTTATGTAAATGTCATCATTTTATAATAGATTAAAATTTTGAATTAGCTATCTAATCTTTTAAATTTGTAATTTTACTATCCAATTTTTAATTTATTTGATTTGAGTTGGTAAACGATACTTTGATCTTGAAATTCAAACTAATTTATTATTTTAATAAATTTATAGTTACAAGAATTATATAAAACACACTAATTTAAATTATAAAGATAAATAATTATTTAAATTTTAAAGTTAAAATATCGTAAAATCAAACAAATTGAAATGCTGTACAGTAAAATCAAAATTTTGAAATATTTGATAGCTCATTCTACATGCATGATTAATATCTAATGTTTTAAAATTAAAAATTAAAAAATTTGATGGTAAAATTTTAATTTGATTATCTAATATTTTATTTTATTTTTTATGTGAATCAGTCAACTGTATTATAACTTTAAAATTTAAGCTAATTATTTTTATTAGTAGATTTATATATACAAAAATTATATAAATTTATACTAACTAATTTTTAAAGATAAATAATGTATGTATTGTTGATTGTTGATGGTGCGCGCAAGCAAAATAAATAAAAAAAATTAGACAATATAATTATTTTTTTTTAAAAAAATATACTAATTTAAAAAATCTATAATTTAGGTAAGTTAATAAAAGATCTACACTTGTTTTTTTTTAAAAAAAAAAAACAGAGAAGGAGAATTTTTCTTGATGCAGCGTCACATCCGGCGGATATCGCAATCCCGGAGTTGGCAATCCCGGGATCTCTCCCGGACAGATATGCAGGGATAGGGGGAAGCAAATCTCTGTTTTGTATACAGAAATGTGTACCCCTGACATGATGGATTTTTTTTTTTTTTTTTTTTTTTTTTTTTTTTTTTTTTTTTTTTTTTTTTTTACATTATACGGAGTTTAAAATTATTTTTGATTTGAAAATAATAAATATTAAAATATTTTTTATTTTAAAAATAATTTATTATTTTGAAATAGTTAGAAATAAAAATAAAATTATGTTTAATTTATAATAGTGTTGTTTTCGAAGAATAATTAAAATTAGGTTAATGCTACTTGTACACTCCGTGTATATTTTATATCCCCTTATTCAAAAATAGAATGAATTTTACCGGTCATTTCAAAGTTACCGATAGATTAGTTCTCATCCTTAGATGGGGTGGGATGTGTGATATACAGTATATGTAGTATTGCTCATAAAATTATGCTTAGTTAATTATATAAAATAGTATAGAGTTGTGAAAAAAATAATATTTAATATTAATATAAAATATAATTTAATAAAAATAATTTATTATAAATTATAATTTAATAAAAATATTTTTATAAAAATATATTTTTTAGATTCTACTTAAATTTAAATTTAATAAAAATAATTTATTATTATAATATTTAAATAAAAATAATATGTAACTCCACTCCATCCCGAATGGGAATACCTCCACTCGTCACATCGAGTGACGAGTAGAATTCACCTCACCCCGGGATGGGATGGGGTGGGGTGTAAGATATACATCCCGAAATGGTGTATACTTATGCATACCTATATTCAATTACTAATTTTATAATAAAATAATATATTATAATATATAATAAATTATGTCTATATAAATTAGTTTTAATTTAATTTATAATCTTAATTAAATTTAAAATTAATTTTTAAAATAATATTATTGGAATAGTTTATTTTAAATTATTTGACATGAATAAAATATTTCGGTCAAAAAATATATCGTTTGATAAAAATTAACATGATAAAATAAATTATTTTCTATTTATCTCTCACCAAATCTGTAACAAAATGCTATATATATATATATATATATATATATATATATATATATATATATATATATATATATATATATATATATATATATAGAGAGAGAGAGAGAGAGAGAGAGAGAGTGAGTTGAATTTTTAAATGAAACTATTAAAATAATTTAACTTTACAAAATTCTGAAAGTTAAAAAAATATAAATTTAAAAAATTATTTTTTATAATATATATAAGACTATTTTATAAAAAAAAAAAATTACAAATTTTTTAATTTTAAAATATAAATAATTATATATTTTAATTGGCTAAAATACTACCTACTCCTACTATGGCAAAGCCCAAACCCTACATTAGTTATAAATTAAAAGTTAACATAAAATCTAAGGTACCGTTTGGATGTGGCTTATACCGGAATGAGTTATACCAGGTATAGGTATAAAGTAAGCCTCCGTTTGGTTAGGGGGATAAGGGGGGTTTAACCCCCTTATCCCCATAATAAAACCCAAACACCGTTTAAGGGGGGGGGGGATTTCCTAAACCCCCCCTTAGCGGGTTATCCGCGGATAACCCGCTAAGGGGGGGGTTTAGGAATCCCCCCCCCGGGTTTAGCCATTGAACCCGGGGTTTTGGTCTCCGCACGGTTACCGAGGTGAGCACCCCGTGACCTCCATCTCTGTCTTCTTCCTCCCTTCTCCGAAGCCTCCCTCTTGCTCCGATCCCTTGCTCCGATCCCTTGCTCCTTGCTCCTTGCTCCGAGCTCGTCGCGAGATCTCCGATCCGTAGCCGCTATTGCTCCGGTATTGCTCCGATCCCTTGCTCCTTCTTCGGGTGTTGGGTTCCGGCGCGGTTAGCCAGGTGAGCAGCCCGTGGCTCTGTCTTCTTCCTCCCTTCTCCGAGTAAGCCTCCCTCTTGCTCTAATCCCTCTCGAGAAAGTGTTGCTCCGATCCCTTGCTCCTTCGAGTGTTGGGTTCCGGCGCGGTTACCCAGGTGAGTAGCACGTGGCTTTGTCTTCTTCCTCCCTTCTCCGAGTAAGCCTCCCTCTTGCTGTAATCCATCTCGAGAAACTGTTGCTCCGATCCCTAGCTCCGATCCCTTGCTCCTTGCTCCGAGCTCGTCGCGAGATCTCCCAATCGAGAAACAGTTGCTCCGATCCCTCTCGAGAAACTGTTGGTTTGGGTTTAATCCTGATAAAAACCCTAGCTCCGATCCCTCTCGAGAAAGTGTTGCTCCTTGCTCCGAGCTCGTCGCGAGATCTCCCTGTTGGTCCGATCTGAGAGATCCGCTTCTGCGGCGCGCCACGGTAACCTACTAAGCTACCTTTTTCGACATCCTCACAAAGGTAAAAAATTCTTCCATCTTGTTTCAGATAAATTTGTGCTTTTTGAAGTAATTGTGCCATCTTGTTTGTGACATCTGTGTGCTGCTTGTACTAATTGTGCCATGTAGTTTGAGAGAAATGTGTGCTGTTTGTACTAATTGTGCCATCTTGTTAGAAACAAATGTGTGTTGCTTGTTTAGATACAAATGTGTGATGCTTGAACTAATTGTGCCATGTTGTGGGAGATAAATTTGTGATGCTTGAACTTAATATGCCATCTTGTTAGAGACAAATGTGTGATGCTAGAACTAATTGTGCCATGTTGTAGGAGATAAATTTGTGATGCTTGAACTTATTATGCCATCTAGTTTGAGACAAATGTGTGATGCTACAACTAATTGTGCCATCTTGTAGGAGAAAAATTTTTGATGCTTGAACTTATTATGCCATCTTGTTTCAGACAAATGTGTGATGCTTGAACTACTGTGCCATCTTGTAGGAGAAAAATTTGTGATGCTTGAAGTTATTATGCCATCTTGTTTGAGAGATATGTGTGATGCTACAATTAATTGTGCCATCTTGTAGGAGATAAATTTGTGATGCTTGAACATATTATGCCATCTTGTTAGAGACAAATGTGTGATGCTTCAACTAATTGTGCCATCTTGTAGGAGATAAATTTGCTCCTTGCTTGAACTTATTATGCCATCTTGTTTGAGACAAATGTGTGATGCTAGAACTAATTGTGCCATCTTGTAGGAGATAAATTTGTGATGCTTGAACTTATTATGCCATCTTGTTTGAGACAAATGTGTGATGCTACAACTAATTGTGCCATCTTGTAGGAGAAAATTTTGTGATGCTTGAACTTATTATGCCATCTTGTTTCAGACAAATGTGTGATGCTTGAACTACTGTGCCATCTTGTAGGAGATAAATTTGTGATGCTTGAACTTATTATGCCATCTTGTTTGAGAGATATGTGTGATGCTACAACTAATTGTGCCATCTTGTAGGAGATAAATTTGTGATGCTTGAACATATTATGCCATCTTGTTAGAGACAAATGTGTGATGCTTCAACTAATTGTGCCATCTTGTAGGAGATAAATTTGCTCCTTGCTTGAACTTATTATGCCATCTTGTTTCAGACAAATGTGTGATGCTAGAACTAATTGTGCCATCTTGTACGAGATAAATTTGTGATGCTTGAACTTATTATGCCATCTTGTTAGAGACAAATGTGTGATTCTTCAACTAATTGTGCCATCTTGTAGGAGATAAATTTGTGATGCTTGAACTTATTATGCCATCTTGTTTCAGACAAATGTGTGATGCTTGAACTATTTGTGCCATCTTGTTTGAGAGAAATGTGAGCTGCTTGTACTAATTGTGCCATGTTGTTAGAGAAAACTTTGTGATGCTTGTACTAATTGTGTCATCTTGTTTAGATACACATGTATGATGCTTGAACTATTCGTGCCATGTTGTTAGAGACAAATGTGTGCTGCATGTATTAATTGTGCCATCTTGTTTGGGAGCTATGTGTGCTGCTTGTATTAATATTGTCATCTTATTTGAGAGAAAAGAGAGTTGGTTGATTTAATAGTGCCCTCTTGTTTGAGAGAATTGTGTGCTGGTTGAACTAATAGTGCCATCGCGGAGTGATAATGTTAATTGATTGAACTAATATTGGGATCTTATTTGAGATAAATGTGTGCTGGTTGCACTCATAATGTGTATTAATAAATGTGTAATGTTGGCATGTTCTGTGCTGGATGTGTGTACGCTTCCTATCCCCTTTTGCCTTCTTTTGCTTTTTTTGTGTGTATGCGCTAAAGGAGATTTTGTTTATGATGAGAATAACAAAATCGACGATGATGACGGTTGCCAGAAGTATCAGATGGCATGGCATGGATTTATAATCCACTGCAGCCCCATATCACTTGGCAATCAAATGAGTCAAATCTTTTAAATAAAAAGAAATATGTAATTGGCTGATACGCAGCATACACACAAATTGGCATATAAGAAGGCAAAATGGGTGATAGGCATCGTACACACAATCAGCACATATTAAGGCAAAGAGAAGGCAATATAAGTTTAACCATCACCCATTTCTCTCAAACAAGATGACACTATTAGTTCAAGCATCACACATTTATCTCTAACAAGATGGCATAATATGTTCAAGCATCACACATTTCTCTCCAACAATATGACAATATCAGTACAACCAAGAGTCGGAAAAATGGGTTTGTCGGATAATCGCTTAAAATATCGACGATGATGACGGTTGCCAGAGGTATCAGAAGGCATGGCATGGATTTACAATCCACTGCAGCCCCATATCACTTGGCAATCAATTGAGTCAAATTTTTTAAATAAAAAGAAATATGTAATTGGCTGATAGGCAGCATACACACAAATTGGCATATAAGAAGGCAAAATGGGTGATAGGCGTCGTACACACAATCAGCGCATATTAAGGCAAAGAGATGGCAATATAAGTTTAACCATCACCCATTTCTCTCAAACAAGATGACACTATTAGTTCAAGCAGCACACATTTATCTCTAACAACATGGCACAATTAGTTCAAGCAACACACATTTCTCTCAAACAATATGACAATATCACTACAACCAACAGTCGGAAAAGTGGGTTTGTCGGATAATCGCTTAAAATATCGACGATGATGACGATTGCCAGAAGTATCAGATGGCATGGCATGGATTTATAATCCACTGCACCCCCATACCCTTTTTGGCAATCAATTGAGTCAATTAAGTATTTAAATATACTAAGTTTTTAGTAATGGTTGAAATTCCCCGGCAATATCCGTTCAATTAGATAGCTCCGAAAATTTTCAACTATGTATTTTTCATCTTGTATGATTGAGAGTGGTACTAGTAATTCACTTTAAATTGTACTTAACTTATTGTTATCATTGTGCCAACCAAACACCTTATTCCAGATGCGTCCATTCAAGAAACAAACAAAGCATCAAGCAAGAAAAAGTGTAGGTTTCGAAGGCATCCCTAATATCGTAGCTTCACAGGAGGGTAATTCTGGGCAGCCAGCCCAAACGCATACCCGAACCCAGAATTGGTCAGAATTGATGGACTCAATTTTTTTGGCTTTGCTCACTGAAGAGCATGCATTGGGGAACTTCGTTAATGGGGCGTTCACCAGTGTAGCCTGGGTTCGAATCATATCTGCATTCAATGCAAGGACCAACTTGCATTTGAACAAAGAACAAATAAAAAATCGGCTTAAAGTTTTAAAGCGAACATTCATGCTTTATAACACTTTAGCCAACAAGAGTGGTTGGGGCTGGGACTTTATAAACAATATCCCGACCGCCGGTGATCCAGCTGACTGGGATGCAGTGATTGCGGTAAATTTAACCTACAATCATAAAGATTTTTGTAAATGCTCGCGTACTATTCACATAATTGACATTACACATTCATTTAAATCTTTCTCCAGGATAATCCGGCATTCGCAAAATGTCGAGGTAGGCCATTTCCGGCTTATAAGGATCTGGCCTTCTTGACCGCGAAAACAACGGCCAGTGGCCAATATGCTAATACTACTACAATGCATGGACCTCAAATTGTTGAAAGTTCATCCTCATCTTCCCCTGGTGAGGATGCTACTCTTATTGGGGAGCGAATGTCGACTTTCAATATCTCATCTAGTCCATTTGAAGCAGGATCTTCAGAAGCCCCTCAATATGCAAATACAAGGGGGACGCAATTCTCCGACTCTCAAACCCCTACTCCTGAAAACCCAACTGTCGGAGGTAGTGCAAGTGGTAGCGGTTCTGGGGGAAAACGTCCACGCTCACCAGATCCCACAAACCCTACACCCAAAACTACCACGACTGGAGGGGGACGGCGTCGCAAATCTGACGCCGGCCTTGCTGTAATCACTGAGATGGTTGAAATAGGCAGGCAAAAGCTAGAGCTTGCCCGTGAAATTTATCAGTCTGAAAAGTCGAGCAGACCAGTGATTCCAACCATCCAGGAGTGCATGGCCCGGTTGTATGCTATGCCATCTATTACTCCAGAAAGGGTGCTATATGCAGGCGAAGCCCTGAAAGAGCCAAATAATCGTCAATTCTTCATGTCCATGACAGACGACATAGCTGAAATGTGGGTTGACCGACAAGTCGCATTGCAAAATGTCAATTATAGGGGTCTCTTTCCTGGAATTTAGATTTCGTTTAAATTTGTTTATGCTTTCGTTTTCTTTAATTAGTCCGTTGACATTCTATGTTTTATGCTTCGTAGACAATGTTTTCTTTATTTCACATGATGGTTGATGTGTTTTGTAAATATTGACTTTATTAACAGTAATGTTTGAAGTTGTGTTGTATTTTATCCCCATATGTTGCGATTGTCAATGTTCAATATATATTGTACTTACAGCATAAATGGGTGATTCGAATGATGGTCATGTGTTAACCTCCACAATCAGTACCGTCTTACGAGACCTTTTAGATGATGACGATGACATATGGAATAATGTACTTGCAATGTTGATTCATCAAGGTTATCTCACATTTACGGAAACCGTCGAAAAGCAACCGTGTCGTACCCGTCCATTTACAGGGCACCAGCTAATATGTGATATCTTGAATGGTCATCCTGATCGTGGGTACGACCAATTTAGAATGCCGACCACGACTTTCATTGCACTGCGCGATGAGCTACTCCGAAAGGGATTGGTACAGAACACACGCAATATGACAATTGAAGAACAGTTAGGAATATTTCTGTTTTGCATAGGACATGGGGTAGCTAATAGGGTCATGGCTGAAACATTTCAACATTCAGGTGAAACTATCAGTCGACATTTCAACAATGTCCTTCGGGCGATTGTAATGTTGAAAGACGATTACATTAAACTTCCGCCGAATAATCTTCCGGTACATTCTCGAATAAGAGATAATGCAAATTTTCATCCATTCAAGGTATGCATAATTTTATATTTGTGATTAAAGTTATTGGACATTTTAAATGTTATTAATTCACTTACTATGTTTGATGTTTACTGTTAGAATGCAATTGGTGCGATTGATGGGACACATATTCCCGTGGTAGTGCGCAAGAGCAAGCAACCGAGATTCCGGAATCGCAAAGGATTTACTTCACAAAACATGATGGCTGCAGTATCCTTTGACCACAACTTTCTATTTGTCTGCACGGGTTGGGAGGGATCAGCAGCTGACATGCGAGTACTTCGATGGACTTGCGAAAGTGGAGGTTTCACGGTGCCTGAAGGTATATCACACATACTTACTTTTCTTACATTATTTTAATCATTGTGAATATTACAAATGACATTGTACATGTTTCGTAAAATATATAGGCAAATATTATTTGGTAGATTCAGGCTATGCAAATACAGAAAGATTTCTTGCACCATATCGAAATGAGCGTTACCACATTAGCCAATTTGATGGAAACTCAGGGGTCCGCACTCATCGAAGTCCACGCGATCTATATAATCATCGACATGCTCAATTGAGAAATGTCGTGGAGAAAACATTTGGTATTTTAAAAAAACGGTTCAAGATTTTGAGAGTTGCAACACCGTTTCCATATAGAGTTCAATGTCAGATTGCGATGGCATGTTGTGTTATACACAATTTCATTCGACGACACCAAGGTGCAGATGCTATCTTTAACGAAGAGTTGGAGGAAGAACCAACGGATTTAGGTGACGAGGATACGGGTGATAATGCTGGGAGTTCAGAATCACGGGGAGGCGACGACTTGCGCACATTTATAACAAACCAGTTATGGAATACTCGTACTTAGGAAAATTAAGGATTGTATTATACAAAAATTATGGAGTGTGCTGCTTGTATTAATATTGTCATCTTGTTTGAGAGGTATGTGTTCTACTTGTACTAATTGTGCCGGCTTGTTTGAGAGGTATGTGTGCTACTTGTAGAAATTGTGTCGTCTTGTTTGAGAGGTATGTGTGCTGCTTGTATTAATATTGTCATCTTGTTTGAGAGGTATGTGTGCTGCTTGTACTAATTGTGCCGTCTTGTTTGGGAGCTATGTGTGCTGCTTGTATTAATATTGACATCTTGTTTGAGAGGTATGTGTGCTGCTTGTAGTAATTGTGCCGTCTTGTTTGGGAGCTATGTGTGCTGCATGTATTAATATAGTCATGTTGTTTGAGAGGTATGTGTGCTGCTTGTAGTAATTGTGCCATCTTGTTTGGGAGCTATGTGTGCTGCTTGTACTAATTGTAGCCGTCTTGTTTGAGAGGTATGTGTGCTGCTTGTATTAATATTGTCATATTGTTTGAGAGGTATGTGTGCTGCTTGTACTAATTGTGCCGTCTTGTTTGGGAGCTATGCGTGCTGCTTGTATTAATATAGTCATCTTGTTTGTGAGGTATGTGTGCTGCTTGTACTAATTGTAGCCGTCTTGTTTGAGAGGTATGTGTGCTGCTTGTACTAATATTGTTATCTTGATTGAGAGGAATGTGTCAAGCTTGTAGGAGATAAATGGATTTTGGTTCATATAATTGTGCCATCTTGTTTGAGAGAAATGGGTTTGCAAATTTTATTAAATTTTTATCATTTTAAAAATATATAAAATTAAATTGTTAATTTTATATAATTTTATAAAAATATATAAAATATTTTTAAAAAAAATAAAATATTTAATTCTTTTAATATTTATTAATATTATAAAGAGTAAATTAGTAAATAAAAATATTTAATCCTTCAATTCTTCTTATTCCGCTATTCACAACCAAACACAAATTTCTCTTATTCGTCTTATTCTTCTTATTCCTTTTTAACTTACCAAACACAATTTCTCTTAAACCCGGTATTATTCTTAAACCGAACCAAACGCAAATTTACTCTAGTTCCAACTTAAACCACAATTTATACCTATCCCCGTTATAACTAAAACCCGGCTAAACCCGAACCAAACGAAGCCTTACTTTATACCTATATCTGGTATAACTCATTCCGGTATAAGCCACATCCAAACGGTATCTTAGAGTCTATATTTTAATTTTCATATTCGATTAAGTTATGTTAAAAGATAGACGAAGAGTCAAAAAGAATAAATAGGATATAGTAAAAGTTAATTATAATTAATTAAGATGCAATCATTATCATTATTTAAAAAGTATTAAATTATAATTGTTAAAATAAATTAGAGAGATTAAATAAAATTATTAATGAAAATATAATGAAGAGAAAGGGACTGGAGTTATCAAAAAGAAGAAAAAGTAGAATGCGAAATGCAATGTTTAATTTTTTATTCTGTAATGTAACTTAATTAAATATAAATTTAGAGTTAATTATGTTATAAATAAATCTAATTAATCTTTAATTAATAAATTAAAATATATTAAATTATTATTATAAATATAAATAAAATTTCACCATGTGAAAATTCAAAGTTCACCCAGAAACCTTACTTCTAATATATATATATATATATATATATGGATAATTGCCTGTGTACCCCTGAAATATGAAGAAATATCTGATTTACCCCTCTTATTTTTTTCTTTCCAATATACCCTTCATACGTTCCACCGTTATTAAAAATACCCCTACCGTTTCCCTTTGTTAAGTTAACTAGGGTTAAACTAGAGTTAAATAATAATCGGAGTTGAAAACTATCAGATATACCTATTTTGTCCGGGTTTAGAGTTTAGAATTTTTTAGGGTTTTAGGGTTTAGGGTTTAGGGTTTTAGGGTTTAGGGTTTAGGGATTTTTAGGATTCTAGGGTTTAGGGTTTAGGGTTTTAGGGTTTAGAATTTTTTAGGGTTTTAGGGTTTAGGGTTTAGAGTTTTAGGGTTTAGGGTTTAGGGGTTTAGGGTTTTAGGGTTTTAGGGTTTTAGGGTTTAGGGTATATTTGAAAGGACAAAATAGTAATTACACATAAATAACGGCAGTTCCAAACGGTACACTAACAGAGTTTAACTTCATGGGTATTTTGGAAAGAAGTTGGAACGTAAGAAGGATAGTTTTAATATTAGATTTCTAAAAGAGGTAAATCTGAAAACAAGAAACTTTTTAGGGGTACGTAGAAAATTGCCATATATATATATATATATATATATATATATATAAAATTTGCTGATCATTTATAGTAATTATACATTATATATTTAATATTTCATCTTAATAATCATTGTATATACAACGTGTATTGTACAAAGAGTAATGCTACATGTACACCCCGAAGGGGTGTACATCCTACACTTCCGCTCCTTTAATGGTGTCGATGTTTTTTACGGTTCACATCAAGTGACCACTCATTATACCCCCACCCTTAGATGGGTGGGGGTGTGAGATGTACACCCCTTATGGATGTACAAGTAGTATTTTCCTTGTACAAATAGGTTGCTGGTCTATTTAAATATGATATATAAGCATAGCTTAAATAATTTATTTATTATCATTATCATTATACCTCTTTATATGTTATGTTTAATAATTATAATTAAATAATAAAATATATTTAATTTACATATATGATCAAATTTTATAAAATATATAAATAAATTTAATTAAAATTTTTAATTTTAATTATGCACGTGCATAATAGCTAAGAATTATGTTAGATATGTATGAAAAATAATGTTAATAACTAATTAGAAGATTAAAACGCACGCGCGCATACAAATCTCTCTACGAGCACACAAAATCCACCGTCCGATCGTCGAGATTTCGTACGACGCCCTCCGTTTCGTCGTCCTACGAAACCTTCTATGCGGACGGCTTCGGTGATTTGATTGTGGGGTCGGTGGGGTCAAATTACGAGGGGCCCCGGGTTTTCTCGTAATTATGCCCTAATCACGAAGGCAAAATAGTAAATTCGCCCCTCCATCGCCCCGGGTTTTCTCGTAATTATGCCCTAATCACGAGGGCAAAATATCGGTGATTTGATTTTGTGGGGTCGGTGGGGTCAAATTACGAGGGGCCCCGGGTTTTCTCGTAATTATGCCCTAATCACGAGGGCAAAATAGTAAATTCGCCCCTCCATCGCCTGTTCATCATCCCGCGTCCTCTTACTATAAACTGTTGTTTGTGTTCATAAAAAAAGTGAAGCGAAGCCCCTCGTCTCTGACTCAATTCGTTCTAGGTATTTTTTTTTTTAAGAAAATTCATCTCTTCTACGCCCACCCCGCCCCCCCTTTTTTAATCCCTCTTATTTACTATGTCATATGTATTTTGAGTTTGGATTTTACTTTTTTGCTTTTTTGTTTTTTTTGTTTTTTGATGCTATTAATGGAAACTTTTGGTTTTACTTTTTTTTGTTTTCAAAAAATTTCTAGGGTTTTTTTTTTTTTTTTTTCCCATGGCAAATGTGATAAAGGAGGAGTTTTCTATGGTTTTGATTCAAAAGAGTACGGATAATGAGCTTGAACGATGTTTTGATGCGTTCTTGCGGTTTTTTTGGGAGGTTTTGTGGGGGGTTTTCTCGTTTTGGTGAGGGTTTTAGTCTTTTATAGGGTTTTATAGTGTTCTTCTCCTTGAATAGAGTAATTTAGGGTTTAGGGGTTAGGGTTTAGGACCTTGTGATCGTTGATTTAATTATTTTTTGCGCGTAATTGATGCAACAGAACATACATGGATCGCACTCTTTAAGGCGTTTATTTGCTCCTCCATTTACTGTTCCATTAGCGGTGGCTGGCGATCGGACTCGGTCTAACATCGAGGATGCTAAGGGTTTCGAGGTCAGTTTGTGTGTTCAAATTGAGTGTCGCCGACATGAGAATGTTGATATGCACTTGTGGAGTTGCTAGAAAATTAAGGTGGTATATGAAAGGATTATATATAGTACGCAAATTGGATTTGGAAGTTATAGACGATGAGTTTCGTGAAGTTGGCATCTTTTTTGAGACTTGCAGTGGGAGTAAGAAAGATTTGCGAATGCTGCTCGGAAAAATAGTCTTTTTTCTGTAGTAATTTATTCAAAATTCTCATAGGATATTTTGATAGCATTTTGCTGAAGTAGGAACTGTGATTATGGGCTAGGGAGAATCAGGGAGGGTGATGGAATGGCTGTACATTGTGAATGAGTGGACAAATTTAAGTAATTGCAGTGGAAACATGTATGAAAATTTAAGAGAAAAGAAGAGGCTGCTAAAATTTAATAAGAAAAAGGTAAGGAAAGACTAGTGGAGAGATAGAGGGAGACTAAGTGTTTCTTTTTTCAAGACCATCACGCCCTAATAGTTCCATATTAGAAGGAAAAGAAATTGTAAATGAGAATATAAGGACTAAGGGCTGCTCCGATAATTATAATCGGGCTTAAGTATTTTAGGTCGGTGGTTTAGGCTCTACAGGTTATTAGTGCTAATGGGCTGAGTTGTTACATTTGGTATCGGAGTCGGTTGGCCAGCCTGAAGTGCGACACACCAACAGTCCCAAGAGCCCCAACGGCGCCACTGATAAGGATGCCAAGGTTTAAACGGATGGGAAAGAAATTGTGTATGAGAATATATAAGGATTAAGAGCTCTAATAATAATGACTTGGCTTAGGTATTTTGGGCCGATGGTTTGGATCATATGAATTACTTGTGCTAATGGGCTGGGTCGTTACACTTGATGTCGTTTTCTAAATATAATAGGACTACTAAATCTCCCATCATACTATCTCTTGTAATTACAAGTTCAACATTCAAGAAAATGATCGGCAAAGTTGGAAAGTTTGAAATTTGGTAAAAGCTTGGTGAATCTGAAAAAAGTTCTAAAGTAGTTTGGTTAGTTAAACCTAGGTGACACTTATTCGGGCCATGGGATACAACATGATTTGGAACATGGCGACTCTACAATTTTGGAGCACCACGGCCCATGACTAATAAATGTCAAAGTTTTAAAAAGCGCCATGTGTGGTATGCGGGCGGTTGACCGATTGCATAGCGCACATGCGGTATGAGGTTCATATGCATTTAGCCAGTAAAATTAATGAAAAATATACGTGGCATAAAATAATATATAGGAATCAACTTATGTACTTAGGAATGTATGAACGCATTACAACTTAGCTAAAATACAAGGCATACTGTAAAATATAGACTATGAAATAGCATCACAAAATTGTCAAACGGAAGTCAAGAAAGAGATAGCTAACGGTATTACACTAACTGCGCTAAAGAAATAAAAAGACATACAGTAAATAACATTATGCAGCTAATATGTGGCCGCATCATATTATGCCGGAGCTCATATGTGGCCCAATATGCGGACTGACCACAGATACTTTTGCATATTGATGTGAAGTGCGTTCAAGTCAGTGAATGGCATATGCGGCCACATAGACTGCTTTTTAAAACTATGATAAATGGGATAATAATTAGGAAAGAAATGAACATCTATCCAAATGCATTCTCATCATGTTCCTAAAAATAGAAAAATAACAGTTCCATAATAATATCTTTAACTATAGAAATCTATCAATCATTGGCAGATTTATAATATTGAATGATAATAACTATAATTATTGAGAATTTAAAACATTATTTGATTCAAATAATTAGCCATGTATAACAAACTGAATATTTGTGTTAACACTCACTCAAAACACTATATAAAATGGATTAGAAAATCAACAGCATATAATGTTACATTTTTTTTTTTTTTTCCTTTTTTTGTATGTTGGACATGCAATCAAGAAGTTCTGAATATAAATAGATGTGCACGATCATGAGGGACATGCAACGGATGCACGTTGGTCTCACAACAAGTGAAATAATAATAGTGGACACTGTGGACAGTAGACGGACACGTAATCTATAGTGTTTGGCTAGGGCATGTGTCTAACATTACATAATTTGCATTGCAACAATTTCTAAGAATTCATGTTTCCTAGAAGAAAACAGAGTCATATAATACTGAAAGCTAAGTATGTAAACATTTATTATGTTATTTTGTAATCTCCTTTCAATTTAGATTGTAGAAAGGTTACAAAGATAATGCAGAATCAATTTAGCAATATATAATTCGGAACTTTTTGACTAGTGATAAATAATGTATAGTATATTTATATTTCCTTGTGATTACAATAATTTGTGGACTAGAAAATGATTTGGAAAATATTTCTCTTGACTAGAAAATGATTTAGAAAATATTTTTCTAGACTAGAAAATGATTTGGAAAATATTTTTCTGAAGCCAAAGTTTGTTGCTATTTGAAATTTTTCGAGAGGTTAGAGAATATTATAACTTTGCTCCTATCAAATCCCATTGTATATTTGTTACTGTTGGTAGCTTTTTTTAACTCCTGTTAAGGAAAGAAGTTAGTGCTATCTTGAAGATCTATTCTCCGACTCAAATGGGAAAGATCCTTGGTCTTATGTCTTAATATGAGGAATAGGAGATTTCTCTAATGAAAATATTAGTTATTGTCTGTCCCTATCGGACTTCCTATGGAGTCGACTATGATAGTGGCTCGAGTAGAGGGGTTGACTGATCATTAATTCCCCAATATCTCCAGATTGCATACTAAGTGAAATTGGTTAATCGGGAGTCCATTGGAAGCTTTTCTTAAGGACAATTTGCCATATCAATTACGAGCTTGTTGACATTAATTATATTCAAAGTGCATTTGTTCATACTCAAGTTGAGAAGATGCGCAGTACGTGAATATGCAAATGTCTTATTTACATCTGGGTTTACAGGCTCCAATCTGTTCTATTTGTGCACATTGTGTCATTTGGTTATAGTTTTATGGTTTTTGGAGGATGAGCTCCCAATATAGTGTTGGGCCCCATAATTATCCTGTCATTTCAAGAATGAGCTTGGTCGCACTGTGCAACATTTGTGCTTAACTCTGCACCTTTTAGTGTTAGACATGCTTTTGAAAGGCCCATTTTAAACACCACTTAAAACTAAAGATCATCTTATTTGGGGTTTCTAATCCTATAACACATTGATTCGATGCTTTATTTGGTGTTGCAGGTGGAAGCAGGAGAGGAATGTTGAACTTAAATGAGCCTCCTCTTTCTGAAGGTGAGAGTATTTGTTATTCTTCATGGTTCCTAGGATTCCTCTGTTTACCTTATTTTATTCGATTTCTAGAAAAGTATGGAGTTTGCTATGTGGTGAGTTTGAATTGTTATATGCTTGTTTTGTAGATGGGCCTATGCGATATATTTTGCTCCAGAAAGATAACAAGCCCATTTGCCGCACAAAGTCTTTCAATCTTCCATTTGATGTGTACGTTTTGCTGATTCTAGTTTATTTGTATTCTGCGCAAGGATTTAAGTATCCATCGGCACGGGCCGTATCTACCGTGCCGTACCGTGCCAACAAGATACCGGCACGATACAGTCCCCGTGCCGATGGCACAATTCAAAATTCTTTTTTCTTAAAATTATTAAGTAATTTTCTTAATAAAGTTCAAAATATTTGATAAAAATACATAATAAGCAATTAAAAAATTTTATTGCTAAAGAAAATAAATATTTCATGCCATTATGTGTCGGCACGCATGCATTTTTTGTGACCAGCACTCATCGGCACAGCTCGGCACGCACCGTGCCGTACCGTGCCGGCAAGTTTTCGGCACGACCCCGTGCCACGGTACTTAAATCCTTGATTCTGCGTAAGACCTTTTGCTTGCCTCTGTTACATGAATCTTGTTGTGTCAAATTGTTTTATGCTTTATGTGACAATTTTAATGAGTGTAGTCCATGTTAAAGGAGTTTCTTGATGCCGTAGCTGACTTTGTATTGTATTGCTATAACTACAGATGTTATTGCTAGGAATTTTTGTTTAGGGGCTTATTGGTTCCATGTAAAACTGTGGAAAATAATTTTCAATGGAATTAAATTTTTAGTGGGAAAGTAGTTTTTGGGCTTTTGGTGTTTAGTTTGCAAGAAGAGGAAAATAGTTTTCATATCACACTTGCTTGGTTTGTTGGAATAGAAAACAAAAAAATAATTTATTTTTTCTATTTTTATGTGTTTTATGTATAAATTTAATATAAAATATATTATGTATGTTAAATAAAATTTAAACAACATATACAGTCAAAACAATTTAACAACATATAAATATTAATTATATATATATAGTATATACAATATAAATACACACACACACACACACACATATATATATATATATATATATATATATTTTTTGAATTGAGCTTCTATGCTTTTAAAAGTACCAAGTCATTGGTGCTTGTTAGTTTTTGGCCCTTGGATGAAGGGATGTGCGGTTAGGATGATAGTGGTCCCCTAGGGTTTAGTGGGTGGATGAAATAGGATGATCAAAGGGGTGGAATTTATCAAAGGGATAAATCTAATGGTGGAAAACTTACGAGCACCAAGTGTTTAGTATTTTTAAAAGCACCATAGCCAGACTCTCTCTCTCTCTCTCTCTCTCTCTCTCTATATATATATATATATATATATATATATATATATATATATTGGTCGGTGGTGCATGAAAGTCCACTTCTCATTGTGGACCGTGTAGGAAAAAAAATGTAGCATGGACTCATGCCCCGCTATATTTCTGCACATATCTTTTTGTTTTCCACTCGTTTCCAGCGGAAAACAAAAATATAAAATTTTTAAAAAATCTACAAAATAATTTTATGGGAAAATCAATTGGGCTAGAGTAGTTCTAGGATGGGTGACTCCCTTGGGAAGTGGGGCGTCACAATTGGCAGTTGGTTAGGATTCACTGTTCGAGAAATATGATAGCAAAGTTTACATAATCTAGTGGAGACACGGACTAACGATACACTTTTCTTTGTTGAAACAATTCTGTAATATATTTGATATAGCAGTTGCTGATTTCTTATTGCTTCTGCAGCCCATTGACGTGGTCTATAACGAAATTTAGACCAAGCGAGATACTTAATGACTGGAGATTTCCAAATTTCCGGTTATATCCAGACCCTGAAAATTCTCACCAGTCTTATGAGTGGAGAGCTTTTCTGAATTTCCTTTGGAAGCATCAAAGGGTAAGTTTTCTTTTCCATGAACAGAAAATTTTAAACTTTGCAGTTCATTATTATTCTTTTTTAGTTCCTCAAGTTTGTTTTAATGTTTGCAATTTTATTTTATGAAGGTTGGGATTGTGAGTTCTGAGCACTGCAAGTTTTACGTACTTGCTCCTGATGAATTCCCTGAATTTTCACATGCTATAATTTTATATCAGACAGAAAAGCCAGGCCGTGTATCTAATCAACAGAACACAGGAACATCAGGTAATGGGGCTTTCTGCATAGTGCCTGTGATGATTGGCTGTCTGTTTGAAAATCAAGCAGAGTCTGTTTAAAAATCGAGCAAACAATTCCTGGATTTGTTTATCTCACTCCACCAGTATAAGTGCTGTTGTTGTATAAAACTTGTTAGCAGTTTAATTTTGTTTGCATCATAATTATAACTTGTACCCTTGCATTGTATTTCTGTTGCTAGGGGGCTTGTGGTGATTTTCTTGGTAGGGGTTTTGAATCATATCCTTTCTTCACAGTTAATAGTCTACTTTTTTTATCGCTTAAGTTGCTGACATGTCCATGTCTTTTTGTTGATTTTTTAAAATGAATTGGAATGCAACTTGTGGAAGTGAAACAAATGGTAAACAATTTTTTTTTTTCACCTTAAAATCTCAGGTCAGGTGCATAATGATCGTAGGATCTCTACCAGAAGCTTCATTCAAACTTCTTGCCGAAAAGAACAAATAAGACATGCTGATCGCTCTCCAATTAAATTGCCTTCCCCACCAGAGATGGTCGTGCACCGTAGAGATTCTAGACATCATTTGGGAGAGGAGATTGTTGATAATGGATTTTTAAATACGTCTCGAATCAGCGATGTTCCTTATTCTATGAATATACTTCGCCAGGTACCCAGAGAACCCTCTCCTTGTGAATCTGTGGAAGATGCTCCTAGCACTTCTCATCCAAAATCAGCAAAAAAGGCAGATGCTGTTAATAGAAATTTTGTGAAGACGGATCCAAGTTACCTAAGAACCCTCAGTCAGACTCATGCCGGATGGATTTTTGGAGCAATAGCTGAGCTCGTTGACAACTCCAGGGATGCTGATGCATCCAGGTAGAGCTGTACTTTGTCTTTTGCACTAGCTAAAGATCTGATGCCCATTTGTGTGCTCTTGTTTTGCAATTCATTGTCAAATTTTTGTCCAGCAATTGCTTATCCTTATAGTTAACTGCTCCTAGGGGATTGTGGAAGTATTTTGTGCACCGCTTTTACAGCCTCTTCCATTTATCTTAGAAATCATGTTAAAAAAATGGTCTTTTTGTTTTGCATCAACAATTTAGTATTGTTTCTATTTTTGAAGGGATGATGAAGCTTTTTGTTCCATTTTCTTATTTATATGCCTGTCACTACCCTTGTTCCAATTTTTTTCTAGAACTAGATGATTCTTTCAACCCTATAGTCTCTTTTGTGTAATTCCTTTTTAATCATTTACTGAAATGCTTTGTGTCCTTCATATTGAGGTTTAAAGTTTTGACTGAAAGTGCTTTTTGGGCTGTCCTTGCTTGGAAAATGAGCCAGTCAGTGTTCTGTTTCTTCTTAACATCCCAGTGTCAGTTGACTTTGATGAGTGTTGGTTAATTTATCCACATTTGATTTGACTATATGCGAATAAAGAACTGTTTTGCTGCTTGGCATATTTTCTAGATTTCTTCATACCTTTTTTTTTTAATGTTTAGTGCATCTAAGGTAAGTATGTTGTTTTGAGAAGTCGCTATAACTGTCCTCATCTTAGGAAATTTTGACCTTTTTCTCTTGCTGATGGTCTCTTTCTCAAGGTTGGACATTTCTATTGAGTGTCTATACTCCAAGAAGGAAGGAGAGAGAATACCTGTGTTATCAGTCATTGATGATGGACATGGCATGTCTCATATGGAAATCATGAGAATGCTTTCTTTTGGTCACAAACAGCCAAATGAAGATGAACAGGATCGCATTGGAAGATTTGGCATTGGATTTAAGGTAAATAAGCTTCTTATTAAAATTGCCTTTTCTGACAACTTCTACTATGTAGTTTATGTGCCGCCTTTTGCAGGGAGGACTATAACCTCCATCTTGCATATCTGAGTTGTCTTCAAGACAAAAGACAACTCAGATCTGAGTTGCAAATCTGAGTATTAGTGGGCTTGGCATATATATTATAAAATAATGAAGTTAATAGTGATTTATAGGAATATGATGTTATATTTCTTATCTCTGATATTGCAATGAAAAATCTAAATAGACCTGTGTTGTCTTCAAGATTGACTCTGAATTAAAAGTTTCGAGCTATTATGTTAATAAGAACGGTGGAAGCTATAGATGGCACAACTTTCTTGCTTCAGTAATTTTGACTTGCTTTGTTTCTTTGCAGACAGGGGCTATGAAACTTGGAAGAGATGCACTTGTTCTTACCCAAACTTCCAACTCCAGATCTGTAGCCTTGTTGTCTCAATCTTATAATGAAAACAAAGAAGTAAATCATGTCTTCTTTTCCAATCATGGTTATTTAGTCTGCAATTAATACTTGATTTGTTTCCTTTGTAATTGTACTAAACAAGTAAGATGTTTCAAACTGGTGCAGAATCTCGAAATCCCTGTAATTACATATTCTAAACAGTGCCAATTCATGGAAGTGGATTTAAGTGTCCAGTCAGAAGTCTTTGCGGAAATTAGTTTGAAGGCTATTAAGGAATTCTCACCTTTCAATGAATATTTTATTGGTGAGAAACTTGGACTATTTGGTGAAATGGGAACTGGGACGCAAATATACATATGGAACTTGGATAAATGGGGCTCTGATTATTGTCTTGAATGGTCCCAAAATACACCTGCCAATGGTGACATATTAATTCGTTCTAGGCGAGTAAGATCACGCCCAGGGCAAGTAAGCCAGAAGGTAATCTTCTTTCTGTGTTAGTATGAGAAATATGGAATCAGCAATTAACTTTATTAATTAGCTTGAACCCCCTGCTTTTCCATATAAATGTAGAAGCAAGCTCATGCGTAATGTGTTATGCATTATTTTCCCTTTCCCTCTTCTTGATCTAATTGTATTACGTATCCGAACCTAAACATGTAACTTAAGATTTTCCTATATACGAATGCGATTTCATCTCTTATTTCTTTCAAATTTTTTGTTCATTTACTGTCTTTTATCTTAGCAATTGCAATGTACTTATCTCCATGCCACTTCTTGTGGGGTCTATAGGTACCATTGGACTATTCTCTTCGGTCGTACTTGGAAGTCATTTTCTTAGATCCTCGAATGAAGATTTATGTCCAAGCTTCTCTGGTAAGCAGTTTTACTATTCTTCTCTCTACTATCCATTCAGTAGACTCACCGTTTTGAGTTTCTCTCCCCCCCCCCCCCCCCCCTTCCCCTCCCCCGCCAGGTGAAATGCCTACCTTTGGCAAAATCACTAAATAAAACTGCTATAATATCTGGTCATGTAATGGGCAAAGCTATTCAATTAACGGTAGGAAGAAGCAATATTGAATGGCAACGAATGAACTGTGGAATATTCCTCTATTGGCATGGCCGCTTGATCGAGGTGAGTGCATCTTTGTGGCCTAATAAGTGCACTACATCTATGAACTTGTGTTTATTTACGATGCTACATATTTGTCTCTTTCCTGTTCTTAATGTAACAATCTTTGTAGTTTATATGAGTGCATTATGTTTCCCCTAAAAATAAGTGCATACTAAAAAAAAGTTTTTGTTCCATAGAAATTAATGATACTGCAGCAATTAAATTGAAACAAATAGCATAAGTCAGTTTTGTTGAAGGGATAAATCATATTAAAAAAATGCAGATCGATATGATTTGAGGGGGGACTATAAAATGGAAAAGCCACTTGCCTTCAAACATGTTCTTCCAGGGTAGGCTATTTGGGTTCGCAGTACAAACTAAAAAATTGATGTGTGCATGCTGTCAATGCATGCATGCATAAATGTTCGTATTTATGGTAACGGTAGGCTACCATATATAGTTTGTGGATGGCAATACTATTAAGTCGAAATTAAAGTGAGGACATTGATATTGAAGAAACATACCATTAAATATTATCTAAACTAGTTGATTTGTCATGAAACTAAAACTTGCTATTTTTCAAACTCCTTTTCCTATATTTTGAAACATTGAAACCTTCTTCTACATGTATTCTTCATATTTTGTCAAACTTTTCATTTGGGACTCTGCTATTTAGCACCAAAGCCAGCGGGCCTCTAATTCCTGATTGTAGTATTCTATGTTTGAGTTAGATTTAGCTAGTGTTATCAGCTTCTGTGAACATTGTGAATAAGTTTTGCTTCTAGCTTTTTGCATTATTCTGAAGAATTACTTTTTTTACGTGATACTGACTGTTTGTGCTTCCTATAATAGTTTTGACTATTATTCAATTTGTCTCTCCTCGCAGGCTTACAAGCGAGTAGGGGGACAGATACATAATGCAGACATGGGAAGTGGAGTCATTGGAGTTATAGATGTGACCAATTTAATGGTATAACATGTGAAATTCCCTTCCACTGTCCACTCTTATTGCATGAACACTTAAAGTACCTTCTTGATAAGCTTGCTGTCATGAGTTAATTTTTTTATTTTTTTTTACCTAACTTCTTTGTCTCTGTCTTTTAGTTAATTAACATCAGCCTTTTGGTACGTTCCTCCAGGATGACAAAAATGGCAATGTGTGGGTGCTTAATAGCAAACAAGGATTTCAAGATTGTGAAGCATATGCTGAACTGGAAAAATGGTTGGGCCGCGTGGCGGATGAATATTGGGATAAACACTATGAGCCCCTTGGTTTGGTAAAATTTCAAACTATCTTGCACTGAGATATGGATATCCATCTTTAATTTTTTGATCGTTGAATTATATCACTTATTTGCACAGTAACATCTTTCCTCAAAAATTGCCATTAAGATAGTGAAGTTTCTAAACAATTCAATACTGAGATTTGGATTTGGCACATATATTTTGACTATGGTAGTTACTATCAGGACAATCTTCTGTGAGTCGAACCAACTCAGTTTTGAAGAGAGATAAAACCTGCATTCAGCATTTTGACATTTTTAATAGTGCTTTTGTTTTCTAGATTAGTTATTCTAGATCAGTTATGCTTTGTCTTCCCCTTTCGTACCTGCTCTTTTCAAGTTCTAAGTGCCTCTTCCAGCTACATTGGATTTTCCTTTATAAAAATGCTCAATCAGGAAGCAAGTAGTATTGCCTAATTGAAAAATGATAGCTTACAAGTTCTTATTGTACTCTTCGCTATATTGGATTTTCCTCAATTTGGGAGTAGTTTTTACTCAATCCAGCTGCATTGGATTTTCCACAAAAAAAAAAACTATTCAATTAGGAAGTGAGAAAGAACAGTAATCTTAGCATTCAGAACAAAAGATTTGATGTTTCATGAATTGCGGAACTAAAAAATGATAGCTTACAAGTTCTTTTGTTGTTGTTTTCTCTTTTTTCTTTCAATAGAATTTGGAAAACTTGTTGGCATGTCTTTTGTGCATACCTATATGAAATGTTGTTGAGACAAATTACATATTGCAATAATCATCCAGAAAAGTTCTGTACTTAACAATTAATTCTATTAATAGAGAAGAGTTTTTCCTTGCCTGTCTTCTACCATAGGGAAAACAGAGAAGAGGAGGTTCCTCTTCCTCTTGGAGCAGGGAGGAATGTGCTAGGTGGTTTGATCCTATCCAATTTGGTATTAAAGCTACAATTTAGATCATGGGATCCTAGCAATGTCATTCCATGCACAAACAAACTTGATGTTGATTCAAGTGAATTTCTTTATATTCTGACTGTATTTTTGATACAGAAAATTGTTTAATTTATTAAACTGTGTCCGCTTGACTATGATTTGACTCTAATTATGATTGCCGCATTACTCACCTGTAGAAGAGGTGTGCATGGGCCCAGGGGCCTTTTGAGGCTTATCTAGCTTTGGTTACCTGCACGAATCAACAACTCTTGCAAAGAAGTGCTGGTATAGTTAGGTTAAATTGTTTGTAGAAGGCTTGCTGATGTAGGGTTTGTCTGTAGATATTCATTGTTAACTGATATTGCAATTAACCATCAGGTTTAAATCGTTAGATTTGATTGAATTACTAAAAATCAGTTCAACTTCGTTCTAATGAATCATCGTTACTTCAGAAAAAGGGGAATGAACGATATATGCCAGATCATGAGTGGGTACAGTGTACCAAATGCCGGAAATGGAGGGTATTGAGCAACAGTTTCAACAGCGATAACTTGCCTCTGGAATGGTATGTCATATTACCATATTGCTTTCTTACTTTTCACCATATATGTGTTGCGGCAATGCTTGCGAAGACGATTAAGTTTTGTCTGGTAGATCGCAAGGCATGGATTAAAGTGTATTTGATGAACTCAATACATCACCGTTACTTAATAATCTTATATATTACCATTACTGATTTGTCATCAAGTCTATGATTCAGGGGAAAAGTAAAAATACCGCAGCATTCAGAAATGTAGAAAATAGTTTGCTAGATATAACACCATTATTACTCCTACTTTGAACTGGTACCTCACCGTTTTTAATTTTCTTGTGCCTTAAACAATCTTCTCTAGGTTTGACCTCTCTCTACTCCTTGCTTAGCACTTATGAGAGTCAACATTTAAAATTTTAACCTAGTGCTCAAAGACTCCTGCCAATGTGGTTTTGGACACAGCAAGAATTGTTGTATTTTTACTGCAGGTTGTAGCCTCTAATGGGTTGCTGAAATTATGTATATTCATTCTTTGACCAAGAACTTCCAAGTTGCAATGTCGGCAACATTTCTAAAATGGTTGTGGCTAGCAATCCTCTCTCTGCTCTTTTTGTATCATTATGTTGCTTTTTATTTGAAATGTTGACCCTGAGAATTACTAGTAGAGAAATGCTTTTTGTTTCAGTAGATAATAAAGAATCGTTGGAACAAAATAAGGATGCTTTATTGTCATGTTGCTCTTCTTGTTTTCATCCTGAGTAGTTGTCCTCTTTCTTTTGTACTAGTGTATTATGAAGTTGCTATTAACTGCTATATTTTCAGGTTTTGTTACATGCCACCATTTAACGGAAACTGTGAGACTTCAGAGCAACAAATAGGACGCGGCATAATTACGGTGTCTGAAAAGCGATCTGGTTACACAGAGCAGACTGCCACTCAACAGGCAGTCATTTTAAAGGTGAAGCACAATGATGCCAGTGTAATTAACTTCGGTGCAAATGCATAGATATGCCCCTGTAAAATTTGGGAGTTTCTTATTTGTCCCTACGAAATTGCTAAAGTCAAAATTGCTAAAATTTTGAGTTGGTGCTAATTTGTCCCCAGTAGTTGACTACCGTCAGTCGACTGCTAGTTTTTCACCCTTCGGAATATGTTTCTTTAAGATTTATTTTAGGGGTTGAGGATTTACGGTTTATGTAAAAATGACATGAGAGAGAACAGCGACATTAGAAAGCAAAATGATGGTGAAACTCTAAAATGAAAAAATGACGAAGATTTTGAATTTGAAAATTTTGAAAATTTAGATGGATATTTTTGATAATTGAAGCCTTTAAGGAGAAATGCACAAATTCACTTCTTTGCAATGATCTATTTGCAATTTTCTCTTTATGAAAGGCTGAACAATTTGGACATCTCAATTGCTTTGTTTGCTTTCAGAATGCTCAGAAAAAGAAGAGATCATGTGCGGTCATGGTTGATGATAGGGAGAAGCAATCTGCAAGTACAACAAAATTTAATGAAATCTCAGATGGTAAGCCTGTTAATTTTTTGCAAGTATCATACAGAAGAGCAGCTTGAAGGTTTGAAAACTGGCTAATCCTTTTTGTTCAACATGTTGGAAAGCTTAAAAGTCGGCAACAGTATTTTGAACTGTGATTCCAGTATTCATCTTTGATTCACGTATTTCAAGACAAAAGTTGTTTCATATCTCCTCTTTATGCTCCCAAGTTTTCTTAATTCTATAACTCGAGGTGGCAATCGGGTGGCTTCCCTCAATTTTAGCGTGGGTCATTTTGGAGTTGGCTATTTTGCACTAAGTCAGGTTATTTTAGGTGTCGAGTCATTCTGGTTCAAGTTGTTTTCTGTTGGAGATGTTGGTTATTTATCTGCTTATTTATTTTCTTAAGAAAAGGCAGGGGAATTTGGCAAACCCCCTAACTGACCTTCATGGTAGAAAAGGTACGAGAGAGAGACCCAAACAAGTATTAATGTAGAGAGAGCACCCTATTTACATCAATTTATACTCAGTTCCAGACCCTAACAGAATTCATCAACCAAGAACAGAACGTGAAAACTACAGATGTTTAAATGGAACATACTATAGCGGCTTCAGAACAGCTAGCCACTAGCATATCTAAACCCATCCAAATCCTTCAAGCTCATGGTTATTGCAGGCTTGCAGCCAACGGTTTCTTTCGTTTAGGTTCAGTTTTCTGCGGTTTTTAGTCATCTTGTGTCAGGTTGTTCAAGGTTCAGGTATATTTTAGGTTAAAACGAAGAATTTATTTTCTTGTTCCATTATCTAGAGTCAGGTTTTGTGGTAGGGGTATTTTTAAGCTCTCCTTAATTTTGTTGAAAGAAGTACAGGAGTTTGAAGAACTATACAGTAAATCAAGATAGGTAGTTGTTGCGTAAACAGTGTTACAAAAAAAGAAAAAAAAATGCTGACTTGAAATAGACACTTCAACATTGTTTAGTATATTTTTACTGGCCGAACTTCCTATAAAAAATGACCAAAGATAAACTGTGAAGTCAAGGTACTAGTTCTGAATTGGCCACCGAATACAAATTTCATGTATGTTGTTAGTTAGCCATCAAAAGTTGGGACCTTTATCTTTTAGGAAGACATTTTCCTGGTGGGTAACATTACTGCCTTATCTTAGAAATCCTTTCGCTTTTCAAAAGGAAAAATATCACATGCAGGTTAAGTTTTGTTGGTTTCAAGTTTTATATATTGAAGTTGTTTACTACTTGTGTTCATGCCTATTGCTTTTGGCTATCAACTGTATGACTTAGATGAACTTGGAGAGGACACTTTTCAAGCTGATGATGAAATTCAACGGCCTCCTTTGAAAAGGATTAGGAGAGGACCTGCAAGGGGTTGTAAGAAGTCATAACATAGTATGGTAAGGATGTCTTTCCCTTTTATGTGCTTTATGTGCTTTACTAGTTCCTGATACGGATGTCCATGGTAACATGATAAATATATTTTAAAGCAGACGTTTTCTTCTGGTGTGTACTTATTTCCTGGAAATAATGTTTTGTCTATCTACTATGTGGAACTAATCAACCTTGTTTTATATCATCATGCTGCTCTGGGTGAAGATTTTCATGCAAGTGATAATTGTATAGGTAGGAGGCCATTTCCCGCAACCTCATTTCGTTTCCACACATATATGCCTCCTTTTCGTATCAGAAACTGTTCTCGGCTTTCAGATAAATTCCTTTTTTTTTTTTTTTTTTTTTTTTTTTTTCGGTGGCCGCATTTTGGAAACAAAATGGTTTTTGACTAATACTGTTACTCATGTCTCTCTTTTTCTTTTTTTTTTTTCTTCCAAAGCACGGGTGGCAGATATGTCTCTTAATACGATCAGAAGTTGAAGTCTCGGACTCGGACATCAATCAATTGTATTGGAGGCATGTGACTAATTGCAGCCCCCAGAACTAAGGGTTTTGCTGTTTGATGATGGTATCATCAAACAGGCTCTGTTTTTTTTTGGATGTAATTTTGTAAATAGTGACACGCGGGCCTTTTATTTTGACTGTATCTTACATCTCATGTAGGAGGAAAGTTGTATGATAATTAAGCCCACTTAAGCAGTTTAAAAGCTAATGTCTTCTTTGTCAATAGAAAACACCTTGCCCATTTTTGTAAAGAAATTGTTCACTCTGCATGACCTCTGTGTGTAAACTAGGGCATTTGCTTGGTGATTGTGTGGGATTTTTCAAGGTGTAATATTCTCAGTGCAGGTTGTAAGCTAATAATGCTTATTCAGGAAACTAGGAGGGAAGTAGATGGTTATTTTCTGGTGTTGCTGAATGTATCAGTGTAGTGCAATGATAGAATTTGTGATTGTTGTCAATTCCCTTTAAATACTGACATATATTATGCCGAAACATTCTACAACATTTCGATCGTTGGGTAGAACTGATATTAATTGCAGATGTGGTTCATGTTCTTGTTCGTGTTTTAGTCGATAACTGCTTTCCTTCGAACGTCTGTCCATGCCGCCAGTTGGTGGGGGCGACGTTGTAGGATGTGAGAGTTCTGCCCTCGTCGTCAGTTACTTCAAAAGACAGCGGCTGGCTGCGGAGGTCGGCATTGCACTGCCAGTTCTGGCCCCAGTTTCTGGCCTGTTCTCAATCCTTTCACCTTGACGGCTGTGACCAACCCGTCGGAGCCCATGTTGGTGATGAGAACTTGGTGGAAGTAGGAGCTCCCTGCTATGGTGAATCTGATCCCTCCCACTCTTTCGCAGATCACCCTGCATCAAGCACACAGCGTTGGATTAGTTCTTGGAATTTTTGTTTTCAAGCTTATTTTGAATGTTTTATCTTGACTTTGGCTTGGACAAAGCATCAACTTATTTTTGTTCAGTACATTTTACTGATGTCAATGGATTCGTACTGAAGATGGTATAGAAGATTCTAGACCTCCTGTAATGGACATGTATGAAATCAGCTTTTCTGCTAGCAATCTGCAGGAAAGCAGCTTGTGACAACTCAAAGTGCTCTCTGGGGAAGTTGCACCACCCGCCGTTGTCGTAGGGGCGCCTGTAGTTGGGGGCACAGTAGTCCACCGCTGTGACGGTAATGGAGGGGCTCCCCTGTGGCCACCGGCATGGGATGCGGCGATCAACACATCTCACCTCAAAGCAGCCACCGCAGGCGGGAGCCCCTTCCGATCAACGCGGTGCTCAACTCTGCCGTTTCCTTGCCATACAGTCTGCCGGGCTTGTCCAGGTCTCCATATCCGCAAGCAGAAGTGTTGGGTTATAATTATATGGATCTGAACAAGAAAAAAAACACTTAGAGGGGGATGAATAGGATCTTCAATCTTTAAAACTCAACCACTTTCACGAAATACGCTAATACAAATTCCTTGACAAGAAGCACCCCCTCCACAATCAGAAATTGAAAGTCAATGTGCAATCCATCATCAAAATGTGGAGAGAAATGATAAATTGAATCAGTACCATTGACGGCGGAGATTTGCGGCTTGATGTAGGTTGCTGTAGCTAACCTCCAGTCCTCGTCGAGGCTGTCTGCCAATTCCCAGCAGAAGCAGAAGTAGAAGCACAAGAAGAGAAGCGTTATTTTGTCAAATAAATTTTTAAGAGAATTATTTTATCAATTAGAAAACTATTTTTTTTAAAAAAATCCCTTAAAAAGGAATGGTCCACAAAGCCTTATTTTGGGAAATAAATTTAAATTATGAATATACCCAATATATATATATATATATTACATACAAACAAAACTCACAATATTTTACAAACTATATAACTCAAGGGTTAGATTTCAACCTTAAAATTATAAGTCATACTTACCTTATTGTGATTTACACTTCTCCATTAGTTAAATATCACCATGTATGTTAGTTTGTAAAATATTATAAAATTTGTTTGCAAATATAGTGTTAGTCATACATCTACAAATTTATTTAACAACAAAATAAAGATAAAAACGTATAAATTTTTTTTAAAACTATAAATTATTTTGATTTAGCTACCAAACCTTTCAAATTTAGAAGATAAAAATGTATATAATTTATTTGAACTATGGACCATTTTGAATTGGTTTCCCAACCTTTTAAAATTTGGATTTTATTACCGAATTGTTCAATTTGTATGATTTGAGTTGGTCCCCGATATTTTGAATTTAAAATTTGAAATTTTGACTTTAAAATTTAAATATACCTCTTATTTTTATAGATTTAGTTAGTATATTTTATATAATCTTTACAACTATATAATTATTTTAAAAGTAACTAGCTTAAATTCTGAAGTAGCGTTGACGGATTTAAATTAAAAAATTGAAAAATTGGATTTTTACCTAAATTTTGTATATAGCTGAAATGTGCACTCTTCTCACATTAATATTTTACTGGGATTCAAAATTCTATGAAATTTGATTTGCACCTTAAAATTGTCAACAAACAATATTTCAATGTCTTTTTTTTTTTTTTTTTTTTTTGAGAGAGAGAAAGTAGCATGTTACCGCTTCATTCAAGTTAATATGAACTAAGCAACGTGATGAGGCATCAAGGCCACAGGGGATCGAAAAAAAAAAAAAAAAAAAAAAAAGAAGAAGAAGAAGAAAGAAAACACTAACAGAAGGACTCCCAAAGGGAGCGAAGTGCGCGGACTGAGCCAAGAAGTTGCTTTCCGTTGACCCTCTTGTTAACGAAGATCCTACTGTTTCGCTCCAGCCAAATCGACCACCAAGATGCGACTAGGATACCTCTCTCCTTCTTCCCCGTGCTGCCCCCAATCTGACAGCAGTTCTCCTATAGTAGTACCACCGTGTTGCTGGCGCCGAGGAGCCGTTTGTAGGTTAGCTGGGCGCCCAACAGCGCTTTGCTGGCTTCGCAGTCGGCCAGTAAATAGTTGACAGTCTCAATGGCCAACCCGCAGAATACACACAGCTCGTCCCCGGCCCAGCTTCTATAACTTAGGTTGTCTTTTGTGCGGATCCTACCTTTCAGGGCAAGCCACATGAAGATCTTGACTTTCAGCGGCGCTTTGGCGGCCCAGAGCTTATCAAATAGGGTGACCTTCACCCCACCATCCTGCAGAAAGTCGTAGGACGACTTAACCGAAAAGGCTTCCGAATGGTCCCATCGCCACCGGAGTAAGCCCTTCTCCCTACTTGGGGTTTTGGTAGCTAACAGCTCTTTCAGCGCCCTAATAGTGGCGCAGGATTGTTGTCTCCTGTGGGGAATCTCTGTGAGGATACGACTCCACTTCCACCCGCCCCTGCTAAAGCAATCTTTGATCTTGCTGGTCTTAGCCGTAATGTCCCAGAAGATACCCGGGAATCTTTTTTTTTTTATTTTTTTATTATTTTTATTTTTTTTATTTTTTTATCACTTTCAATTTCCCCTACACTTCCCTCGTTAATATTTTAACCATTTTTAATTCATTCATATATGTATGATATTGAAAACATATAAACTTATGATTTTTTTCTTAGCTCCTGCATCAATTGTTCCCTCTCTATCTTTGTCTATCCTTAATCCAAATACACACCTGGAGCCGGGGCTGCCGGGGAGTTGTCGCTGTAGGCTGTCATGAGCTCACGAGCCCGCGACCGGCCTCCGACGACGCTCTCGGTGCGCAAAGACTCGCACACGATATCGAAACCGAAGCCCAAGATACGAATAGTCCACATATTCGCGCCGGAGATCATCAAAACCGACGTCGACAACTTTCATGAGCTCGTGCAGCAGCTCACGGGAAAGCCAGGGGAGAAAAACCGTCATAAAATAATAAAGAAGACAGTAAATCATTCACCGACAGATAGATACGTCGGGATAACGGTGTAATATGCATGGTGGAGAGAAGGCAAACATAAAAGAAGAGCCGAGGGAGGAGGACCGGAGCTCAGCGGGCGGGGGTTATCTCGGTGGATCGGAAGATGATCATGATCATGGATTCTTCCAAGGGGTTGCTGAGTTCACCTTGTTCCCTTTTTTGGGTTCTTCTGGAGTGGGTGTGTGATCCAGTGTTGCATACAGTTCCAAGTAACTTGGATGTGTCATAGTTTGTGTATATTTTTTTGGTTTTTTTTTCACTTGTATGATTCATGTTATACATACCTAGGGTTGTGGATATGTATACATGAAAGGCTTAATTGCTAATTGATTGGTTTCATTAATTATGTATATATTGGAATGGATTCTTTACTTTTGGATTGAGCTTTTTCTTTCTTTTTTTTTAAAAAAAAAAATCTTAAAGGTTCTCTTTCTGAACAAATATGTTGCGCCCCTTTTTGGAAGATTAAGATTTGCCACACTTTAGTTTTCCATCACAGAGCAAATAATAATGATTCACAGTAATCACTTCTTAAGTATTAACTCAGCATTGACAGTATAACAGAATGATACTCTGACCAAGACAGCACAAGTAGAAAATAGCTCAGATCGTAAAGTAGTTTTCTGTCCTTCCCGCAATCGAAAAACTGATTGGATGAAGGAAAATGCAAGAAATTGCGCTGCCGGTATATGCGGGTGCGCACGGTAACATACTCGCAACAACAACAACAACAACAACAGCAGTAGTTGAGCTTACAGTTTCAGAAAAATTGATACAATATATAATGCATTCTCCACACATAACACTGCCCACAAGGGATATTGCAATTGGTATCAGAAATTCTGGTTCTTCTACAGATACAGAAAAAGCCACATTAAATCAACGATTTAGATCGATCGTAGAATTGTGTGAACTGCACATTTTGCTGTCCCAAGATGCGGATAATTTAAAGCTCGGAAAAGGTACAGTAGGTTCTACAAGACCATACAAAACAGTGAGTAGGCTAGCAATAAATAACAAAGATACACGGTGAAAAATATCCTACAGCCACGAATATTGGCTTCAAAAGCGTGAGATAACCCGAAGATACTACAGAAATAAGAAAAAACACCGGGGGTCGAAAACCTGGAATCATTCCTAGCAAATCAGAAATACAGGAATTAAAATGCCGAGTAAATATTCAGCCCCTGCTAAAATCCAACGAGAAAAGATGTGGAGAATCGGGAAAGCTCGTTGGAAACAGCTGGCACAAAATGTAGCAAGCTCAAACAGCAGTTTTTCGCAGCTCGCCCAGCCCGTGAGCAAAGTGGCACCGGTCGCCAAACGTGCAGGACCCCTTCGCAAATTTCTCGCACAGCTTTGTTTTGTAGTTGTTACCTGGCCCGCCGTGACCACCGGCTGCAGCAGCAGCTGCTGCTGCCGGTGGCCTTGTGGGCATCGGAGTGGACGCGCTTACGCTGACGATGAGCTCCCTCACCATGGCGCTGGCGTGCTTGATCTGATCGAAGGTACCCTCGAGCTCGATGTTCCTCAGGTTCGGATCAGACTCGTGATCCCTTATGGCTAATTTAGCTCCTGTGACACGACATATCTGCTTCGTGTTGACCCCTCCCTTCCCGATAATGGCACCGGCGAGGGAAGCATCGACGCTGATCTTGGCAGTGGCCGACGCGCCAAAGCTGCCTGGAGCCCCTGTGCTGGCTAATGGCAGGGGCGGCTCAAAGCGGCCGGGAACCGGCCTTCCTCCAGCAATGTGGGGTGGTGCCATGGTGGGGCCACCATCTTGAGATATGAGCTTGCCGAGCTCTCTGTCCCCATGGGCAAAGTGGCACTTGTCCCCGAATTTGCAGCCCTCGGCAGTGTTGAACTTGTTGCAAAGGCGGGTCTTGACAGCCGGGGTGGAAGAGCTGTTGGAGGAGTTGGGAGCGGCGACTGGAGCCCGCGCCGGAGGAGCATGGGCTAGGTTGCCCAGGTTCGTCATCTGTGCCACGGCCTGGTATCCGCCGGGGACGTAATGCAGAAAATGGCAGCCCTCACCAAATGGGCAACCAGCAATGCTGCAACACAGATAATAAATTAAGGATTTCAATTTAGGTCTTCAGTTAGGTCTTGGATACTATACATGCACATAATTAATAATAAACAAACAAATATGTGTCAGCGCATAAAAAGGAGAGGTACAAGACTAATAAAAAGAAAGTTAATCCCTTGTCTATCCAATCACATAAAGTACAGTATCCCTCCACCGACTCGAGAAAACAAAACTACATTCTATTAAGGCCAGATGTAACAAAGGTAGTTAAGTATTATAGTTTTTATGTGGAGTTTTATCAATGAATAACAAAGCAAAATATCAGTAAAGCCCGCGACAAAAGCCCCAAAAGCAGCTTATATGATAACACATACAACCATCACACAAGCACTTTGAAAACTTTTACCACAGTATGCATTTAGACTAGTAAACCATTCTCTTTTCCTAGCAATTATAGGCACAATTCTTAACTACAGCGTACTTGAATCGTTTAAGAAGTTTTTCACAGAACCAGCTCTCGTGGGGGAAAAACAGAAAATGCAGAACATCCAAGAAACTCCAACAAGAAGCCATCAAAACATTTTACTTTTAGAGCCAATCTAAATTCTCACCCCCAATTATAATTATCTGTTTGTACAACAAATGGAAACTCAACCAGTTTATTTCATAAATTGATAGAAAACAGTTTTTTTTTAAAAAAAAAACATTACAAAATAAATATAAATTGACCAACAAGTACATCTCATTATTTTGAGAGGAAATGCTAGTTGTTTTCAACAAAACTCAATATTATAATTAGCATTGTATAAAGCATCAGACCTGGCATGCAGACAACTGCAAGTAATTTAGTGAAGCAGTCAAGGCTACTATAGTTGATGACTGTAGAAGTAAATATTACTAAAGCCTACAACAAGTAAAGGCTCATAATAACAATGTACCATACTGAGTACTCAGCGGGTAATCTGTAGCAAAATCAGCACACAAGTTTCAAGGACAACCAAAGGTAGCAAGATAACTAACTAAAAGACATCAATTAAATTACATATAGTTACCACAAACCACCCACTCTCTAGATGACTAATCTAAAGATCCACTCGAGAACCTCAAACAATTTTCTTCTTTTCTTTTCCTTCTGTCTTTGTTACTTCTCTTCTCCCTATTATATATCTTCTTTTGAAAATTCTAACAACAAACGACAACCTAATCTTCACTCTCTTTTTTTCCCCTTATTTTGACTATCATGAATTGAATGTTGTGGCTGCCTGTGTTAAATATATGATACCTAGGAATTGTACGGGTCAAACTGCCATGGACTGCCTAGCTTCGTTCAAAAATTGACAGAGCAACAAGTGTCCTCAGTATCGTCATTGATGGAATACTTGTAACACATAGAGCTATCTAGTGATTATTGTGGATTTGATTCAGATTGTCCTATGATACCCAGGTACTAACTCGACCCATTTATAATCCCACAACCGGAGGAGCCATTCCCATATGACCAGAAATATATATAGACCTATGTTACTACTTCACTTGATTTTCTTTTTTTTTATTTGTTTTGGAGAAATTCAGAAAGTTGGTTCCTGTAACTCTAATATCTATAAGTGGCAAACTAAATAGTTAGCATACAACATACCTCAACAATTTTGAACTCTCACTTGAATCACCCAAAGAACCTATTGTGCAAAAGAGTTGAAAGTTAAAACTACTTGTATAGATTCCTTGCGTGTTGGCGGGAACTTTCTATACTAAATTACCACATATGTGAACAACTATAAATAAATGAAGCTAAACCTGTTAAGTAACTATATCTCACTCAATACCGCCCTAAATTGCATTGATGTGGTTTCTTTACTTCTTGTACCTTCAATCTTAAAATATCTTTTCTGCTAAAATTTTGATGACATTACCCCAGGTTAAAAAGAAACATAACTAAGAATAATTCTACCACCAGTTAACAAGCAACTCAGAAGCTGTAAACCAAAAGAAATGTATTCTCTACAAAGGCATCTACAAAGGCATTGTCAATTTAGTATTCCATTGCTAAAACTAGCACAAATCGACATATGTAAACAAAAATAATGAAATTCTGGTGAGAAGCTCATGCACCAAAGAAGCAAGACATTAATCAGCATGGAATGGCATCTAGGAAAACTACAATATTTACTCAACAGCAATGTAAAATACAAGAAAACTATTGGTACATAAAGCAAAAGAAAGAAGATTGGTAATTTATATATTGACATGCAAGCTACTCAGATAATATTGTTGCACTAGGTATAATATGAATTAATATAACAGTAGGCTCGGACATCATCTTCCATATCAATTTCAATTGTTTGCTCTGACGTAACTTATAGCTTGGCGAATTTCATAATAAAGCCAATTGTAAGTTCCACATTTCTCTGTTCAACACTGGTAAATGATTTAACAAGAACCTGTATCACAATCTTTATACCTGTTTCATTAGCCCATTAGCATTAGATATATTCTCCTGGAAGATAAAAGCCTTTACCACTTAAAAAGCAGATTTGCAGAAAAAATAGAAATTACCGTTAAGATGTAAATTTTAGGTGAGTTAAGATTAGAACCTGAAAAACTTGGTGCAAGGCTTCAACTTGCTTCCTAGACCAGAGTCCATTTCTGTTACATGAAATTAATTATTCGTTCTCAGTCACGATTTGTTGATTAAACTAATCTTAGATAGTATATGAAAACTATTTAATAAAATATGTAACATGTTACGAACTTTCGAGAGGAAAGTGTCCCTAGACTCACTTTCCTATTAAGTTAAATCACATTATAGAGAACATATCAGAATTTTACGGCAAAATTTCATAACAGTTCACTGTATTAATGTATTCATGGAAACGACACAAAGTACTCAGTTCTAACAAGAACCAAGTTTACTAATTCAAAATTTACTCTAAAGTTTTAAGGTGGATATATTGCCAATTCATCAGTAAAACTTAAATCTCAAGTGCATAGAAGATTATACTCATTATATAAGTGAATAAATTGTTTAAGTGAGATGATCTTATCAATAATGACTTTCATTTAAATTGATTCGTTTCAGGCATTGCATAATAGAGTCCCAAAGAACATTTTTCTATATATTTAAGTTTTCATATCTGTTCTAGCGGGATATATTTCCGGATGTGCCATCAAAATAGAATCCTCTTTGAATCTCCAGCAATTTTCCAATTAAAATTCAAAATCACACCTTCGTTGAAACTATGGAACTGGATAAATAATGGTTTAACCACCAGTAACAAACAAACACAGTAACAGCATAAAATTAAATGAGAAAGTAATTAACAGGAAAACAAGGTGCTACAGTTCTAAACCAGAAATTAACCGAAAAAATCGTTATAACCCAATTAAAAGCAAAAAAAGGAGGCTCATTGAACAGGAAACTCCACATCCCATCAATTTGTACAACAAAAACACTACCTCACCCGAATAAACATACCAGCTCGATCCAGATCCATCACTCAAAAATCAAAGCGCCAACAATACAAAACAATGAACAGCTAAAAAAAAAAACACAAACGGAACTGGAAAGCTCTAAGTGTTTCTTCTCACCTCTCGAGCGCTTCGCTCCGACGCCCCCTCCGTTCGCCGCCCCCGGCCTCCCCCTCTTGCGAACCCCGTCCATGGCGGAGACTAGAGATCCCGAATCGCGGCGCCTCGGTCCGAAGAAGAGAGGAGAAGGGTGAGGGATAGATTCGGGAGCAAAACCCTAGGGGCGGGAGAAGGAACAAAACCCCCTTGAGCTAGGGTTAGGGTTAGCGTTAGGGTTAGGTTTTGTGCGGTGGAGAAAAGGGAGGAGGCTGAGCCTGAGGGCGGAGCCGAAGAGCCGACTCGAACTAGTAGGGAGAAAAATTATAATATGGGGAGGACGTGAGGGAGTGGGATTTAAATCCGGTTAATTGTGGGTTTGCTAGGCATTTGGAGTCCGTGCGGCTACTCTAATTTTTTTTTTTTTATTATTATTTTTTTTAAAAAAAAAACCCCACCGCAACTCTAAAATAAATTGCGGTGGACACCCTATCAGCCACCTTACTCATCACGTGAGAAAAAAGAAAAGTTATTAATAATAATTTATTTATTTATTTATAAATTATTATGCAACTTCTATGTGTGTGTGTGTTTTCAATATGTTGTAGGTAATATTCAATAAAGTAATGCTACATGTACACCCCGGAGGGGTGTACATCCTACACCTCCACCTTTTTAATGGTGTCGATATTTTTTACGGATCACATCAAGTGACCACTTATCACACCCCCACCCTTAGATGAGTGGGGGTGTGAGATGTACACCCCTTACGGGTGTACAAGTAGCATTTTCCTATTCAATAACATTTTCTAAAAAGAAATTTATGATTGGATCGAGTACGCTGGTCGTTTCAGTAATCCTATACATTCTATTTTAAATTGGCTTTCTATTTTTTTTTAAAAAAAAATTAGTTTTATTTTTTAACTTTAAAATTAAAATTAGTTATTTATTTTTAAATATTTATTTAATATTTTACATATAATTTTCATACCTATAAATTAATTAAAATAAATAATTAATTTAAATTTTAAATAAAGTACAAGTTAATTTTTTAAAATTAAAAAAATTAAAAGATTAAATAGTAAAATAAAACGACAAAAATGGCTATTTTTGCCTCATAGTTCGAATAAGTTTTGTACATTTTTACCACAACCACACAAAAAAAAACAACAGAGTACATTCATTCTAGCTCATCACAACATTGGTGTACTATGCAGCATGCATCAATCCCATAAATTAGAAAAGCTCTTCCCAAAAAAAAAAAAAAAAAAAAAAAAAAATCAGAAAATAGAGAGGTACATAAGCAACAACCAAAGAAAGAGAGAGAGAGAGAGAGAGAGAGAGAGAGAGAGAGAGAGGAAGCCATTTTCACAATAATTTACATGGTCATCTAACTGCCAGTAATGATTTCTACAGAGACTTAAAACTAACCTTTCCTAATAATTACTTTTGTCTCCCTTTTCAAATATGGTGATTAACCCTAGATCAGAGAGACACCCTTCCTAAGAGTATTCATAACCTAGAGAGATTCACATGAGTGATGAAATACAAATACTACCTTGTTGGGAAAGCAGGCAAACATCAGCAGAAGGCATTTTACACAAGAGAGAGGCTGCTTGTAAACTGAATCAGCGGCGGCGAGGCTGCAAACTATATGTCATCGTCATCGCCGTCGTGCCGGTAGTCAGATGGGACACCGTCCCCGACCATGTGATCGCCGTCGGAGCCGTCCCTACCTTCCACGTGCTTATTCGCCGTGTAGGGTTGGTTCCTCCACCCCCGGTTTTGTTCCATTGACTGGCCCCGCGAGAAACGGTGCCCGCCGTCTGCGTCGTGAAAGGAGAAAAAAAAAAGAAGAATTACAAAATGCCAGAGAGAGAAAAGAAGAGTTCCTTTCTTACCTTTTTTCTTTTTTTTTTTAAAAAAAAAAAAACAGCTTGCGAATGTTACATAATAATATAGAATTTTTTCTTGCTACGAAGAAATGGATTCTGTTGTTTTATTGATCACGATAAAACGTCAGAGGAAACTTTGAAAAAGGAAAAAAAATTTCATTAATTTGCCGTGATATTGTAGTACATTGATTGAGAAGATGTTCATAGTGATTAAGGGTGTTCCCAGAAAGTTTCCTAGCACATCAATCTTTTGAGATTAAAGCAGTATAACTTTACGGCAAAATTCTTCCAAAACTTCCTCATTTCACTACATGCTATAGAAAGTTAATAACCACAACAAATATACTAGCTAAAGGAGAATATGTTATCCAGACAAAAGGGCCTTTCTGTTGTCACTAGATCATCACTTGTATACGTAAACGGAGAGGAGGATTAGTATTTACCACTTTCGCCTTCCGAAGCATCAGCGAGCCTCGCAATTGCATCAATCAATGATTGTTCATGCTCCTGCAAGAGAACAGCCTCTTATGTTTCTTGATCAATCGGAGAAAACACTTCACAGATGAGATTTTTTTTTTTTTTGACAAGTATATTTTACCTTTAGCAGTTTTTTTGCCTTCTCAATCTCAACAGGATCAGGATGATTTGCACCGAAAACCCTCTCCACCTGCTAGACATTGCAAATTGCAAGAAATATCATACACCAAATCTTTGACCCTTTTCAGTTCGACATGTCCATTGAGATTCTATTTCAAGCATACCTCCTTTATAAGAGTTTCGGTGTGAAGAATTTCAATGTCATCAGGGTTCTTCTTGCCAATGCCATTTTGAGTTGGAGGGAAATCTTTTCTCGACGAGTTCTTAAGGGATCCTCTTCCCCTTCCTGCACCTGAAGCGGCACCACCACGGCCACCAGACTTCTTAACCCCACCACGCCCCGAAGGAGCACCACCACGTCCTGACCACTGATTGATACCCGGATCCTCGCCATCCCACATTATGTCCTCCGGCGAGATCTGTGGTCAAAGAAAGTTCAACAAGCAAAGCACAAGCAGTACATGATGATCAGCACAAGCAGTATATCATGATCAGCAGAATACTCGCCCATCAAAAATAATTTTTGGAGTTAGATGTTGCGAGTCATTGGATCATACACAATGACTCATACAATACTCCTAGAGCAACAACAAAAAGTCGTAAACAAGGGAATAACAAACTACATAAATCTTCACAAATTAGTACAAACTAGCATACTTATGATTTAGGAGTTTCATTTTCCTAAAAGTTCAAAAGCTAGTTTACGAATTGAATACGAAATCCCATTATGTTGTTGCATTAAGTATTGAAGAAGAGGGAATTTTTTCCTTCCAATCTTGAAGACAGCCCTGATTGTCAAGAAACCATAATCTGTCCTACACAGATTAGGAAGATAAAAGGGGATACTAGATACTTTGTCTCACATAATACACCACTTAAAAAGGGATACTAGATACTTTTTGTCTCACATAATATACCACTAGAAGAAGATCTTTTGCCTCTCATTATCTACCAACACATATGAAACTGATGCAGGGTATTACAAGGCAGTCATCACAATATGTCATCCCCAAAAAATAATTGCTCCTAGTATATGAATCCACTATTGTAACACCCCAATAGTTCCACATGAGATAGAAAAAGAGTTTTGATTGGGAATATAAGAGGCCGCATACTCTAATAATAATAAATGGGCTTAAACATTTTGGGCTAGCGGTTTGGGCCTAACGAGTTATTATTGCTAATGGGTCGGGTCATTACATTTGGTATAAGAGCCGAATACCAGCCGAAAATGTGAAAGCAAAGTACTATGTGGGACAAAATGCTACATCACGGATTTGAATGGAGCCACCTTTTGAACCTGCAAGAGACATCTCTAGAATCTCACATCGCCTGATAATTCTAGTTTATGTGTGTAAATGAGTTTGGACTAACGAGGACGTCAAGGTCTAAATGGGGGTAGTCTGTAACACCCCAATAGACTCGCATCGGATAAGAAAAAAAATTTGATTCAAAATATAAGAGGTCACGCAACCGAGTAATAATAACTGGGCTTAAGCATTTTGGGCCAATGGTTTGGGTCGAACAAGTTATCATTGCTAGTGGATAAAGTCGGTACAACTATTTACAAGAATATGTCTATCAAGAAGTGCGCATTAAAATATCAACATGTGTAATGCCTTTGTACCCATCCAAAGTCACGAACCAGCACAAATGACCATCCAAATGAAGAGACTGTTTCCAAACAAGTTTATCATTGAACTAATAAAGGTTCTTTCTTCATACTTCTCTCCTAACAATAGTAATCAATTTTATTAGCGAAAAGCAATAAATATCAACATTTGCAGTTGGCGATAAATTCGATATCTAATCCCAAAGGTTTTGAAAATTGTATTCTAGGAGAAAGAAGTCAAAACAACGAGTCAAACTTTATATATTTTAACTAAATTTAAACTAATGAAATTTATTTTCAACAATACTGGAAAAGCCTACACTAATCTCAGAGTTTTTGCTAATCTACACTAATCTCCAAATTGAACAGAACAATACCGACTTCTCTCTGGCAGCTTAACTCAAACATCAACTCCAACACCATTCTCCTTAAAGGCTAAATCTTTTCTAACCGCAAAGTATGTCATTTTCAGCTTTCACATCCTATCGTATCACCAACTATGCATTGCCTCACTTCTCCAATCAATACAATAACATTTCCAATTTTTATATGAGCAAGGAACAATCTTCCTTATTTTTCCCTATCCCTAAATGGTTTTTCCTCCAATCTTTTAGGGTGAATGACATAATTTCCTTATCTTGGTCACTTCAGACTATATCTTGGTCTCCCATCTTCTTTGAACATTCATCAATTCTGGTCAGTAAACTTGCATGCGCACCTATTTAATATAAATCTTACTTATTACAAAACCCACAAAGTCAGCTATGGTGTAAGTTGTCTGAATACCAGATCATGCCCCATCTTTCAAGACAACATCACCGGTAACTAGCATAGACCATGAGAAATCATTTGTAAAGCTAATAAAAAAATGAAGCAAAAAATAGGGCTGAAAGCAAAACGTTGATGAGACCATTGTGCTCTGAAGGTCGTTAGCAGTACCAGCAGTAGTTCTCACAGTAGTGACCCGTCCAGGGATCATAACAATTTCTTGTTCGCTATTATGTCAGGGTCATCATTCCCAAAGATAGAGACCAAACACTTTGCGATGAATGGCACATTAACTTGCCAAAGATAGAGACCAAACACTTCTCTATGAATGGCACATTAACTTGCTATAAGCTAGATATAGAAGGGCTTAAGCTGTTAAATAAAAAGAGAAAAACAGAAGTTAAAGGATTTTAGTGATCTGATGCATAAAAGAAATTGAATCACCTCTTTTAAATTGACCCATTCCCATGTTTCATTCTGACTGTTTATGTCATAAACCAGAGCATGTAGACCCTGCCAATAATTAGTAACAGGTGAGGTGGCTGAACCCTAATTCTACTGGTAGATATTGAGCATTAAGTAACCAAACACACCTCAGTTGGATTGTAATCGGTGATAACAGCCTCATAAAAGTTGTTATCTTCGGGCCACCTCGTCATGACTTTACGCCCAACTAGCGGATCATATGATGGTGCTTCAGCAGGTTCAATTGGGGCAAGAACACCAGAAGAGTTTCTGTTTGTGACTTGGCCTCTTCCACTAGGGCCAGCAGAAGGATACTGCATGGATTTTGTCGAGGCTGCACCAGGCAACTTCTGACCCTTCAAAGAATAAGCAATACATAAGAAAAAGGGACGGGGGAAGAAAATGCATAGTGTGTGGAGACATAAAAAAAAACACATGCATATATGAAATCATCTCACAGATTTGGTTTTTTTCCCCTTTGGTCCTGGTGGAGCTCCCTTTTTTGCAGCCGATGATGATGGCTGCATTGAAGGAGCAAGCGGTTGTGAATGCAGAGCAGGAGATGGTGCTGGCAAAGGTAGAGAAGGTATAGATTGTGATGTCTTTTGCCTTTTGCGAGAAGCCGACACGGATGGACTGGGTACGGAATCATGTTTCGGTTGAGGATTATTAGTCAGGCCAGTTTGAATACCACCAGCCTGTCTCCATTCCCTATTGACGTTAACAAAGAATTCGGTAATCAAAGTGAATAAAAATCTGTTCAAGACCCAATTTTACATATCTTGTACCACAGATAAGTTCCTAAATATGAAACCTTATTCTTCGAATAATGTCATCAGCATTCACCCTGCTTAATAGTTCTCTGTGTTCCTTGTCGGACACTCTTAGTTCCTTTCTCAGTTCAGTTATAAGACTTTCCTTCTCCTGAAAAATTCATGTTTATTTAGTGAGATGGATTATATTAACAACTGGAAGAGTACAACGAGAAACGAAAGTTGATAGGGATAAACTATTTGAGCAATGATTATACGGAAGTGAATACCCAAGTAATGGCATCAGACTGAGCCTTAAATGCCCGAAGAACTGAACTGTAGGCTTCTTGCTCTAGCTGATGTATTTGCACTTCCATATCATTTTGTACCCTTGGATATGGACTGGCAGCAACAATTGGCCTTCCATTTCCACTGATACGCCCTCCTCTCGCAGCCCTGTTCTGATATGTTGGTGGAAGATCGTCATCAGTTCCTGCAGAGTAAATATAACAAGATTACTATTGCTTTTTGGCAGAATCAACATCACAAGCACACAAAAAGAGCATGAGCCCGCCTGACCGCAGGTATAGTAAGGCTAGAATACTTTGAAAAGTATCTCAGCCTAGATATTGCCTTTGCAAATCAATAGTGCTGCGACTAAATTGACAAACAATAGTGTTAAAAATAATAGAGACTTTAGAGTGCTTGACTTTCATAGGGAACCAAAAATCATGATTTTTGAAATCTTATCTAAAGAGCAGCTGGTAAAAAACTTAAAAACGTAAATGGTTGATATAAGGTGAACAACACCATTTACAGTCGACGCATCCTATCCCCTATTCCTATAAGATTGTTCAATTTACACCATTCATTTTGATGATATGTTTTTCTTGTTTTCCCATCATATCATCTACCCATCTCTATCAACCAATTTTCACTCTTTCCCCCCCTTATTCGAGCATGACTAAATTCTAAGACAAGCTTCATAGACCTCTAATTCTGTCAAGACTTCGAGAAACATGAACTGAAGCAGATGTAAACCTGAATTTCTCCAACAATCTGCCGAAAGAATCACAACCTTTCCCAACCTATCCCTACTCCATTCGAAAACTTTTTAGCAGCTCTATCTTTTTTTACCCTACTTTCTATACTCTTCGATTGTTCTCTTGTTCTTCTAACTCAAGAGAGACGAAATCAACTTATACAAATAGTCCAGCTTTTCTTTCTCTTCCAAACCATTTAATTACCTTCCAGTTTCTCCCTTTAGTTCCACTCTATTATGACCATTAAAAGCAATACATTATCAGAAAACCAGCTTGTTTTACGAAGAGTCAGTTCCTTCTATAGTTAAGCAGTTTGTACAAAGCCTCAGCTTCTGGAATCTCTCCACTCTCCCCAGCTACAAGTTCAACCTTGAAATAAGAGGACGACGTAAGCTGTCTAAAGCTACAAACCCTAGTTTTCCAAACCCTGATTTTCGAGAAACTAGACTACAAACCCTAGTTTCTAAAACCCTAATTTGCAAAAGAATTAGCAAAAAACCTCTAGCTTCCAAAACCCTAATATGGAAAACTACTGACCATTGCTTCCAAAGCCTAATATGCGAGGAACTAAGCTAGAAACCCTAGATTTCAACCCAAATTGCTGGCAAGAAAAAAAATACATATCTGCTAATTCAACAAGTCCCACGGATCATAACACGCAGATACAAAAAAAAAAAAAATCATGAGAATTCCCCATATGTATCAAGCTATAAGCTCAGAAAATCGTTAAAAAAACCATGTAATTAAAACAAGCCAAAGAAAGAGATCGAACCCACTCACCGCTACTATCCGAAGGATCGTACTCCATAGCCAGATTATACCCAAATTATTCCCGCAATTCGTTGAAATCGTCGCAAAAAACTCGAAGAAGCGCAAAAAGGAGAACGATTTCTCACAAACTAGCCCCAATTCGCACCACGGCCGCGAGATCCACCGCTTCTACGCCGACTCCTCCGCGATCACCGCGAGAACCGATGCATCGCGGGCTCGAGGATTCGAATTCGACGGAGAATTCGCGCGGCGAGGGTGGGATTAGGGCAAAATTTTGGGAGGGGGATCGGGGAGAGAGGGGGTTTTTTTAGGGTTTGAAACGAAGGGGGTCGAAAAGGGTAAATCGTCGGACCCGAAACATATTTTATATCGAATGGACTCCGACAGTTAATGCGAGTTTTCAGTTCCGGACCTTCCAAGTTCAAACTATTGCGTGGACCTGGTGTACAATGCATCCTATACACCGCACCACTAATATTCTGTAGTAGAGGACTCCCAATTAAGGGTTAAATGCATCATAACCACACGATCAAAAATACCCGCATGTTTGATTAAAATAAACGGTCGATTCCAACCATTCAAAATAATTTTTTAATTTATTCAATATAAATTGTTGAACCGAATTATTTTATGAACTAAATTATGATTAGAGTAATCAAACCAACCAATTCAATCTAATTTTTAAATCATTATTCTTGCACAACCCCACGATAGCCTTTACGAAGGCAATTGTTATGATCATATTTATATAAAAAAGTATCGTATTAAGTACGACGAAAATATAAAACAATAAAAATTATTATTAAATTTCGTATGTAATATTCTGCTGTCCTTATTGTAATAAATTAATTACAATATAATATTTTTTATAATTCGATGAGTGGGAATCAGAATTTGAATGAATAATTGTGTTTTATCTATAATTTTCTTTATGCTTTCCCTTTTATGAATCATTATGGTCATGAAATGAATCAATTGGTGTTTAGGTTTGGGAGTTCTCCTTTTCTATATTTTAGCTTTAGAAGTAGAAAATATAAAAAATTGATAAATATAGTGAATGAATGTCTATTTTTATAATTAAAAAATTATATAGAATAACAGTTCAAAAATCTAACAATCATATAAAAATTCTAACAAATTATATGGAATCTTAACGATTGAAAAACTTCTACTAATTTATCCATACAATTATAACACAAATTTCGATAATTCACACACTATTCTAATAATCTTACAAATAATTATAAAAACTAGCGTAGAACTCGTGGCGGTTAAGTAAAATAAAAGAAAATAGTATAAAAGTTAAGTTAAAAGTTGCCCACAACAATTTTAACAATTTACAATTAAAATTTAAGTGGTAAGCAATATAAAAGTTAAGTTTAAAGCTGAGTACATCACATTTACGTTGGTTAAGTAAAATGCATTAAAATAATATAAAATTTTAACTTAAAAGCTGCATACAACACATATTATATAAAAGTCTTTAAAAATTTGTTGTCCAGGAACATCAATGGTAAAGGAAGTAATTTACTACAATCTAATATTTTATATAGATAATATATGTTTAAGTAAATAAGTCAATCAACATTAGATATTACTTAAGTCACTATCGTTTGGCAGCGTGGATTTTCTTTAAATCATCAGTAAGCTGGGAAAAGATGCAAAAAAACATAAAATCACAGCGGCGCAGATTTTATTTGAACCTTTTGACTTCATTTGGTAACGAGAACTAAGGAGGATAAGGACTTTTTCCTTTAGTTATACCCAAACGATATTAGACTGGGGTGGGAATTCCCACCCCTAGCATGTTATTATAGGATAACCCGCTATTTGAGACAATTATCTTTGGCATAGAACAGAAGTAGCGTAATGAAATTTGTTTTAATTTGTAAGTTGTAAAAAAAAATATTATAAGAACAGAAAATCAAGATGCATACATTTTTTTTATGTACTAGTATAATTTTTTTAAAAAAATTATTATTTAAAGGTGCGGAACCTAACGAAAGTGGTTACTTATGAACAAGCCGTCCAAATTTTGTGCATTATTTTTTTCTTTTTCTTTTTCTTTTTTACCAAGTCATCATCACTATCATAAAGAAGTGTTTTACTTGATAATTCTTTTTTGGTCCAAGACATCTTCACACGTTTGAAAAAAATCAAAAACATATATAAGAGAAATTTAGAAAAACTAAAAGAAAAAATGGAGGTAACTAAAAGTACACTAGTCTTGTGCTCAAAATTTAGAGAATAAAATCATCCAGCGGTATACTATAAATAGAAAATATAAGAAGAAAAAGAAAAAAAGAGAGAAGGTAAGAAGACCTAGCCAAGTAAAAATAGTATAGTGGCAAGCAACAAAGTAGTAGTAATAGTCAAAATCAAGCTAAAAAAACAGTAGGAAGAGAAGGGGAATAAAGTAAATTCATTAGGATAAAGTAAATTACATAACAAAAGAAATGATAAGAAAACGCAACCATCAGAATATCATAACATAGTTAAAACTTGAGAAGTCATGGGCATAATCACCCTCCCCCCTCCTTCCCTCCCTTCCTTCCTTCCTTTTTTTATTCTTTTACAACCGTAGCGTAGGAATTATAATAAAAAGGCAATTTCAAATGCCAAAAGAAGTAAAAGGTATAAAACAAAAACTTGCAATAATATAAGCTGTAATAAGAAATATTGTAAAAAAAATAACGTAGGTTCATATATTTCTTACCCAAGTCATCATCTACTGTAAAGAAGTGTTTTCTTATTAAGTCGCATCACATGCCCAAAGAACCGAAGAACTGGCAAGAAAACCAAAAAATATGAATAAGAGAAGTTTGGAAAAGCTACGAGAAAATCGGAAGGTAATCAAAAGTTCACTGAAATAAAGAGAAAGTTTTGTGCTAAAAATTTAGAGTTTGTTTGGTTTGAGGATTAACCCGATTAACCCTTTAATCCCCAAACACTTTTTGAAGGGAGGTGGGGGGGAACATATGTTCCCTAGCACAGTGTTTGGTTTGGATACAAATAGGGAATAAGCCTCCTTTGGGTTAAGGGGGGGAATAGGGTGGAACACCTATTCAAAACCGAGACAATCCTGTAACAGGGGGGATTGGTGTTCCCCCCACCGGAACAAGGCCGGGCCCACCCCCTTCTGTGCCCTTCACTCTTCCCAAGCTAGACAGAATCCTTTTTTTTATTTTTTTTCTTTTTCTTTACATGCTTCGAGGCAATCTTTTTATTACTTTATTATTTTTTTATTTTTTTAAATTAGAATTTTTAAATTTTAAAAGATATTTAAATTTTAAATTTTTTATTTTATAAATTTTAATTTTATTTTTTAATAAATCTAAAAATTTTATTTTATTTTATTTATGTAAAAAAATATTAATTTTAAAATTTTAAAATTTATACAATTTTTTTAAAATTTTATATAAATTTAAAAATTAAAATTTTTACTCCCACTTAAAATTTAAAAATTAACTTTATTTTGCTCCCACTTAAAATTTTTATAAAAATTAAAATTAATAAAAAACAAATTTTGAACAAATTTTAAAACTTTAATTTTTAAGAAAAAAACTAAAAAGAAAAAATTATTTTAGTCTTTTAACACAAAAATTAATTCTCTATTTCTCTCATTTTTCAATCATTTTCAAACACTATTTTTCTTATACTTGTTACTAACCTAAAACCCAACCAAACACAAATTTATAATACTTTCAGCTTGTTCCAAAAATTATACTTATCTCTGGTACTACTAGTTCTCTCTTATACCTCAACCAAGCGAAGCCTAGTTGTTTCTCTCTTGGTTGGGACAAGGTTGAGTTTTCCCTTGTCCCCACCTATTTTTTTTTTAAAAAAAATAAAATAAATTTTTGGCTAAATTACAGAAAACCCCCCTGTCATATCCTGCTTTTCCACTTTACCCCTCTGTCATTTAAAAGTCGACAACCTGCCCCCTCGTAATTACCGAATTGTGCAATAACCTCCTCGCCGTCAGTTGACCGTCAGTTTTTTTGAAAATATATTTTCATATACCCAAAATACACTTGGGAAATATTCCCTAAAAAAAAAAAAAAAGACTTCGAAAAAAAAAAGAAGGGCATTTTCGTCAATTTACCATTTCTGTCAACGTCGTTGCCCCCTAAAAACAATTCCGTAATTACGAGGGGGCAGGTTATCGACTTTTAAATGACAGGGGGGTAAAGTAGAAAAGCGGGATATGACAGGGGGGTTTTCTGTAATTTAGCATAAATTTTTTAAAATTTTGAGATATTTAAATTTATATATTTTTAAAAATTTTAAATTTAAAAATTTTAATTTTTTTAATCAATTTTTTTATATACAGTAAAATATAAAATTTTAAAATTTTTTTAATAAATATCTTAAATTAAATATTTAAAATCATATAAGTAAAATTTTTATTTGTTTTAAAAAACTATTATGGTTAAGTACAATTTTATCATTTTATATAATTACTACTCTCTATTTCTCTTATTCTCTATTATCATACCAAAAATATTTTTACAATAGTTCCAACTAGTTTTCATATTTATACTTATCCCCGGTATAATTAGTTATTTCTTATCCCACAACCAAAAAAGAACAGAACCAATCAGTAGCATACTGTAAACATAAAATTTAAAAAGAAAAGAGATAACAATAATCAAGTAAAAACAATATAGAAGCATGCAACAAATCAGGAATAATAGAGAAAATCAAACTCTAAAAAATTGCAGAAAGACGAGGGGAATAAAGTACATTCATTAAGATAAAAAGAAGGCATTTTACAAAAAAAAAAATAGAAAAAAAAAAGCAATGTATCACATATTCCACAAAATTTGCAAATAATATCTACAAATTAATTTTTTTCTCCCCCAATCAAGCCATCCCATCAAGTTTATGGTACCAAATAGGCAAATGAAGAACTGCAGAGTAAACAGAGAGAGTCGGAGAAGAGACAAAGAGTTGGGAGTGTAAAATAAAATAAATATGAGTAAAAAGGGTAATCAAGGGAAGGTAGGTAAATTTTATAGGTAGGATTAAAATTTGGAAGATCCAACCAAATCTTTAAACAATCTTAGGAGGGAGAGAGAGGAGAAAAACTAGAGATATGAATTGGAGAAAATCTCACTAACAGGACAGCTTACCTTGGTAGGTAGGAATTAAGGATAGAGCTCATCATTGTTGACGGGACTTCGGAAAAGAAAGGAAGTAAGGAAAGCGAGGACGAGGCCATTCCGAGCAAAACGTATGAAGAAAGAAGAGAAGAGAGAGACGGAGACATCAATCGCGACTGTAGGTAAGGAAGAGAAGAGAGAGACGGAGGCATCTTCACAACCTCGCAAAAAAAGAAAAGAAAAAGAGCCAAGAGAGAGAAGAGGAGAAGAGGGCACCTGGTGAGAGAGAGAGAGAGTAAGAGAAAGAGATAGAAGAGATAGAGGAACAACGAATTGTATAGGTAGAGAAAGAGATGAGGGGGAATAGAGATAAAGGAATAAGGAGGGAGCGAGAAAAAGAAAGAGAAGAGAGAGAGAGGAGGGAAGTAGAGGGTGCGTGAAGAGAGAGCAAGAGAGAGATAGAAGAGAGAAAGATAGAGAAAGAGGGAGGGGAAATAAAGAAAAAGGAATGGAAAAAAAGCGACACACGGCTATAGCGAAAAAGAACACACCATGTGTTTTTCTCGAACCACCAAATTATAAATTATAATAATAATAATTTTAAAATAAAAAATAATTTATTTATTTTTAAAAACATTGAAGTGAAAGCCAAAAATATATATAAAAAAAAACTATCCAATTAGAAAAGAAAAATACTATTTGTATATGTTTATATTTTACACCTCATTTATTCAATAAATATATATATTTCTTTTACGTGTACAAGTAGCACGGCTGATCGCCCCCACCTTCTTCTTCCCCTCCATTTTACTTTTTTTTTTTTTTTTTTTTTTTCGTTTCCTTTCCTCCCTCTTCGACCTCCGAAGGAGCCGTAAAAACCCTAACTCTAATTTCAAACCTAAAACCCTAATTCATCTCCCTCGAGTCCCTTCGTCTTCCTCCTCTATCTCGAGCTGCGTCATCCATGGACTCCGAGGGCATCGGCGGGTCACCAGAGGAGGAGCCGAAGAAGTCGAATCGGGGCAGAGCCAAGCAAAACCCTAAGAAGCCGAATGAGAGCCTCCTCAAGCAAAGTTGTTCCTTTTCCCTCCATAAATGCTTCTCTTTTTGCTCCATTTCTCTTCGATTTCGCTGTTCAAAATCGGTCCTTGCTCTGTTTCTCGTTTCAGAATCCCCTGCGGAGTTCTTTGCCGAGAACAAGAACATCGCCGGGTTCGACAATGTAAGTACTGCGTACAATTGCCGTTCTGTTTGCTGAAGTGCTGCAGCCAAGTTTCCCAAACAGCTTCTCTGTTTTCTTCTGTAGCTGAAGCTCCAAATCTCAATTTGGAGCTTCTGGTTGTACTGTAGAGAGAAGCTATTTGGAAGGTTTCAATTTAATGCTTCTCCTAGCGACATTTTCATCGAACAGCACTGCACTCCACAGCTTCTAGTTCACTTTTTCTCGATGGTTTTTAGCAATTGTTCGATCAAGTTGTGATCTTGCTATTTCCAGCCTGGGAAGTCGCTATACACTACGGTGCGAGAGCTTGTTGAGAACTCCCTTGATTCAGCTGAGTCCATCTCTGAACTCCCTGTGATTGAAGTCTCAATGTAAGTGACTTTGGATAAAGAATAAGGTTGTGTGTAATGATCTCTTGGTTGGGTTGTGGAACATAAGCTGGTTGTGTTCGATTTGTGCAGTGAAGAGATTAATAAGAGCAAGTTCAATACGATGATAGGTCTTGTTGATCGTGAGCGCGTTGATGAGGAGCTGTATGATGATTTTGAGTCTGCTAAGGCTCGTGAGGTGCGTTTTCTTGTACTTACAATGTCGGGAAAACTTCGGAAACCCCTTATGTGCTATGACCTGATTCCACTTCTTCAACCTGCAGTTCAAATTGTAGTACTTTACTGCCCCGTGAATGTTACTGTGGTTGAGTGCCATTAAAGTTGAGCGTGTGGAAAGTCACACAGCTTGTTAAAATATTTCACGAATGGTTAATTTCTTAACCATAGTGAATTATTGATCCTCCGTAGTTATAATGGTTTAATTAATCACATGATCACTGCATGCTCAATTTAACGGGCATTCATATATCAGATCCCAGAAGGGAATAGGAACAACAAACGCATGATGGTAAAGCATCGCAATTTTAACCTTCGAGCGTTAAAATGTAATCAGGCTATACAATGAGAGCATTTTTGAAGTTTTATCTTTTGTATATAGAGGATAATGATGGCGATGTGATTTTTAATCTTCCCATTGTTCTACTCTTAGTCCTGTAGCTGAATTTCTATGTTAAAATGGATGGGAACGTTCACGTTGTCGACAATTTATGGTCATGGAATCCAGATATTTCCATCCAATTTAGATATGTTATCTCACTTAGATATGTTATCCTGATATTTCCATCCAATTTAGTGAGAATTTAAATGAAGGACTAAGATTATATTGGAATTTGGAGGCTTGTCTGCAACTGCAGAAACTGAAGATTGATGACTAGACTGAAATGCACTTAGAGTTTGAGGACCCTTGGTGCAATTTTCTTTAGGATGGAAGTATGACATCTGCTTGCTTCAATTGAGAGTGAAAATACTGTATTCGAATAATGGCCTTCTCATGCTTAATTATGTCGTGTGTTGTAGATTAATGTGTAATGCAGATGGGAACTTTTTCCCCATAAGGATTTGCTTTCTTGATTTCTATATACCCCAATTTTGGCATCCTCAGAGACGCCTAGCCAAAGAAGCTCGTGTTCAAGAAATTCAAGCCAAGAATGCTGCTCTACGGAAGAAGGTCAAGGAACCTTCAACAGCAAAAGGAGCGAAAAGTCGGGGTGAAGCTGCTTTTTTCCGGGTAACTTGTAAGGTACGATTGAAAAATGTATAAGCTAGCTGCTCACGTGATGAAGTACCATCTTCAGTTCACTTAGGATTTACATTCCTTATATTGTAGGATAATGGGAGGGGAATGCCACATGATGATATCCCAAATATGTTTGGGCGAGGTATTTACTGTTACCCTGGTGACAATTCCAGGACCGATATCATTACCTAAAGAATAATTGAAAAATGCATTTGGGTCTTGTCGCTGAAGGTTGTTTCTCTTGGTTTCTGTACAGTTCTGTCTGGCACAAAATATGGTCTAAAACAAACTCGTGGGAAATTTGGTCTTGGTGCTAAGATGGTAAGTACTCAACTCTATCCGTATTCCTGCTATATGCTGATCTGGATAAGTGTATCTGGTTGCTAGCTGTGGCTTGAATGCTGGAATGATGTCTGTATTGGTGCTGGGAAAAAAAACCCGATTCTGAGCTATTTTACATGAAATTTCTTTCCAAGTTTTGCTGCCAAGCATATCTTTACTGCAGATGATTACAATTTGAGATATTTTTACAATATGAGTACTTTTGTTTTGTTGAGACTCATTTCTTTCTGTTGCTAGATACTATAACCAAGTGATTATTATGTTTTTTTTTTTTTTTCTGCTGCTCTTACGGATCTAATTGCAGAATGGAACAGGCACTGATTTGGTCCAAGATGAGCACTGGGCTTCCGATTGAGATTACATCATCTATGAGGGGACACAATTATGTTTCCTTTTGTCGCCTGGATATTAATATTCATAAGTATGTATTAATTGGTGGGCTTATTGTATTAATGACTCTTATGGTCATCGTGCATTTAAGTATATCCTGCTGTACAGGAACATTCCTCATGTTCATGCACATGAAAAAAGGGAAAACGAGGACCGGTGGCATGGAGCAGAAATTCAAGTTATCATAGAGGGTAACTGGACAACTCACCGTGTGAGTAGGATGATCAAATAGAAAATTAAATTAGCAAGATGTTTACATGTATCCCTACAATAGCTTTAATTTTGATGCATACCCTTAAAAATCTGAAATCTCATATATGCCCTTCAAAACAAACTTTCTTACATGTGTGCTTTTGTACCTGCAGAAATGCCTTTCTATGAAACTCTTTTTGATACAAAAACCAACCTCCCCTGTAAATTTGATGACAACTGTTCCCAACTCAAAATAAGAATAGTTTTGTAAGAAACTACTCTTTTGAGGGGTATATAGGACGATTAGATTTTAAGGGATGTATATTAGGTAGGTCGCACTATTGCAGGGATATATTTGTAAAGGCCCTACATGCTTTAAATAGAAGTCCATCATGATTGTTCTTTTTTTGAAATATGCAGTCAAAGATACTTCATTATATGCGGCAGATGGCTGTTATCACCCCATATGCTCAGTTTCTATTTAAGTTCATCTCAGGCACAGCAGAGTAGGCAATCCTCAAAATTCATTTCATGTCTATGTACTTCTAATTTCCAAAATGAGATCTCTAATCTTCTCCCATGCTGTTGGAATATGCAGAAAAAATGTGACCATAAGATTTGCACGACGTACGGAAGTGATGCCTCCAGTTCCCCTAGAAACAAAGCACCATCCTTCTGCTGTTGATTTACTACTTATCAAACGGTTGGTTGCAGAGACTTCAAAGCAAAATCTTCTACAATTCCTTCAACATGAATTCGTGAATATTAGGAAGTCTTATGCCGAACGATTAATTGGTGAGAGCTCTAACTTAAAGCCATGTATAGCTGTTTCTTGTCTTTCCTCAATAACATGACTGCTGGTAAAAATTCTGTTACTGGAGATTCATGAATTATGTACAAATGAAACATTATGCCACGATTATGTCGTTTTATTGTGTTATTGTGATTCCCTTCTAGTTGATGGCATCAAGTAGAATTAGGGGCATGAATCACTAATGTCATGCACAAATCAAATATATTAAACATAAGTTTCGGCTAGTATGGTATCTTAGTGATCTACTCTTTGATTTGCACAAGCTGATTTCCTTGATTAGTGAATAGTGATGTCTGGCTCAAATATTCTATGATATTTTCATTTGAGAAGGCATATGCTAGATTAGCTCAATGGAATGTAAGGTAAAATTGTTGTCTACTGTCATTTCTTTCATTTGTGTGATTTAATTGAGAAGGCACTATTAATTAACAGTGAAGTAACTCAAATTAACAAAATTTTTAATTCATTGTTTGTTTGGTGGTCTTACCCTGTACTTTATGTAAAGTAAGGTTAGGTAGCGTCTCCCCTTACCCACATTCATAGTAGAGGTTTTCCTTACAAGGAAGGGGAAAAAATCCTTATCAAATGCAGCAAAAAAATGTGAGGAATATCTGTTTGGGTTAAACCAGGTTATTTAAGGAATTTCTTCTCCAGCTAGAATTGTTTTGTTCCTTCCTATGTCCCTAGTTATCCTCGCAATCATTAAAGTTATCTCTATAATCAACACCATTATTTCTATAATATGAAATGAAATGTGTAATCAGCTTTGTACCCAATTATCCTGGGATAGCAGGATATCTGAGGGATAAAGATAAAAAAATTATCTCTGCAAAGTTCGTTCCAACCAAATGCACCTAAACTCTTTAGTTCCTCGTATTGAAGTCTGAAAATTCTGCTTTTTATATCCAAATTTTGGAAGCCTTCGGACATTGCGTTAGTCAATAATTTGTATCCAGTAATGATGCATGGCAGTGCGGTTTGCATGTAGAAATGGATGTTATTTCCATAATCTCTATTATATGATATTGTTATAAAAAGTTCTGCTATATAGGGGAGATGGGACCAGACTTCAGTTCAAAAATGCCTGTAAAAGGCCTGACATCTCAGCAGATAGTTCGGATACAACAATTGTTTCGCCAGGCTAAATTCGATGATCCAAGTGGAGATGTAAGTACGTTTTCTTTTTTTTAATATTTCATCACTAATTTGTTTCCTTCCTTCTGCTCTAGTTTGCCCTACTGTTAATTTGTTATTTAAGAATGAATGAGAATTACCGGATCTACAGTGCCTTAGTCCTGCAGGTGAATACAATCTTCGTCTGGGAATTATAAAGGAGCTTCAGCCTGACTTGGTTGCTACCTATGCGGGCAGGTTGGCCTTATATGTTCGGCTGAAATGATATACTACATAACTGATTTTTCCTTTGAAAAGAAAAATATCACTCTGGTCAGGGGTGTCATAAATTTCATATAATTAAGTGGATGTAGCACCATGAAAAGCAATTTCCAGTTGTTGATAATAACTTTAGGGTCTTCTGACTACCTCTTTCTTTCATGTTAGTCCTCAGGTTTTTGAAGGCCATCCATTTATAGTCGAAGCTGGAATTAGCATGGGAGGGAAAGATGTCAAACAGGTACTACATTCTTGATAATTGATAATCCCTTTTTTTTTTATGGATAAAAACTCATCTAATACTATATCTCTTATATAGAAAGCGCCTGGCATTTAAACTTTTATGTCTTTGCCATTCAAAGTCTTATCCATTAACATGATAGGAGATTAGGGTCATCCGATTAAGATGACGAGTAAAGTAAAATTTCATTTGAAAAGTCAAGCCCTACATGGACAATTTGCACTAAAGAGGAAGGATTTTATGCTCTTGCCCTGATAAGGCGTATGCTGTGTGTCGAAGTCACTCCTAGTTCCTTGCAAGGCTAAGTATCCTTGTTTTAGCTCTTTTGCAGGGTCTTAATATTTTTCGGTTTGCAAATCGCATACCACTTCTTTTTGAACAAGGTGCTGATGTCATCACAAGAACTGCTTTAAAAAGGATCAAGTTAGTTTGCTCTTTCTTCTAATTTTTGCTACATTATCGTCAAAAGTAAGTCTTGCTAGCTACAGTAAGGTAATTATTGTTTTCACAATTTCCATTTCAGTTGGAATAACTATAAGATAAATCAGATGCAAGACAAAATCGGCGTGTTTGTGAGCATCGTAAGCACAAAAATACCTTTCAAAGGAACAGGAAAGGAATATATTGGAGATGATATAACTGAAATTTCTTCCGCTGTCAAGGTGTGTTGAACTTTTTCGTCTCGATTTCTTATAGGTAGACTTTATGTTGAGTAATATACACCCTTTTATTTAATTCTCCAGTCAGCTATTCAGCAATGTTGCCTTCAGTTGAAATCAAAGATTGTAAAAAGACTTCAGGCCCGTGAACGGCAGGAAAGGAAAAGGAATCTAAACAGGTATGGATTTTTGTAAAGTAGCCAGTCTTATGTCACAAACTTAGTTAATCCTATTGTTTACTGACGGCTTTCATTTGAGCATCTGGGCTGTTTTTCGTCGGCGATCTCATGGTTATTGTTAGTGTGGGTGTGTTGGTCATTCTACCTTGTGGAGACTAATTGACTTGATTCACCTAAAATTATGTAGACTTATTTTAACAATTTAATTTGGGAAAACTTCAAATAACAATTTAGAGCATCGGTGATTACCTTTTGGATTAACATTAATTGCAGGTATATTCCTGATGCATCAAGGGCTGTCATGGAGGTGCTAGAACAGATGGCACATAATCGTGAATCGAAGCGGCAGCGATACGACAAGGAGGACGATGAACTCCTTGATAAAGTAGCATCCCAGGAGATAACAGAGAAGACTCTTAAAGAGTGTCTTACTCAGCACGTCGAACAGGTAATAATACAAATGAAGTCCATACAGGGACTATTAATAACAGATTGGTTTAATATTCCATGGTCAAATTTAATGCTTCATAAGATTTGTACTAATCCCATACATTTGTTTGTCTTGATGCTCAAATCCATCAGGTGGATTATGAGATGGCATTAGAATATGCGACACAAAGTGGAGTGAGCGAGGAGCCTCGAGAAGCTATTTATTTGAACTCCCTTGAAGGCTCATACAATTACACCGACTTCCATAGCCCCATATTTGTTTTCAGATTGATTACTTAGGCAATTTCTGTCTCTGCTTAGAGGCATTCATGCCACTGATGTGAATGGAGATGTTCCAGCATGGAGTGAGACCCGCTTATTTGACCCCAAGTCGTAGGTGACAATAGTTGGTGCTCGTTTGGTTGGGCTCGTAGAAAGTATCTACTTCATGAAGTAGCAGCTCGGTACTTAATAGCTAAAGCCAAGTTTCTTAGTTTCAAAAGTATAAACTCTAATTTGAATCTTCTACTTTTATGATTGCGGGATGTTTAATAAAAGCTGTCGGTGCTTCGAGCAATTCTATTCAAACAATGCATCTTCAAAAGCTCCAGTCAGGCTAAACAAGCCCTTAGCCAGATACAAGCAAACGAACGAGAGCGAATGAACGAGGAACGAATGTTGTTGTAAGCCTAGTTCAGTGGGTGAAAGATTGTATGTTAGGCCGAGGTTTTTTCTCGCCTATTGTATTCCTATTTTAACCAATTCAAACATGTCCTTGATTAATTTATCTACTTAGTTTGAAATTGAGGATTTCTGTTTCCTCTTTCCTTCACAGTAATGATGCTGCATTTAATCTCATGCATGATGTATTTCGCAGTTGTTGAAAGCTTGTTTTATGTGCAATAGGTCAATGGAGCCAATTAACTCCAATTTGGGGTATTTTTGGTTCGCAAATGGAATTGGAGTTGAAACCTATTGTTGCAATTCGATATTGTACTCTGAAAACAATTGCATATGTGCCTATGTATTGTGTTCTAGCAAGTTTTCAACTGATTTATATCACTTCCAATGGTTTAGAGTTTCATTCTAAGACCTTTTAGATTCTATGGGGTGTTTGGTTGGATTTAATCATAATAGTGTAGTGTCTTTTGAAATACATGTAGTTGAAAATACAAAAGTTGCAACTGCTACCATGGTTTCAGCTATTTTTTTTGGATGCATAAATGTCTTATTCATTATATTTTTTTATATTGGGACAATGAGAAGTGTAATTTTAGAACAAAATATTATATTCGACCTTCAAATTATTTTATAAGAACAAAATAGATCACCTCATAGGTGAAAATATGCCGTCCTACTGAATTATGAATAGCAATACCTTTCAAAAAGTAAAGATCAAACTAACTATTTATAATTATGTTAGAAAATTTTTATACCGAATCAGATATTTTGGAATAACTTATTCCGACATCTAAATAGAGTTTTGCTTCTTCTTAAATTGGCTAATCTGCTTCTTCGTCAACTGCTATAATTAAAATTATAACAAATTTGAATGTAATTTTAACTGTAATGCAGTTATAATTGCGTGCAACAAGGCCCCACTCCAAGCAACAATCTCTCCTAAATGAAAGTGAACACCAACAAATAACGCAGCAAACTAAACTCGGTGCCGTTTACTACCTCGGCGCCGACTTTAATAATAGAACAAAGAGTTGACTCACACTATTTTAGTGTTAGCGATCGACACTCCCCATAAAAAGAGAGAAAAAAAAAAGGAGAAAAAAAAAGAAAAAGATCTTCGCAATTTCCCTCAAAAAAAAGGTATGATTAATTTATCCTCCCCCGTCCCTTTGTTCCTACATATTTTTCTTTTTTTGTGTTTAATTTTCTCTTTCTCTCTCGAGCTCTAGAAATGGTGTTAGATCTGATGCATAAAATGAGCTTAGGGTTTGCAAATGTCCAGCTAATAATTAAATATTTGAAAATTTTAGTTAATTTCACTACCGATCCGATCTAAAGTGCGCCCTTTGATGTTCATTTTGGTTTAATTTTAGTGCGTTAATGGGTGTTTTTTCTTTTGAGGAAATTAACCCTCTTATGTAAATCATGAATTTTCTTTTTTTAGGGAATTTTAAGTAGTTTGCCTACAATTGAACTGTAAATTTCATGTATGGATAGATCTGGTCCTTTTTTTTGGCCTCAAAATTACAATATATCAATTTAGATTTTGATTATGTTTTGCTGCATTCCACATTTTTATTACTTTTAATTTTTTTTAAAAAAATTCAATGCCAATTTTTTACTTTGAATTTTTTGTTTTTTGTGATTGCCTAAAATTTCTTGAAAGTTAATAGATTCATATTAAACAATTTTCAAGGGAATATGGCTTCTTCGGATACGGGGCTCCCCCGCATTGCGGTGATCGGCGCAGGTATCTTCGTCCGCACGCAGTATATTCCTAGGTTAAGAGAAATAGCTGATCTTATGATTTTGAAAGCAATTTGGAGCCGAACAGAGGTGCATTGTTTCATAAGTTTTTTTTTAAAAACAAGTTATACATTGTTAATCTCATAATTTTTATTATATATATATGTAGGCTAAATTACAGAAAACCCCCCTCTAATATTCCGCTTTTTCACTTTACCCCCCTGTCTTTTAAAAGTCGACAACCTGCCCCCTCGTAATTACCGAAATATGCATTTACCCCCCTGCCAGATATGAAAGTCCATCCATGAGCCTCTAATGGATGCATTTACCCTTTCCCCCTGCCAGATATGAATTGGTTTCTTACCAATTTGTTACAAGCAATTGGCTCATTAGAGGCTCATGGATGGACTTTCATATCTGGCGGGGGGGTAAATACATATTTCGGTAATTACGAGGGGGCAGGTTGTCGACTTTTAAAAGACAGGGGGGTAAAGTGGAAAAGCGGGATATTAGAGGGGGGTTTTCTGTAATTTAGCCATGTATGTATGTTACTTAATCTGGAATCCTCTCTTAGGAATCGGCAAAAGCTGCCGCGCAACTAGTGCATGATTTCGCCCCCAATGTAGAGGTTAAATGGGGCGATTCGGGGCTTCAGGATATAATTGAAGATAGTTCGATCGATGGAGTTGCTGTTGTTCTTGCTGGGCAAGTTCAGGTTTGTTTGTTTTTTTTTCATTGTTTGTGAACTATACTTGAGATTAAGATGTCACGGTGTGTAATTGAGTAGCATAAACTGTATACTTTGATCATCTTCTGTGTTGTTCCTCGCACAATTGATTCGGAAAATAGGCATCTGCCGACTATCATGAATAACTGAAGTTTCCATCATATTTGGTGTTGACACCGCTATGGACTTGTTTTCGTAATTTCCTCCCATAATTATGTGATTTTCCTTTATTCGTAACTCTCTTTTAATCTCTTAACAAAAGCCTGAATATATAAGGTTTAGCTCCCAAATTTTTATATTTTATCTTTGAGTTGGAATTTTCTCTTCACTTATTCTCATGCATCAAGAATTTTTGGTTAATTTCCTCGTATAAATAAATGTTGATCATCATGGCTACTGACATTGGGTCTGAAACATGCAGGTTGATATTTCGTTAAAAATGTTGCATGCGAAAAAGCATGTTCTTCAAGGTAAGAAAGAAAAACAGAAAGTAAATTGAATGTCAAATGTGGAAACGTTTAGTTGTTTACCACCTCAAAGCGGAACAGCTAACACTGCATTTCTAATTCAATGAGAAGGACAAGGTTAATTTGTTCTTATTATCGTCGGTTCTTTTGGTTTTCTAAAGCAGTGTGTAGAAGCTTTCGCCTTTTCTGTTTTTATCAGTTTCTCTACACAGCAGGACCTCGAGTTTTGTCCTTGCAAATTCCAAATGTATTGTAATTGATGAGTTTCTAATTTATCTTTTTCATCTGCATGTATGACTATTAATCATGGGGCACAAAGAGAAACCTGCTGCTGGAAGTAAGTACCTTTCGTTTCACATCTATCTTTGCTAGCATCCAAAAATCTGAAATATATTAAGCCCGGTTTCTTTCGAAACTACTCTTTTTCTGTTTAATTTACTCTTGGAGTAAGATGCTTTTCGCAGAACAATTCAATTATGAGGCAAAAACCACTTCGCCGTTCCTTCTGTGTCTTATGTTTGCAATGTTTAAGATAATATTCCTGATCATTGGATCATTATATTGATCAAGGCCTTAAGTCTGGTGTCCATTGTGCCTTTGTGCCTTTGTGCTGACAAGATATTGACACAATTTTATCCATGCCGATTGGCACAGCTCAAACCCTCCTTTTTTCTTCGAAATTAGAAAGTAATTACATTTATAGAGTACAAACAATTTGATACAGAGTATATTAAGAGCAGTCAGAATATACCGGTGTCAAAGAAAATAAATATTTCATGCCGAAGTGTATCAGCACACAAGTGAATTTGTCGGCATGGCACAACATAGACCGTGCCGACAAGTGCTCGGAACGACCATGCTGCGGCACTTAAAATCCTTGTACTGATGATATAGTTTTGCAGTAGTGCTCTATGTTCTGGATTCCACATAAACTAAATGAGTCACTCTTCCTAGTTACTTCTCCTATCAGTAAGCTAATTAATTTTTCTGTCAAATCATCAGCCATTGCTGAGGCAGAAACTGCACTCTCACGCTACCAATCAATTCCTAACCTTGTCCTGAGTAAGCCAATTTGGGCTGTTGCTGAAAATTATCGATTCGAACCTGCATTTGTGGAGGTACTTGCTATCTAATATTGCGGATTTGTGATTGCCGTGTTTTGTACTCTAAACTTTCCTCTACAGTCCAGGAAGTTAATTGATGGTATCGGCGATATGATGAACATCCAAGTTATCGTTGAAGGATCAATGAACAGTTCAAACCCTTACTTCTCAAGCTCTTGGCGACGGAATTTTTCTGTAAGTTTGCAATTAAGTCGGAATATCCAAGTTATTAATTATATCTATTATCTAGTCTCATAGTCAATTCGCTGCCAATCTCTTATGAGTAGACGATATTCTCTTTTTTTTTCATGTTATTTTAAAATTTAGTTGACAATGTTACTGGATGTGGTCCCAGATTCCGCAGACTTTCGCACTTACTTCAATGATTACAAATTTGCAGGGAGGTTTCATTCTAGATATGGGTGTGCACTTCATTGCTGGGCTGAGAATGGTAAGATTTCTGTATTACTTTGAATGTATCCTGTTAAATTCTAAGATAATTTGTTGGAATGGCTTTTGTTTGTCGGTAAGAAGAACACTAATGTAATGGCCATTTCACTGGGATCTTAAAACCTCTTGGCCATTTCATTATATTCCATCAAAATGTTTCAAAAACCGTGCATTGACATCAATTTCTTGTAATATGCTAGCCACTTCATTGGTGAACTCAAGGTATAACCTCGCCCCGTTCTACAAAACTCTTTCACATTTGAGTAAAAGTAACATCTAGTTATTTTACTTACTTTGATGATTTGTTGGATTATAACATTTAGATAAAAAATATGATCTGATTTGTTTAAGGAAGAGTGAGGTCTCCTACTTCAAAGCAAATAAATGGAGGTAAGTCCAAAATCCGTATATTAACTACATATGATCTGATATGTAGTTAATATAACTGCGGAAAAGCAAGTTAACAAGTGAATATTATTTGATAGGAGGATTATTTGTGGTCTATTATAGACGAGTCAATGAGGAATTTCGTATTCAGCTAAATATGCATTGGTAGTCAGCAATTGTTGCTCGCCTTGATATATTTAGGCCTGATGACCTTGCGATTCTGATACAGCTTGTAGGATGTGAGATAACAGCAGTTTCGGCTATCTCCCGTCATGTCGATACGACTTTGCCGCCACCCGATAATATATGCTCTCTTTTGTAAGCTTTATACCACATAAAGTTTATGCCTCGTTCGGCAACGTTGTCATTTTTTTAAAATTTTTTTAATAGAACTCGTATATAAAATAGTATAAAAAGCGATGGCGGATTTGCTTGCAATCCTTGCATCTAAGGTGTTTGTTTGGCAGCAAAAAATAAAAACTTGAAAACAATTTCTTTTTTCGCTTCCAAATTGTTTTTAAAAAATTATTATCCATAGCTTAGCCGGAATGCATTACAAGCTAACCAACAATAACAGCAGGAGAAGTCCTCCTGCCGGTATTTCAAATTGTATATAATTTGTGTTTAAATAAAAGGGGAACGACGCCAAACGAGGCCTTAATAGCTTAGTTTTTTGTGTAGACTATTATTGTATCTTGCTTATAGTGATGCGCGTATTGTAGCCAACTGGAAAATGGTTGTGCTGGAGTTTTTGTTATGGCAGTCTCCTCAAAATCTCCAAAGGTATGCCAAACAATCTTCTTCTTAAAGCCCTTTTTGTGAATGAAAAAGGCTGTGTTTCGCTACTAATTCTTAAAATCTCGTAAGTGTTACCACATATAGCTTCTTACCACATAAAGCTCATATTTAATTTGTATAGTTTATTAGTTTTCATATTCATTGTAATTGCATATTTTCATATTCATTGTATTTCCTTAATTAGATTGCACGGCTGTAAAAGGAAAGAGATGAGCATTGTATATATACCTATAAATTGAATAAGAAGTAAAGAAGAAATAATCATCTTTTTCAATCAATATTCTATCATGGTATCAGAGCCCTGGTTTTAGAAGTTTTTTGGTTTGTTTGGATTGTTCTGCTACTCTCTTTGGATCAGAGATTCTGAAACAAACAGTGAGCCGCAGCGAAGTGGTGGCGGATCTGTGCAAGGGTGCAGTACTTTTACGTTTTGAAATTTGGCGTGGAAAGGTAGCTCACGATTTCGGTAAAATTTCAGCTTTATGTGGTAACAAGCTATATGTGGTAACAGTAAGGAGCCTGGGATTTATAGGTTCACTACTACGGATGTAATTACCATTCCTTAAAGAAATTTTCGCGAACTTGTTTGGTTTTGCGGCTATTTAGAGATTGTTAATGCTTGCAGATATATTGGCGGGTAGATGGCACGAAGGGAGCAGTGCAAGTTGAGCGCAGCACCGATAATGGAAGGCATGGCTACTCGGTAAGATTTCAATGATAGTCTGTCTATCCCTATAATGTTAGTCTAGTTTCGAGACTTTTCATAAATCAAATGTTCCACTACTTCAGGTGTTGTTTTATCCTGAAGATGGACAGTGTCAGAAAACATTCTATCCATTTAGCGGAGTGAACGAAGAACTGAAGGCATTTATTCACGACATTTCACGGTCCAACAAAAAGGTATCATCCTTGTTCAGATATTACTGAAGCTGCTCAGATTGCGTGCTTTTTTTCCCAGTATCTTCACGCGCATATACGACAATGTTTTCGATACACTTGCGAATCTGCATGCCTTCGTTTCGTTTCTGCACCGAAATATATGAATGATGCAGGACGGAGCGGTCCACGAAGCTGAACCCAGAAGCTCCTACGTCGAAGGCGCTCGCGATGTTGCCGTTTTAGAAGCCATGCTTGAGTCGAGCGCCAAGCAAGGCTCTTCAATCCAGGTCAGGAAGTTCTGATCCATTCAAACTGTTATTCTTCAGATCATAGTTACCATTTCTCAAAGCATGATTTATTTAGGGAATTTCTTTCAAGTTTACGCGTAAAGCGGACCGATTAATCCCTTCAGATATAATAACTCACTCCATCTGAAAAAAAAAATATTCCTCAAAAGAGTTCTCAGGTTTCTCTTTTTCTTTTTATTTTAATTTTAATTTTAATAAGCTGTACTTTTCGAGAGACTTTATGTATTACCTGGTACAAAATTGACATGTAACTGCTAAATGTTGAGATATTCTGAAAAGCCAAAAGCGTGTTTTTTTTATAATCTTCAGTTTTTAGAGAACGATGTTTATTATATTTTATTCGAAATGGTAATGCAACACAAACAAATTGAGTGCGCTTTTTCTATTAGATGCAAAATGAAAAATTATAGAAATATGATAGGGAGTTAGATAAGAAAAATTATATTTACATAAAAAAAAGGGGATAATTATAATGGCTTCCTACAAAGTATCAAATAATAAATATATTTTTATAAAACTTAAGTTATCATATTAATTCCTCTAAAAATCTTTCCATCTCCAAATATATCTTTCTATTATCAAAATTTAGATAACTTTGAGTTTAAAAAAGTAATCATAGTTAGCTAATAAGGTAAAATAACTATGACTTTCCAATTTTTCAGAATCACTCATCTCCAGTTCTAACACAAAGAGAAAGAAAGAAAGATAGTTTTTTCCATAAATAAATTTGTAACAGCAAAATAATTATTTTACATATTTATTGTTAAAAAAAAATTAATGATGAATCAAACGGTAGGAATAATAATATAAATGAATCAAAATTTTTGAAGAGATATATTTAATAAATCTGTGCATTTAAATATGTAGAGATTCGTATGAAATTAACTTGGAAAAAAAACTCATTTATGCTTTTCTATTGTTGCTACTTCTTTTTTTTATTATTATTATTTTCCCTTTTTTTCTTTTTTTTTAAAAAAAAAAAAAAAAAAATCCTGCTGGTGGAAAGATTCTTCTTCTGTTTGCTTTTCATTATAGCTCTTTCTTTTTTCTGCTGCTGGAAAAAAGATGGTGAAAGCGTGCACAACCCATTCTTTTGAAAGGGACACCACAACCATAAAATTAGGAAAAAAAAAAAAAAAAAAAGAGAAAAAGAGAGAATAAAAAAAGAGAAAAAGGTGAACTGAAAAGAAAAATTGGACATATGTGTAAAAAGGCACTCCATGCAAATAGTGCTGAAATTTGTCTACTTTTCTGCAGAAATGCTTGAGTGAAAGCTACAATCTTTCTAAAAAGTAAATTGTCGCCGTTATTCAAACCTGATCTATCGGTTTTGTTAGATTTAATCTAGTTTATTAAATTTTTTACAAATTAAATTTTATGGACTATCGCTGTAGCATTCTAAAACGTCGTACATCATCGGATGAGAACAAAATTATAATTAGAAATACAAAGAACCATGAACACTAATAATGATAACTAAATTTAAGTATTTTGAATTAGTAGTTTGTATCCGAAAGTATAAAGTGAATCTCACATCGCCTAATGATATTGAACTATATGTGTATATTTGATATTATAGTTGGTTCACACAGAAGTGTGAGGACGCCACGATCTAAATTGTGATTAAAAATACAAAAAATTATAAATTTTAATAATAATAATTAGACTGATAGTTTGGATCCAACGAATTGTTATAGCCGACTTATGTTTTAGGAATTTAAGCGATTTCAAAAGTGATAAATTTGCCATCACTCAATAGCTAGTTAATGCTGTCCTGAAATCTCAAAACATTGAACTTTCAAAATTCAAACAACTTAAATTAAGTTCTAGCATGGTCGATTCAGATGTCCTATCTCCGAAATGACACGAAAGTAAATGATTTGATTTAGTTCTAAATTCTAATACTGTTCTAGCTTCGTACAAAATACCTTGGGTGTTAAACTTATGTTTGTTCAATTCGATTCGATCATAATTTGATTAGATAATGCCCGTTTGGATTCGATATAGAACCGAAAATAAAAGAGATATTTCTATTATTTTTTTAAACGCATCAGGAATCAATCGGTATAATTTATTCCAGTACAACTAGAATAAGTAAGAATTACCGTTCTTACTCTTTCAAATCACCATTTCATTTTTTCTTTAAATACCCTTCCATGTCTACGGAGACATCCTTTCTTATTTCATTATTACATAATAAAGTTTGAGGGCAAAAAAATAATTTATCTTAATTAAAATTTTTTATTTTTCTTATTTTTCATTTTCATACCAAACACAAGATCTCTTATTTCTGGAACCATTCCAAATAATTTTTTACATTAGTTCCGTACTTTATACTTATTCTGAAATAGCTAGTTTTATTTATTTCGTGACCAAACGGATCCCAAATAAAATATATATATATTATACTTTATATATTTTAAAATAACATAAATTTTATTCGTTATTTTAAAATAATAATAAAAATTAGCCGTTCTTATCAGTCAATCAATCAATCATTCAACTCTCTCTCTTTCATTTTCTTTGCTTTAAGTGGGTGGAAAGTGATTACTGATCAGTTTTGATTTGTGATTAGCTTCATCCAAAAATTTAATTTTCATCATTAATAATTCGTATTTACTGTATCATCGTATCGTGTCAATCAAATATTAGTACAATATAATTTTTATATTAATTATATAATTTAATTTTTATTGTTTTAAATTTATTAAATATTTTTTTAATAAAATTTTAAAAATTTAATAAAAATATATAATAAATAATTAAAAATATTAATTTTTTTAAAAAATAAATATATTATGTCATTATATATCGACACACATATATTTTTTTTGTGACCCACACTCATCAGTATTGCTTGATATATACTATGTCGTATCGTATCAGTAAATTTTTGACACGATTCGTATCAGTAAATTTTTGACACGATTCAAACGTGAGTCGAATCCGACTCGACTAATCCGTCACCGCATGTTTTAACGCATTTTATTTTATTTTATTTTTTTATACTTGAAACTGAATTTTGTCTCTTAAAAATATTTCTAAATGAAGGAAAAAAAAAAAAAAAAAGAAAAAAGTATTGTCTCATGTGATTATATATGTGGTCTACGGAATTGTACGGATGCACCGGGCGTATGCAATAGTTTGTTGGAGACCAGGACGTTGTTAAGGAAAATTGCGCAGTGACCCCCTCACATATAGGTTATTGTCGTATGGCCCCTCTAAACTTTATTTTTTCTTTATTAGCATCTTTCAAATTTTCATTCACTTAATTTAGATAATTTTAATTCAATATTTTAAAAATTTTATCAAATACACTAGTGCGATTATGTTAAAATCCTAATTTAACCATCTACCATAACTAAAAAAAAAAAATAAAATTGAACAGATTTTGAAATTCATATTGAATATATAAATTAGAAACACAATTTTTTAATAGCCAAATTTTTTTTTTCAAAAAGTACTTATTAATTTATAAAATTTAATATAATATCTGAGCATAAAGTTTTAATTTCAAATTTTACCAAATTTATTTAATATAAGTCACGATTATATACCTATAAAAAAAATCGATTTTTTTTTAAAAAAATGAAAGATAAAAAAAATCATATCAAACCAGGAAATTAAATAAAAGAAAGAAAAGTGGAAGGACCTAGTTTGAAAAGCGATATAGTTAAGGGGTTTGTTATTTGAAATAATTAATAGTAATAAAAATATTAATTTAATCTTCTTATTACAATCACCGACAGGTCGTCGTGTGGGGCCAACACCCGACCAATCAAATCAAAGCATCCGTACGATAGGGTCCACCACCAACTACCCAATCACGACCTTTCAAAGGCCACATCTAGAACCTCCATTGGCCGAAAATAATGGGGAGATAATTTTTGTTAGGTAAATTTGCATAAAAAAATTGTTGATTTTAAAATTTTGTAATAATAAGTTATTATTTTTGATTTTATAGATTCAGTTTGAATTTTATGATTTCGGACAGAAATATCTTTCCTTCCCTCTGCCGCATCCTTATGTCTTCAGATACGTAGAAAATATAATACGATTTATTGGCAGAGGCTTTAAATGCTTGCGGCGGCAGGTTATGCGTCTTATTTTGTCGAAATGCGAATCAAATTGTGCTGTGCTATTCACCAGTTTTTCAATAGAGATTAGCTAGATATATTTTGGACCAAACGTCCACACCATAACAACAGGCTTCTAAAAGCATACAAGTTTTGGGACTACCAAATTTTCTACCGTTAAAATTATTTTTATCTCTTAGATTATACTATTTTTTTAATCACCAACTAAATCCTAAAAGCCTACAATCAGTCTAACCATATATTTTTTTATCAAAAAATCAAAAACCTAATACCACTGATAACTTGGTACTATTAATAACATAACAGCCTAGGTCATATATATATATATATATATACATATATATATAAGCAATTGGTGCTTGTAAGTTTTTTATCGTTAAATCTATCTTTTTGACTAATTTCATTCCTCAGATCATTTTATTTCACCAACCACTCACTTAATTCAAGGGGTCCACTATCATCCTAACCATCCATTCTTTCATCCAAGGGCTAAAAACTCACAAGCACCAATAACTTTATACTTTTAAAAACATAAGTGCTCAATTATATATATATATATATATATATATATATATATATAGAGAGAGAGAGAGAGAGAGAGAGAGAGAGAGAGAGAAAGAGAGAGCTAGGGTGAAATACTATTAATAGCACCAAATCATTGGTGCTATTAAGTTTTTAACTCTTAGATTAAAAGATGTATGGTTGAGATAATAGCGGACCATTTGGGTTTAATAGGTGGTTGGAAAAATAGTACCAAGTCAGAATACTATTAATAGCACAAAGTTATTGATGCTATTCAGTTTTTAACCTTTGGATTAAAAGATATATGGTTGAGATGAAAGTGGGCCCATTGGATTTAATAGGTGATTGAAAAAATAGTAAAATCTAACGGATAAAAATAATCAAAATGCTTGATCTAAAAATAGAAAACTTGATAGCACTAAATATTTCGAACTATCGATAGTATAGTAGCTGGACTATATATATATATATATATATATATATATATATATATATATATATATATATATATATATATATATATAGTTTGACACTTTGACTACAATAGTTTTAAAAGTAGCAAATAATTAATATTTGTAAGTTTTTTTTATCAGGTCTATTCTTTGACTAATTTTATTGTTTAAATCATACTATTTCATCAATCACTCACTAAATCCAAAAAATCTATTACTATTTTACCCACATAATTTTTTTTATTTAAGAATTTAAAACTTACTGATACCAATAATATAATATTTTTAGAATGGCAAAATTACCCCTCGCACGTGCGACTTGACCCGGCCAGGCCCCGACCGTGGTCACGACCATCACCTCGGGTTCCACCCAAAGCCCTAATCTGAAGGGACCACAAAAAAAAAAAAAAAAAAAAAAAAAAAAAAAAAAAAACTACTCTTAAAACCCACCCCAAAAACGCACCCACACTCAAAATTAATTAAAATCTAATTTAATAAATATATTCTAAAATTATATTTTACACTAACGACTTAGAAATTTCAAAATATGTTCTTTAGATATTATATATTTTTATTTTAATTTACGGGGCCCACTTGCTAAATGGAGAGTCCCTTTTAGGTGTCAAAAACACGGTGGATTTAGTTAAAAAAAATAATAATAATAAAAAAGGAAAATAATAAATATAAGAAAATAAATAATAAATGAGAATAATAATAATAATAAAGTAGTGGGGATTTGGGTGTTCACATCTCAATAATATCACTCTCTTTCTACTTTTTTTTGGGTAGTGTAAAAGAAAAAAAGAGGAAAATGGGAATTGAGAAATTTGAGGGGGTTTTCCGAAATATTTTCGCCATGAATAGATGAAGAAGCTTCGGGATCCTTCTCCTCCTCACTCGCAGCTAGGGTTTCATCGTCTCCTTCGATCGATCGAGGTCGCAATCGTCCTTTTTTCTTTCTTTTTTTCTTTTGCTTGTGTTTTTGGGTGAATATTCGAGCTAGATCCGAGCTTTTTTGGTTCGGATTAGGGTTTCGTGGCCTTTTTGGGGGTTTTGGGAAGGGAGAATAGGTTAATTGTGGTTGTAGTGGTTATTTGAAGTAAAAAAGGAGTCGTTTTGGGTGTCTAGGGTTTGGATTGTTGTGCTATATCGACCTAAAAATGGTGTAGGGTTTGTAGCTACGGGTAATGTGTGCGCAAATCTCTTCTTTCTTGTTTCCTCACTGGTTTTCCTTTGCTTTTTACACAAAAAAAAAGAGATGAAGTGATTTATTATTATTATTTTGAAGTGTTAGTGTTTGTTTTATAGTAAAATGGTAGAGATCCATATAAGAGTTTTTTTTTTTTTTGGTTGTTGTTGTTGTTGTTTCCCTGTGATTTTTATGATATAAATTGTAGGTTTCACACTCTCTGGTTTAATGAATCAAAATGCGCCATTATTCACTGTTGTTTAGGGTTTCAGATTACGAACAACAATAGCAGAAGATCGCAGCTTCGATTTCTATTTTTAGCCCCTTTAATTTTTTGAGTATTAGGAACAGATCTATTGTTGCTGTAACTTGGCATTTGATGATTGTGCAGTAATTTTACAGCATATTTTTTCTTTGCATTTTTTTCTATTTGCCCAATGAGATGTTCACTGTTTTCTTTCATTTTTTCTTATGCTTGTCATGTTGTGATATTATACATTTTGTTGTTTTAAATTTTTTTTTTAAACCTGTTGAAACAGTGCTAATTTGTTGAATCTGAGGGGTTTTTTTTGTGGTATATGCTTGCATTTGTTGCAGTGATTAGTTGTAGTAGAATCAGAGGTTTCGCGACAGGTCGAGGAGAAGATGCAGAGAGTACCAGTGCAGCCGCTGCCGCCGCGTCCCGATTACTCCTTGAGGGAGACCACCCCGCACCTCGGCGGCGGCGGGGCCGCGGGGGACAAGCTCACCACCACCTATGATCTTGTCGAGCAGATGCAGTATCTCTACGTGCGGGTCGTGAAGGCCAAAGACCTGCCCACGAAGGACGTGACGGGCAGCTGCGATCCGTACGTCGAGGTCAAGCTCGGCAACTACAAGGGAACCACCCGGCATTTCGAGAAGAAGACCAACCCCGAATGGAACCAAGTCTTCGCCTTCTCGAAGGAGCGGATTCAGGCGACCCACTTGGAAGTCGTGGTCAAGGACAAGGATTTCGTGAAGGACGACTATATCGGGCGGGTGGTTTTCGACCTCATTGAGGTCCCGAAGCGGGTCCCGCCCGACAGCCCGCTGGCCCCCCAGTGGTACCGGCTGGAGGACCGGAAGGGGGATAAGGTGAAAACGGGGGAGCTCATGCTGGCTGTTTGGTGGGGGACTCAGGCCGACGAGGCTTTTCCTGATGCCTGGCATTCTGATGCAGCGACCGTCCCCAGCGACGGTCTCGCGAATATTAGGTCGAAGGTGTATCTCACTCCTAAGCTGTGGTACGTGCGTGTTAATATTATCGAAGCCCAGGATCTTCAACCTACTGATAAGAGCCGGTTTCCCGAAGTCTATGTTAAGGCCTCATTAGGGAACCAAGTTCTTAGGACCCGTCCATCTCCGAGCAGGACGATTAATCCGATGTGGAACGAGGATCTGATGTTCGTGGCGGCTGAGCCATTCGAGGAGCGCTTGATTCTAAGCGTAGAGGATCGGGTCGCGCCCAACAAGGACGAAGTTTTGGGGAAGGCACTCATCCCATTGCAAATTGTAGACAGAAGGCTTGATCATAAGCCCGTAAACACCCGGTGGTATAATCTTGAAAAGCACGTGACGTTCGATGGCGAGCAGAAGAAGGACGTCAAGTTTTCTAGCCGGATTCATGTGCGAATTTGCTTAGAAGGTGGGTACCATGTGTTGGATGAGTCAACTCACTATAGCAGTGATCTAAGACCCACCGCGAAACAGTTGTGGAAGAATAGCATCGGAGTGCTCGAATTGGGTATTTTGAATGCTCAGGGGTTGCTGCCGATGAAGACTAAAGATGGCCGTGGGACCACAGATGCTTATTGTGTTGCCAAATACGGGCAGAAATGGGTCCGCACGAGAACCATCATAGATAGTTTTACTCCCAAATGGAACGAGCAGTACACGTGGGAGGTCTACGATCCGTGTACTGTTATAACGATCGGAGTGTTCGACAACTGCCACTTACAAGGGGGTGAGAAGGCGGCGGGCATGCGGGATAATAGAATCGGGAAGGTGCGGATCCGTCTCTCAACTCTCCAGGCAGAAAGGGTCTACACCCATTTTTACCCTCTCATCGTGTTAGTTCCTTCGGGAGTGAAGAAGATGGGAGAGGTTCAGTTGGCCGTCCGATTCACGTGCTCCTCTCCCCTCAACATGTTGCACCTGTACTCCCAGCCGTTGCTGCCGAAGATGCATTATCTTCACCCTCTGTCTGTGATGCAGCTTGAAAGTCTGAGGCACCAGGCCATTCAGATAGTCTCGATGAGGCTGAGCCGCGCTGAGCCTCCTTTGAGAAAGGAGGTAGTGGAGTATATGCTTGACTTGGATTCGCACATGTGGAGCATGAGAAAGAGCAAAGCCAACTTCTTCAGGATCATGGGCGTGTTTGCCCCTCTGATCGCCGTGGGGAAATGGTTCGATCAGATTTGCCACTGGAAAAACCCTTTGACTACTATTCTAATCCACATCCTATTTGTGATATTGGTTTTGTACCCCGAACTGATCCTCCCGACGATCTTTCTCTACCTCTTCTTGATCGGGGTCTGGTACTACAGATGGAGGCCGAGGCAGCCGCCCCACATGGACACGCGTCTCTCCCATGCGGAGACCGCCCACCCTGATGAGCTCGATGAGGAATTCGATAATTTCCCGACAACTCGGCCGCCCGATATCGTCAGGATGAGGTACGACCGTCTGAGGAGCGTCGCGGGCAGAGTACAGACGGTGGTGGGCGATTTGGCTACTCAGGGAGAGAGGCTGCAGTCACTCTTGAGCTGGCGCGACCCGCGAGCCACCGCCCTGTTTGTCGTGTTCTGCCTGGTCGCCGCCATCGTGCTCTACGTCACGCCGTTCCGTGTTGTAGCCTTTTTGTCCGGCTTATATGTGCTGAGACATCCGAGGTTTCGCCATAAGCTCCCGTCGGTTCCGCTCAACTTCTTCAGGAGATTGCCTGCGCGAACCGATAGCATGTTGTGAGAACAGGTATGCCTCCTCTGTGTTCCGGTAATCAAGTATTGTTACGCCTCCGTGGGATTCCGCGCCTCGTCAACTAGTTATGCTGTTCTTGTTGGACTTTCCCGTTTTATTATCATCTTTTTTTTTTTTTGTTGGTTCTTCAGTTCCTTTGTACTGCTTTCCTCTGTTAATTTGTGATGGTGCTTTTGTTCGACTCGGAGTGCTTTTGTTCGACTCGGAACGCGGTTAAATCCTACTAGTAGATCATCTAGTATTAGTATCCATGAATCTGTCTTTTTACTACTGTAGCATAGTTTCCACCGCTTCCGTAGGCTTCCGCTATTCAGCATGTATGCTCTGGAACTCTCTATCGTAAAATTGCGTGATATTTCATGGTTCCAGTTTAGTAGTCGCATTCGTCGATCATCACGGATGGAGTGCACATTTGTATGCTTTAGTCTTGACCTGGGTAAATTCTCTTTCTGTGTGATGTTCTTGTTTCGGCGGAATTCGATACTGATCCATTCTCACTTAACATTTTGTTTGCTTTTCTCCTGAAGGACCTCATTGGCCATATGATAGAATTGCATCAGAAACAGTTGATTCTTCTTGTGAGTTTACTTCTTTTTTAAGTTGCTGCAGTTGAGAGCATAGTTCCAAGTGCTGTAACGATCCTATTAAGTGTATCAAACTAATCATCTTATTTGAATATGCATATAGCTAGATCTCCAGTACAGTTGTAACTGCATGCGACTAGGGGTGTCAATGAGCCGAACACGAGCGAGCTGGATCGGCTCGTGTTCGCTCGTTTAATAAACGAGCGGAACACGAGCAGGCTCATTTAAATATCGAGCTGAAAATTTCGGCTCGTGTTCGGTTCGTTTATTAATGAGCCGAACACGAGCTAGCTCGCGAACAACAAGTTTGATTTTCATTTCTATTACTATATTTTAACTCGGCTCGTGTTTGGCTCGTTTATTAACGAGCCGAACACGAGTTGGTTCCCGAACAACAAGTTTGATTTTTATTTCTACTATTAGTTACAAAGTTAAAAAAAAAAAAAAAAAAAAAAATTAATTTAATAATTAAAATTTATAAAAAATTGATGGTTTAAAATATATATATTCGAGCTGTTATCGAGCCGAGCACGATATATATTCGAGCGGTTATCGAGCCGAACACGAACGAGCTGACCTCAGCTCGTGTTCAGCTCGTTTATTAAACGAGCTGAAAAATTCGGCTCGTATTCGGTTCGTTTACTAAACGAGCGATTCGATCTCGAACTCATTTCGAGCCGAATACGAGCTGACTCGCGAACAGCGAGCCGGATTGCCACCCTACATGCAACCAAGCACTAGATCCATCGGGTGGTGCGACGGAGATGTCGGGTCGGATCGGAGAATTCCGCCAATTCAACTTGTTTTGGTTGAACCAGTTGGAGTTGAACTCTGATTAATAGCCCGTAACCTTTTCACGATAGCAATTTTTATATATTAAGTTTTATTTTCAGCTACATTACCAAATATTTGGTTATTAAAAACTTCTAATTAATGTATATCTTCAAATAAAAAAAAAATATATATATATATAATTTTTTTCATTGTTTTGACTTTTCAGATTAAAAATCTAAAAAATGAAAAAGAGATTTGTCAAATTATCCAACTTTATTAGTACAATTAGCTTAATATATTTGTTAAATAGAGACTAATATTATGTATTATTTTTATATTAAAATAATCATATAAAATTTTTGACTATTTGAACATAAAATTTATTGGAATATTTCTAAATTTACGGATAGGTGGGTCTCCCACCCCTATACGTCCACAATTGCGCAGTAAGTACGAATAAAAAATATAAAAATTTATAACTCCTTCATAATTGAAAAATCTTTCTTTATTTGATTCATTTCGATCCCTCAAAAATTTGTTGGTCTCCCATCCCTAATTTAGAGCAGTCTCTCAAAAACTTTTCACTATATAGAAAAAATAATTTCTATATAGTTATGAAAAGGTAATTTCTACCTAATTTATTTTATTTTTGTAGAATCAATTTTGATTAAAAATTATAGTGCGTTTTACTGAATTTAGATAAAAAATAATTTATTTTTTAAAATGATTTCGTAGAGTTGTTTGGTAATTTTTTTTACTGTTTAATTAAAAATAATAAATTTTTTTATTAAATTTTATTTTAAAATAATTTAAAATTCAGAATTTAAAATTTGAATCTAAAATCAAAATAAAAATTTAAAATTTGAGTTTAAAATTAGAATCAAATTTAAAAAATAAATTTTAATTGTTTCTAATTTTGGATCTTAAAAATTAGAAAAAATATTTTAAAAATTAAAATCAAAATTTAATAATGAGGTTGTCAAAAGCATAGTAAGCTAAAAATTACTTTTGGGCTCAAAATTGTTTTTAAAAAATGAAACCAAACACATCTCTCTCTCTCTCTCTCTCTCTCTTCTCTCTCTCTCTCTCTCTCTCTCTCTCTCTATATATATATATATATATATATATATATATATATATATATATATATATATATATATATATATATATATATATATATAGTAAAGTTTATATATTTTTAAAAGTACAAATCAAATTATGCTTGTAAATTTTTTACCATTATGCTTGTAGAGTTTATATACTTTTAAAAGTACAAGCCAAATTATGTTTGTAAATTTTTTACCGTTGGGTATGTATTGAGATTTGTACAATTATAAAGTGAACTAAAAAGAGAGAAAGAAAAAGTATAATTGCACAAATCATTCAATGATAAAAAATTTACAAGCATGATTGGACTTGAACTTTTAAAAATATTTAAGCTCTAATATATATATATATATATATATATATATATATATATATATATATATATATATATATATATATATATATAGTAGAGGTTATATACTCTCAAAAGCACAGGGCAAAATATGTTTGTGATTTTTTTACCATTGAATTTGTATTGAAATTTGTGCTATTTATTTTTTCTTTCTCTTTCTTTAGTTGACTTTACAAATGTACAAATCTCAATGCAAATCCAATGGTAAAAAATTTATAAGCATATTTTGCCTTATACTTTTGAGAGTATATAAGCTCTATATATATATATATATATATATATATATATATATACATATATATATATATACATATATATATATATACATATATATATATATACATATATACATATATATATATATACATATATATATATATATATATATATATACATATATATATATATATATATATATACATATACATATATATATGAGTAGAGCTTATATATTTTCAAAAGCACAAGCACAAATGTGCTTGCAAATTTTTTACCATTGGATTTGTATTGAGATTTGTGCTATTTACTTTTTCTTTCTCTCTCTTTAGTTGACTTTACAAAAACATAAATCTCAATATAAATCCAATGATAAAAAATTCACAAGCGCATTTGTACTTATACTTTTGAGAGTATATAAGCTCTACTATATATATATATATATATATATATATATATATATATATGTTTGAAACGAGCGCACAAACTAAACAAAATTAATTGGCGATCACGACAGAAAAGTAAAACCAAAATTGCACGACAGAAAATTAACACACAGATTTACGTGAAAAAACCCTTTGCAGGAAAAAAACCACGGACGAAAGAGGAGAAGTTTCATTATGTAGAAAAGAGGGAATACAAGAGTTCTACTTCGTACAACGTACTATCGCTCAATCTCACTCTAGGGCAAATAAAAAAGAAATTAGGATTTTTCCTTAGCGGATCAGATCCGTACCGCGGGGTGCTCCGCCCCCCGCACCCCTCCCGGCCCGAGCCCTTCGCTTCCACCACAGACATCCACAAAATTTCTCGTCGCACCGCGAAGCCGTCGGCGAACCTGAATCATAATATCGAAGCGATTCTGATTTTGAGTCACATCTAACAATATATATATATATATATATATATATATATATATATATATATATATATATATATATAGAGTTGGGCTGGAATGCTATTGATAGCACCAACCCAACTTTGCCACCCACTTTGTAGTCATTGGATCGCATTGAGATCCGTGTAGGCTCTTTAATGAAAAAAAGAAAAAAGAAAAAGTAAAAAGAAAAAGTAAAAAGTAAAAAGTTTTTCTTTTTAATTAAAGGACTTGCACGAATCTCAATGCAATCCAATGACTATAAAGTGGGTGGCAAAGTTGGGTTGGTGCTATCAATAGCATTCCAGCCCAACTCTATATATATATATATATATATATATATATATATATATATATATATATATATATATATATATATATATATATATATATATATATATATATATATATATATACTACTCCAAGAGGTGGGTACAAGCTCTCTCTCTCTCTCTCTCAAAAGAAAAAAAAAAAACTTAAAAAAAATGAAAAAGAAAAAATCTTTGAACAAGTTTGTCACAAGGTCTTGAGTCTTGAGTCTTGAATCTTGATACATACCTAATCCATTTACTTTTTCAAAAAGATTATATTATAAACTTTTAGGACAAAAATATTTGTGGGCCCAGCAACAAGGACCGAATAAATAATTCCACAAAATATTTATTCTCCAAAACAAAACAAGGAAAGTAATTACCTGTCGACATTGACACGAAGAAGAATTAATTGAGAATGAGGATTTGGAATTGTGATGTTTGTGGCTGGGATTTAGCCACTCAACTATAGGATTTTCAGAATTAGACCCCTCAACTTTAATTTTTTTTTTAATTGATATATTTTTAAGTTTTTTTTTTTTTTTTTTTTTTTTTTTCGAAATTGATTCATTTTTGTCAAATAAATTGGTGATATTATTAAATGTAATAGTTTTAATTAAAGTTATTTTTATTGTATTTTAATATCCCTGAAAAAAAAGTGTCTAAACATCTCTATATAAATATAAATACTATTTTCTAGAAAATAATTAATGAAACTCCGGAGAATTAATCCAAACAAAATCCAACTAGAAAAACCCAAAAAAAAAAAAAAAAAGTTAAAGAAGTGCCAATAATTAAGAAAAAGAAATTAAAGTTGAGGGGACTATTTCGGAAATAGTGTATGTTTGAGGGTTCTCCATACATTTTTACCTTAGTTTAATTTATTAACCACCCCAATGTATTAATTAATCACAGGGTCAATTTCTTTGAATATATATTTAATATATTAAATTATTATTCTTATTCTTATTTTTTTTCATTCCTTTTGTTGTCACAAATGTCAAAGGAGTTATATACAAAGCATGAATTGGGCCACTGTTTTTTGTTTTTTTTCCATAAAAAAATATTCCAAGGTGTTTTCTTAAATTAATTTTGATTTTATTCATATTTTATTACAATTTTTATAATTATAATTATAATTATTGTTATTATTTATAAATTTGCGTGTTGCAATTGAATATGTTTGTTAGGTTTTAGAAGCCAACTCTATGAAGGTTATATTATTAATAGTTTGGTGTAGCAAAGAAATATATGTTTTTGTTGATAAGGACATCTTTTGCCCTTTTTTTTTTTTTTTTTTAATATATATATATATTTCTTTGCATTCATTGTCTTAAAATACATACATTTTTTTTTAATATATATATATATATATAGAGTTGGGCTGGAATGCTATTGATAGCACCAACCCAACTTTGCCACCCATTTTTTAGCCTTTAGATCGCATTGAGATTTGTGCATGCTCTTTAATGAAAAAGAAAAGCTTTTTACTTTTTACTTTTTCTTTTTACTTTTTCTTTTTTCTTTTTTTCATTAAAGAGCATGCACAAATCTCAATGCGATCTAAAGGCTAAAAAATGGGTGGCAAAGTTGGGTTGGTGCTATTAATAGCATTCCAGCCCAACTCTATATATATATATATATATATATATATATATATATATATATATATATATATATATATATATATATATATATATATATATATATATATATATATATATATATATATATATATTCATTGTCTTAAAATGGAGAAATTAATTATTCGATGGACCGCGGTCCATAGACCGAGGGCATGCACCAAAACTTGATTTTCATAGATCTTAAAATTTAAACACGCCGCTAAATATGATCTACAATTTCTCAATAGTTTGTCCATAAAAAATATTAGTATTTGAAAAACTCATTACTTGCACATTTAGGTAATCTTAATGGTATAAAAAAAGGAAAATGCTATGTGTACACCCCTTTCGGGGTGTACATTATACACCCCACCTATCTAAGGGTGGGGGTGTGATGATGGGTCACTCGATGTGACCCGTAAATAATATCGCCACCATTAAAATGGTGGAGGTGTATGATGTACACCCCTTCGGGGTGTACATGTAGCATTGCTCATAAAAAAAATTAAGTAATATAAAAGCATTTAATATTTATACGCGCTCAGATTATATCTAATTGTTTAACGAGTGAGCAGCTGCATACGGTGCATGTGTTGAATATATAAATTAGAAATATCGTTCTTTATCAAATTAAGTTATTGAAGAATAACGGTTGTTGCGAACATGTGTTATGAAAAATATATTGATTTATTTTTCTAAGATATTGTGCCTTGCCTAAGATATATAAGTAAGCTTTTATGATATGATTTGTATGGTTATGCCGTACTTTAACCACTAATTTTGTTTCATCTAATCGCCTCGCTATCAAATTGGGCGAAAAAAATCATGCGCTAAATTAAGATCTATAAAAAGTTCTTGAGTTCATATTACATCTAATTATTTAACAAGTGAGCAATTGCATAAGCTATTGAAGAATAACAATTAATCGTTACGAATATGTGCGACTAAAAATATATTAATTTGTTTCTCTAAAATATTGTGCCTTGCTCAGGATATATTAGTAAGTTTTTATGATATGATTTGTATGGTTCTGCTGTACTCTAACCACTAACTTTGTTTCATCTAATGGCCTCACTATCAAATTGGGCGAAAAAAATCTTGCACTAAATTAAAATTTATAAAGAGTTCTTGAGTACTATTGTGGATTATTATTTATGTACTATTTTTTTTTTAACAGAATAGATCAATTCTCATGTAGTCGATGAAAAAAGCACTAGTATGTTATTTTCAAAGACCATATTGTACGTAACTGGTGCGCCTTATTTTAATAATAATTTTAAATTTCTGACATAGATAATGATGCATATAAAAATACAAATTTCACAGCGAGCACGGAGTCTTTGCAGAATAGTTTGATAATATGCCCTTCATCCGACTCAGCCATACTACTTTACAGAGGCTCTATTGTAACCGTATGCGCGCCTTATAACTTTAATCACAATTTTAAATTTCTGACATATATAATGATGTAAATAAAAATACAAAATTCACAACGAGTTTAGAGTCTTTGCAAAATAGTTTGATATATATATATATATATATATATATATATATATATATATATATATATATATACATATATAGTACGTCCTTCCCTTGACTCGATCTATCGTAACCACACGCATTATGTTAATTATAATCTTAAATTTATGACATAGATAATGATGTAAATAAAAGCGCAAAATTTACAGATGTTGCCCTATGAACTTAATTAATGGTGTATGATAAATTTAATTTGTTTAATTGGCTTAGTCAAACTGCAAACCAGGTAGAAATGGTGGCCCCTTTTTTTGGATTTACTTAGCCAATGAGATAGTTTTTCGATTATATATAAAAAATATATATATAACAACATCAATTTAAAATTTTGGATAGAAGCAATCAAAGTACGTAGCTCTCAAGTACATTGTCACAATTTATGGACCCAAAGACACGAATTAAACTTACCATTAATTTCACAAGATGGGACTTTTTGATTTCCAAATCATAGCTTATTTTAATAATAATAATTTATATGGTTTTCAGATGGAAAGTATCTATATATATCTTTTGACTTTTAAATTTTTTGTCGAAAAGTATATTATTATTTTTAGTCGCATCAAATAATTTAATTATGGTTTAGGAGCCATTAAATTTTTTTGTAAAACTTCGAAGGATTATTATTTTGTATTAATCACTAAAAACTATTTTTAAATATTTTTTAAAATTATGGTTTTTTTTTTTTTTTTTTTTGGGTGGTGTGGTGGGGTGGGGTGGGGCCAAGCAATAATCACACTCGGGACTTTGTTAGGGCTAAGAGTGTGGGGCCAACCTTGTTTTCCGGCACACGTGGCAAGATGTTATAGGATGGACAAACGTAATGATGACGTCATCATTTGTCAGAATATAAGATCTCTTCTGGTTGGTGGTGTAAAAAAAAAAATCCCTAATATTAATAATTTTACCTCTCGCTGCAACAAAATTAAAATATAGCGACACTTTTAAATATTTTTAAAATTTAAAAAAAATATCGCTGACAAAAATATAGATACTTATTATAAATGTTGCTATATGTGCCGTCGCTAGGGTGTATAGCGATACATTTTTATAATGCGTCCCAAAAATGTGTTCCTATAATCTAATTTTGGATATAGGTGGAATATAAATACAACACTTATATAAAAGTGTCACAAATATATATTCCTATAACCTAATTTTATTATAGTGTCTAATTAACTAAAATTTTTACAATTAATTAAAGCCTCTTTGTAATATTTAATAAAGAATAATATTATGTCCAGTCCCATTTAGTTGCAAGTTAATGAGATTAATCCAATGCAAATACAAACTTTAATTTAAATATACTGGTTCAGTAATTGATACTACTGTGTTATTGTAATGTGATGTAGCAATCAAATTAAGTTACTTACTATATTTTTTGGGATTAATTAATGGAAAAAATTAGAGGACTAGAAGTTGTTATTGACACTATATGGAGAATTTCAGTTAAATATTGCATATGTCATTCTCCTCCTTGTCAATTTAAAAACTAAGGGACCCCTTGGCAAAAAGAAATTAAGAAACATACAAATCTCATTCCAAGGCTATAGCTTTATTTATATCTATATGAAGCTTTTAATTAACTCAAGTGTACATATATTTGGCTAACTTAATTATCATGTCACCTTCTAAATTCATGACTAGCTCCAAACATATATAAATTAATATTGTAGTGGAGTTGGATCAAAATTAAGTGTGTAGTACTTCATCAAATAACAAGTAATTAAAATTCGGATTAGACCACAATCCTCATCATTATGGTAATCGATTGTTGACATAGTATTGTACTTGTTAATTGGAGAAATTAATGAGAATGCGTTCGAAAGAGCGAGTGAGGTGCATGTTAGTTTAAACTACTTGCTTATGTGATCTTCATCCTTCTCGTATCCCTCATGTATCTCACGATTCGCCTTTAACTTGTCGGTTTTTCTCTTGGTTGGTTACTTTGTCAGGCAGCAAACATGAGTACCACGCTGCGTGCGTATAGCTATCGGCGTGAATGGCATACACGTACGTATGCGCCAGTACTGCTACCGTTGTCGCGACATGAACTACAAACTAACCAAGTGTGAGCCTTTGGGAGGAGGTAGCCTCTACACCCTTGCATGCATGTAGGCACGTAGTTAAGGGTATTTTGGTCATTTTACTAGTAAAACACGGGTTTAGTCAGGTTACCGTGGTAATTATCAAACAAGATTAACTATCACTTATATTTACCATTTTGATTGTCGGGTCGAAGGTAATTAATCTTACCTACATACGACATGAGAAATTTCGTGCCTGGACCCAACACATATATCAGAACATACGAGGGAGAGGGAGAGGGAGCTAGCCCTATATTATTTCTCTACATTCTCTCCAATGAAATAATCGATTTAACTACAATTTGCGAAAATGAATATGTAGGGCCCACCATGTATGTATAAATTTTATCGATATCTTATTTAACATGCATGTAAAATAGTTGCAGTACGTTATCATTATATATATATTCTTGTCTCTTAATCACCATCGACGACCAAGTCCATGTGCCAGGTTCATACAACAACTTGTATCCTCCACCCTAGAGAAAAAGAACTAGCTATAGTAATTAAGAAAAGGAAATAGATGAACAAAAAAGAAAAATTTGAATAGGAAAGTAATTATTTAAGTAGATGGATAAGTTGTTGCGGCTCCTCATGGTCAGAAGGAGGTTTGAGGAAGGGCACGAAGGATCGACACGTCGAACAGAAGAAAGGAGGTGGCTCTTTATAGCTTTTAACTGCGATTTTTAGACGCATATATAGATGGAGCGTAACCGAAATCGGGTTCGCCATTAATGGCCGCTTCTATTTCTTATGAAGGAGATCAACAAAGATTGAAGGAGAAGGCGAAAACGATCATCGAGCTGTTGCAGAGAGTAGTTGTTGTAGTAGTAGTAGTAGTAGTAATTGTAGTAGTTGCATGGGAGATAATTGTAGAGGGAGCGCAAAGCAAGGGGAGCAACAAGAACAGCTACAACAAGTACTACTCCATAGTTGTTCTTCTTCTTCTTCGGGGATGATCGGTCCCTCTTCGTCCATGTACGGTAACACCGATCATCGATCGGGCGAGATTGGATCGAAGTTAATTTATTGCTTAACCCATTAGTTAGATCTTCTTTTCTGTTTCTAGATCATGACTTGTGTAGTGTTTTTGATGGATATAGATCATCAAGGTATGATCTTGGAAAAAGTAGTATCGTGGTTGACACGACGGAGTTCGCCATATTGCTTTCGAAGTAGCTTGTACTCCAAGATCTATTTTGATACTTGTTCTTCTCCTTTCCTTTCCTCTCTTTCCCCTTTCTTTTTTTGCACTTAAAAAATCCATATATTAATCATCAGTGATCATAAAATAAAAGAACAAATATTAGGCCATGTTTTCCTGAGAAAATTAAAAGAAGAATCCCCTTGAATTGCAGGGATTAATTAGGTTTAGTATTTGTTCAACCAAATTATAGGTTCTTAATTATTTACATAATTTCCTCATGATTCTTACTTTGTTTTTCTCTTTCTCCAACAAAATCAGGAGCAAGGATTCAGGAGTTTATGATTTGGCAGAATTGGATCAAGCCCTCTTCTTCTATCTGGATGGCAATGATCAATCATCACTTGCTCAAGCGCAACGGCGTATATACAACACTCTCGCTCTCTCTTTAAAATTCTTTCCCATATCTTCTTGTTAATTTTTTAATATAAATTAATTTCTAATTAATTTGTTCTTTAATTAATATGTACCATGGCTTGTGCTAAACCTATTGTTCTAAAAAGAAGGTGCAATTATTTTTCTCTTCTCCTGGTCACTTAATTATAAAGGAGGTGCTTATTAAATAAAAGTTTATTAGATGAACATGTTGCATATACATATGCAGCTTCAGGAGACCTAATATTTGCAGGATGTTCATGTGTGCAGAGACTTTGAACATCTTTCCTTCTGAGCCCATGCATGTGGTAGAGCCATCTTCAAAGGTACTGACATTTTACATTTCTAAAACTTAAAAGTAATTCAACACCCATTTAATCATTTCTAATTGTGGGTCATTTCCTTTGCTCCTTGTTGATTTAATTATGACCATCTAGATTATTATTATTATTATTATTATTATTATTATTATTATTATTATTATTATTATTATTTTTGCTTCTATGTATTAATCAAAATAAAAAACTGTGTTCTTAATTAATTAACTTCTATATATATATTATATATATAGGGAGGTGCTATGCCTATGGTCCCAAATGGAAGCTCTTCTAAAAAACCATTAAACCAGTCCATGGAATTAACAGGCAAAGAAGAGAAAAGTAATCCTTCAATCCTCCATCCTGATGACCAAAGAAAAGAGATAACCAAAACACCAATAAAGGTCTCTCTCTCTCTCTCTCATTATTATTACTACTACTACTACCTACTATTATTATTATTATTATTACTAATTATTGCTGTTCAGAGGGGAGGAAATGGAAAGGGCACAAAAACATCTAGTTCAGAGCATGAAGGTCCCAAGACACCTGATCCCAAAGTGAGTAGCACTAACTAATTCAAAGCAATATATATTAATTAATCTCCTTTTTAATTTTTTTCCCTTTTATAATATAAAGATGATAATAATGAAAAAAAGGGAGAAAAAAACCCTTGTGATCTAGGGCTTGGTTTAATTTGACTCATTCTCATTCTCATTCTCATGATCTTGTGTGCAGGTGTTAAGAAGGCTTGCACAGAATAGAGAGGCAGCCAGGAAAAGCAGGCTTAGGAAGAAGGTTCATAAATTAATTAGTCAACAATATTTACCAAAAGAGTCATGCACATAGACTTTATTCTTCTGTGTTTTTGATCTTTTCATACAACTATACATATATGTATATATTTTTAATTCTTATCTCTTTTTTTTTCCCTAGTTTTATATATATACATATTTCTCCCTTCTCACTTCACACACCTATATATATATATATATATATATATATATATATATATATATATATATATATATATCTTTCCATTGTATATTCAACAGGCCTACATTCAACAGCTTGAGTCAAGTAGGGTTAGGTTAATCCAGCTTGAACAAGATCTTCAAAGAGCAAGAACGAATCAGGTACATACAAATTATATGTTTGTATAATATTATTATTGTCTTTTAACTTTTATACAAATATACCAAATATATATATATATATATATAGTACTCATAATTTTTCTTTTTACCCCCTTATGCATGCATGCTTTATATAATAATTAGGTAATAAAAATCAACATTGTTTTCATGGATTAGGGCATGCTCTTGAGTGGTGCAGCGCCAGTGGGAGACCAAGGACTTGCAAATACTACTAATGCTTGCATTGGCACCAGCTCAGGTACAACTTAAATGAAACCCAAAAAGAAGCTCAATCTGCAATCGATTGATTGATTGATTGATCGATGGGATCTTTAGTTAGTGATTTGTGTCGTGGATCAGAGGCGGCTTTGTTCGACATGGAGTACAGGAGATGGCTGGAGGAGCATCACAAATTGATGTTGCAGCTGCGGGCTGCAGTGGAGGAGAATTTGTCGGACGGGCAGATGCAGATGTTCGTGGACGCCGCGCTCTCGCACTATGATGTGCTGATGAGCCTGAAAGGTGTGATCGTCAGAGTGGACGCCTTCCACCTCATGTCCGGCACGTGGAAGACCCCCGCCGAGCGCTGCTTCGTTTGGATCGGCGACTTCCGCCCCTCAGAGCTCATCAAGGTTCTTCTTCTTCCAAATCCTCTATATATATATATAAATAATTGAGCTCCAATATTTTTAAAAATATAAAGTTATTAGTATTTATAAGTTTTTAGCCTTTGGATTAAATGATGATCTGTGGTTAATTAGAATAATAGTGACCCTTTGAAATCAGTGGGTGGTTGGTGGAATAGTATAATCTAAGAGATAAAATTAGTCAAAGAGATAGATTTAAAGATAAAAAATTTAAAAGTACTAATTGCTTGGTGTTTTTATAAACATTGCAACCGAATTTTATATATATATATAACTCTCATGTAGGTCGGCAATCCAGCTCAATGTTCGCGATCAAGCTCGTGTTCGGCTCGTTTAATTAACAAACGAACACGAGCGATGAGCTCGCCCGTGTTCAGCTCATTGACAGCCCTACCCTCCTCCATATATCTTTTCATATATATATATATATATATATATATATATATATATATATATATATATATATATATATATATGAAAATATGAATAATGCTAATCATACATTCCAAATGAGATGTATGATATATATTTTATTTATTTAAGAATGATAATTTCTCTACTTGTTATATTGATGTGACTAGTAAAATTTATTCTATTTTAAAATATATATGGTATAAGATGTACATCTCATTTGGAGTGTACAAGTAGCATTTTCCCTAAAATATATATTTGAAGAAAAAAAAAAAAAAAAAAACGAAGATGTTCAAGCATATGCATGCATATACACAACTGTTACTTAAAAAAGAAAAAAAAAAGAAGAGAATTTTAAAAGAATTTTAAATTAGATTTTAAATTTATTTGGAGAATTTTTTAAAAAAATTAAAAGAGAATTTTAAAATATTTTTTTTAAAAAAAGAGAATTTTAAAAGAATTTTAACCAAAGTTGAAGCTATATATATATATATATATATATATATATATATATATATATATATATATATATATATATATATATATAGTAGAGCTTGTATATTCTCAAAAACACAAGATTAAATATGCTTGTGAATTTTTTACCATTAAATTTGCATTGGGATTTGTGTTTTTGTAAAGTCAATTAAAAAGAGAGAGAAAAAAAAGTAATTAAATAGCACAAATCCCAATGCAAATGCAAAGATAAAAAATTCACATGTATATTTGGGCTTGTGTTTTTGAAAGTATATAAGCTCTACTATATATATATATATATATATATATATATATATATATATATATATATATATATATATATATATATATATATATATATATATATATATATATATATATATATATATATATATATATATATATATATATATATACCTTTGTAACCAAAGTCGAGATCATACACCTTATGGCCTAGAACTCCATCACCAGCAAGCATAAGAAATTAATTATGCTTAATTTCTCTTGATGTGTAATAAATTAAGTTAATTATAATCTCATATATATATATATATATATATATATATATATATATATATATATATATATATATATATATATATATATATATATATATATATATGAAAGGCCATGTAGGGGTCCTCCAAATCCTTAAATAATTAATTAATATGATGTCTTTCTCAGAAAAAAGAAGGAAAAAAAAGAAGAAGAAAAAGCTATGGACATAAAAGGGAGAGAGAAAATTCCAAATTAATTAATCATTCATTAAATGCAACTATTAAATAGCTCTAGCTCAATAAATACGATATAAGAAAAAGTAAAACATGAAGTACAATCCTAGTACTAAGTTTCTCATGTTATTAATTTGGAGATTAGAATTAGTCAAAAGTAAAAAAAATAGATTTATGAGGAAAATAGGACTGTTTAATTATGAACAAGTTGGTCTTGCTCGTGTCTCTTACGTGAGTTGATCGATCCTTCGAACATTTATATCGATCGAGCGGTTCAATGGAGAGCATGAGTGCCACAAGTAATTAGGGTTTGCTATCCACGAAATTCATGGAATCGATTACTTTGTAGATTGTTACACGTAGAGAAGAACATCGAGTTCGATAATCCGACAAGTTATGTTGGCATTGGTTGAATATTTTAGGTGGTGATAAATGATGGATTAGCTAATCTGGTGAAAGGTCCCGGTTGGTATAATACGTATATATAGGGAAAAAAAAAAAGAAAAAAAGAAAGAAAAAAAGAAGAACAAGTTATAAAGAATCAATGAGGTAGAGTAGGTGGAGGTATGGGGGGTTAGATACATGATGGAGATGGTTTTCCAATAATGGGGGGTTGTGGTCTTGGATTCAAATATTCTATAAAAGTTGAGTTGGCTCCTATTTGGAATAGGAAATAGAGAATCAAACTAACCTCAGATATGAAGTATGGGATGAGCTTTGCATATGTGATCTCTCTCTCTCTCTCTCTCTCTCTCTCTCTCTCACACACACACACACACTTTTTTTTTTTTTTTTTTTGTTCTTCATATTGACTAGGCGAATAATAATTTCCTATGATCTTTTCTTTCTGAGTGTGATATTTATTTAAATCTCTGACTCTGATACCAGATAAAATAATCACTTATTTTTAAATACTTGAGCTACCAAAAAACGATAATTTAATTATTTATATTTAACATATGCACAACTTGTGTGTGTATATATATATATATATATATATATATATATATATATATATATATATAAAAAGAGAGAGAGAGAGAGAGAGTATGTTTCTTGTTCTTTCGTAAGTAAGAAGACCACCGTATTTATAAATTATTTTTAATAATAAGACATTCGATTTGACGATCGGCTTCTTTAGTTATGATCTATATAATTAAAATTATTTAAAAATTAAATTTTATATTTTTTTAATATTATTTATCAAGTGATCATAAAATTTTTAAAAATAACTATTTTAACCGCCAATATATATTGGATGAAGTCCTATGTTTCTTGTCTTTTTAAAAAACTCTTGGATGAGAAAACTCTATAGAACTTGGCTTGGATGCTCAATTTTAAAAGCATAAGACATTAGTTTTTTAACTCTCGGATGAAAATATGTATGATTAGGATGATCCTAATCAAGTAGGAGTACTCAACATAATTAAACTATATATAAACTTTTTTTAAAAAAAAAAACATATTTAACTTTTTTAATCATACAAATTCATGTGGACATGGATTTGATCCTTCTAAGATATGCTTACTTGATACCTTTGAGAGGAGATTTTCCGTATCGACGTATCCATCCATATATTATAACATGCTGAATAATTATAATTTTTTTATTTTTTTTGAGATAAAGGCAGCATGCTGCCGCTTCATTCATTTTGGTATTGATAGTAGATTTTCTGTGATCAGGTTGTCCGAAAGTATCTGGAGCCATTGTCGGAGCCTCAGATTCTGGGGATATACAGCTTGCAACAATCCGTGCAGGAGTCGGAGGACGCGCTGAACCAAGGTCTCGAAGCTGTTCGCCAATCTCTCTCCGATACCATCTCCTCGGAGGTAATGAGTTCTCCGACCGACATAGCCACCTACACCGCGCATCTGTCGCTCGCCTTGGACAAGCTCGGATCTCTCGAATCCTTCGTTCGACAAGTAAGGATCAAAACTCAACACTACTGTGCACTACATGCCATGAATCATATATATTAATGGATCGAATTAAGCTACATTTTGATGATCATGTATATGGATTATATATTTATGATCTCACAATGGCATATGGCAGGTACAATATTAACAACATCATTTAGTGGCTATCATAATTAATTTCATATTTAATTTTATTTGTTCTCATCTCAATCCTGTAATTTTAGATGTCGAAAATTTGGTACATTAATTAGTACAACACATCAGAGGATGAAACTATCACATTGTTCTTATGTCGATCGGTTGCAGTTTAGTAATTGCTATATATATTAATTCGTAGCTAGTATGGTTTTTAATTTTAGAATATTTATTTCTAGTATAGTACATGAACTAGTTGTTTTACTAATTAAATCATGATATTGCTAAAGTAGTTGTTCTACCTTGTAAGCAACCATTCAAATAAGCATATATATATATATATATATATATATATATATATATATAGCGTAGGGCTATTATACTTTTATAAGTATAAACTTCTTTATATTCATAACTTTTCCGCCCTTGGATGAAGGGATGTGCGGTTAGGATGATAGTGGTCCCCCTAGTCCCTAGAGTTTAGTGTGTTTTTTTTTTTTTTGAGAGAATAGAGTTTAGTGTGTTGTTGGTGAAATAGTATAAATACTAGGGGACTACTATAATTCTAACCGTACATTCCTTAATTCAAGAGTTGAAAATTTATGAGTACGTACGAAGAGATTTTACTCATAAGAGTATAGTAGCCGGACTATATATATATATATAATAGAATTGAGCTTCTATATTTTTAAAAGCACAAAGTCATTGGTGCTTGTAAATTTTAGCTCTTGAATGAAAGGATGGGTGATTAGAATAATAGTGGGGCCCTAGGGTTTAGTGGGTGGTTGGTGGAATAGCAAGATCTAAGAGGTGGAATTGATTAAAGGGATAGATCTAACGATTACAAACTTACAAATACTAAGTGATTGGTACTTTTACGAGCACCATAACCAGACTATATGTATATGTATATATATATATATATATATATATATATATATATATATATATATATATATATATATATATATATATATACATACGTAGAGAGAGAGAGAGAGAGAGAGAGAGAGAGAGAGAGAGAGAGACTTGTATGCTTATGAAAGTACGGAGCCCTCCGTGTTTATAAGTTATTTTCGATGTTGAGACTTTCGAATCGACGATTGGTTCCATTAAACTTGATCTAGAGTATTTAAAGTATCTAGAAAATAAATTTCTCGATTTTTCGATATCATTTGCCTAATGATCAAAGGGGCTCAAAATCAATAATTTTAATGATAGTGGTAAGCCGTTTGCAAGTCTAATAGTGTAGAAATATCCGAATCACGTAAAAGTTTGATAGAAAATTTTTTATACTATATAAAATAAGATCAATATCTTTGATTTAAAATTTTAATGTCATATCATCATATTTTTGTGAGATTTTTATTTTCAGCCGTTGATTTTGAGCCTTTTTGATCACTAGCCAAATGATATCGAAAAATTGTAAAATTTATTTTTAAAATATTTTAAATACTCTAAATCAAGTCTAACGGAGCCTATCGTAGATTTGAAAGTCCCAATATTAAAAACAACTTATAAGTACGGATACCTCCATACTTATAAAAGCACGCCAACTGCATTATATATATATAGAACTAGGCTACTATGCTATCAATAGCACCAAGTCATTGGTGCTATTAGGTTTTTACCCTTTGGATTAAGAGATCTGTGGTAAGGATGATAGTAAGTCCCTCAGGTTTAGTGGGTGGTTGGAAAAATAGTATGATCTAAAGGATGAAAATAATCAAAGAGATAAATCCAACGGTGAAAAACTTAGTAGCACCAAGTGCTTGGTGCTATTGATAGTATAGTAGCCGGACTCTCTCTCTCTCTCTATATATATATATATATATATATATATATATATATATAGAGAGAGAGAGAGAGAGAGAGAGAGAAAGAGAATCCGGCTACTATACTATCAATATCACAAAACACTTTGTTCTATTAAATTTTCTACCGTTAGATCTATTGTTTTTGACCATTTTCACATCTTAGATCATACTATTTCGCCTATCATCCACTAAATCTTAGCTGATTATTATCATTCTAACCACACATTCCCTCATCAAAGAGTGAAAAACCTAATAGTACTAATTACTTCGTGCTATTAATAGTACAGTATCAAACAAGGTTGTGTTTATCATAGCAAATTGGTCAAATAATATGTACAGAAAACTAGATGCATTCATGCAATAATATTAATTAGACTCTTTGTATGAACACTAGCTTCATTAGTTTGATCCGAAACTTAACTAATTAATGCATGCATTAGGTGGATCTTAGGTCAACCAACTGAAAAAGAAAAATAGGTAGAATAGTGAGACTAATAGATATCCACAACATTAAAATACATGATCACGCGACGATTATTCAATCTTCTACATTATTTACTAACTTTTTTTTGGTTAAGAGACAAATCAACTGCAGAAGTAGGTAAAAGAAAATAACAGATTCTCATAGTTGTAGCAAAGTCAAGAAGAGAAGCCAAACTTAGTTGCAACACTTCTTTCATTCTATACCCATCACTCTCTAGAAATTTCATGGATTGCATATTTGGAACATCATGTCCATCTAAGTCTCATGTAGTTTGAGGTGGATATTTCATCCACCTTTTGAGGTGGATATATTCCACACCATAGATATGTATGATCAAAGGCCATTTACTTCCACGCCATTCATTTCCGGCCAAGGGACATCCCAATTCACAATCCGTAGCGTTAAATATAATCGAGGTTAGTTATTTGCACATTCTAGAAATCAAATTTCGTAATTTTTTTCAACACTATTTATCTAGTGATCAAATGGTCCTAAATATATTCACTTTATATTAGCCATTAAAATTATCAATTTTAAGACCATTTAAATATATATATACTAGATAAATGATATCATATATAAAATCATGAAATTTAGGATCTAAAAAATTCAAATAGCATATATATATAATCAAATTTAACGGTCTCGATCATCAATTCGTATGCCCTATCGATATAAACGACATGAAAATAAACGGGCTATCAACTTTTACAAGTACTCTCCAGCCTAGCTCTGTATATGTATCCTATAGTATAAGTATAATTTAATTCATGGAAATACTTATACATATATATATATATATATATATATATATATTATCCATGAAATAATTAACTAGTACATAGAAACACTCTTTCCTTTCCATTTTTAAAAATTTGTTCAAAGATTTAAATTCAACATATAGATATATCTATATGTATATATATGCACTCTATCAAGCTTAAATATATATATATATATATATATATATATATATATATATATATATATATATATATATATATATATATATATATATATATATTATTCCTATGATAAAGTATTATGAAATAGGTATAATAATTAGTTAATTATCATGGTATTTAAGTGGTGCCTAACAGTTTTGATATGTACATATGAATTATGAAATACTTTTTTTGGGGGGGGGGGCGGGGGGGGGGGGGGGGGGGGGGGGGGGGGGGGGGAGAGAAAGGTAGGTAGTGAGCTATCCGTTTTATTTATTTTTCAGAAATGAAGAATAACTTGAATTTTATGAATTTACAGGCAGATAGTTTGAGGCTGCACACGCTCCACAGGCTTCACCAAATCCTGACAGTCCATCAAGCGGCGCGATGTTTCCTAGCCATCGCGGAGTACTTCCACCGCCTCCGCGCCCTCAGCTCGCTGTGGACCGCTCGACCGAAAAACGATGGGGTGTAGAAAACTAAACCCTAGCTAGCTTGAGACCTCACTTAAAATTTGCTTCAACAAGTTACATGATGGAACAGTTAGTGAAGGGTCATATAAAGGAGATCAAGCTACATCACATCCATTTTAGGGATGTAAATGTGTAGTTATATATAAGAAGGGTATATACTTTCTCACCTTTTTACATGGAGGGAGTTGTGGTCAAGAAAAAATGGTTTAACAGTTAATTAGAGTAACCTTTCTATTTCAAGAGAAAAGATGAGAAAAGGCTAATTAAATTAAGGAGTTTGAAGAAAAGAATTAATGATATTGACAATTAATCTCCCCCCCCTTTTTTTTTTGTTTTGTTTTTCCTCCTATATAAATATATATATATGTATGTGTTAGATTTGTTTAGGGTTTGGAGCTGAAGTTAAGTTGTTGTCCATGACAAAACATTTTGCTTGGAGGATGTTTTTGACCTTAGATTCATTGATTGGTTGAGGTGACAATTTGTGTTGTTTTGTATTTGGACTTGGAAAAGTGATGCATTTCATGGTTAATTTAAGAAGGGGGGTGTGTTTGAAAGATCTCGATGAATGTTTAATTTAAGAAAAATGCTGCTGGTACATTTTAAATGGAGTATACATTTTGCACTCTATTTAATTTAGAATGGAATGAATTTTACTGGTCATTTCGAAGTGACCAGTAAAATTACACCCCATCTTTGAATGGGTGGGATGTATATCATATATTTTTTTCGGAGTTTGATCTTCAAGAGATCTTGATAAATGCTTAATTTAAGAAAAATACTATTTGTACATCCCAAAAAGAGTGTACATCTTATATCCACCAATTTTGGGATGGAATGTAATTTTACCGGTCACTTCGACCGGTAAAATTACATTCCATCCTTGAATACGTGGGGTGTATATTATACATCGAGTGTGTGAATAGCATTGCTCTTAATTTAATGTTAGCTTGCAGTTTACTATGAAGCATGTCACAATGTTGCTCTCTCTCTCTCTCTCTTAAAAAATAGGATTACTTTTTTAAAAAATTCTTGAAATTTCATATTTGATAATTTTGTTTTAGTGAATTTTTAAGTTTTTTAGATTTTTTTGAAATTAAGGTTAAATATATTTATATTGCGCTAAAATCTTGGGATTTGAGTAGGATTTGAATTTCTTATTCTTATTATAAATAGGAGCCAAAACTTGTTATCTCGATGAATGTTTAATTTAAGAAAAATTTTATTTGTACATTTTAAAAATAATATATATCTTATAAAATAAAATAAATTTTATTAATCAATTTGAAGTGATGTGTTAAGTTACACCCCCTTCAAACTTATTGTAAAAGCAAATTTTTGGAGTTCATTATTTTGTTGTTCTCTCTTTCTCTCTCTCTCTCTCTCTTATAAAACATAAGAATATTAATATATTAAAATATAAAAAATACTATTCAAGTTATTTACATGTTGAAATATTTTTATATTTTATATTATAATCAAATAATGAGTGGTTTTCCAAAGTCTTGGTTTAGTGTATAAAGAACAATCTCTGCACCCAAATTTTTTTTTAAAAAAAAAGTACAAAAAAAGAGAAATCTCCTACTTAAAGCTGAAAATGACAACTTTAATTTATATATCAACACAACATATATATATATATATATATATATATATATATATATATATATATATATATATATATATATATATATATATATATATACAATTGCATTAGTTAATTAAACACACCACCCTTCTCCATAATTTAAGCTAGTTTCTTAAGGGAAAACCAATTAGTTAATGATGTAGTTGACTTTTAAAAAGTTTTAAAAAATTTTAAGCCCCATCACAAATGGTAGTAATCCCCACGCAATCGATTAAAATGCGGTACAAAATTTGAGTTTGTTAGGACCAAATCATGTTAATCGACATTTTATAATTTCATAATTAATGCTTAATTAATTGTTTCTATTTGCAAAAATTAATATTATGAACTCTAAGCATGCAAGTCAACTCAGGAATATTGCATTTGCATATTTTTCGCGCAAGCGTTGACAATTATAATAAAGTGAATTAAATGCAATGTTCAATGTGCTTTGGATGGGGTTTATGTTCTATTTTCAAGTATATTTGTAATTGGTTTTTAAATATGCAATCATATTAAATTACTTGTTGTGTAGTGTTTTTGTTAGAGAGATTACCACAACCATGGCCATTTAATTTTTAAAAAAGCAGTAATTATTTTATATAATTTAATAAAATATCAGGATAAGAGATCTTGAGTTCAAATTGGATTTATTAAAAAATCTTGAACCCAAATGTGAGAGAAGGGGAGTGTGTTTGAATATAAAATAGGGTTAATTGCATACGGCTCCCTGTAAACATATCGAATAGCAGATATATTCTTACATAGTTCAACTTTTCATATTTATTCCTTCAAAAGTCCAACGTTATTCATATATATTCCTACCGTCTATCTCTGTTAAAAAAATTTAGTTAACTATAGATTAAATACTTAATCTTGGTGAGATAAATTTACTTTTTTATCCTTTCAGATATTTCTGTATTATTTTTTAAAGTGACATTTTTGAAAATGCAAAACTGTCATTTCACATATAAACTGTTAAAAAATAAACAATAAACTAACGATAATAAACCGAAATGATATATATAAATAACGTTGGACTTTTGAAACAATAAATATGAAAAGTTAAACTTTGTAGGAATATATCTGCTATTCAATATGTTTATAGGAAGTCGTATGCAATTAATCCTATAAAATATATATGAAACACCGTTCTCTACTATTGTTTCGTATAATTTAACAAATTTGGGCTTTATTTCCGAAAGCTCGGCCCAATTCCATGTCTAATTGGACCAATTTTGATCACAAACAACAGCCCAACCACATTTCGGCAAAGTTTCTAAACAGAAAAGGAAAGAAAATGGCAGGGCTATTAACTCAGCAAATGGTAAATTCACTGCATATCACCCACAAGTAAAAGGAATGAAATAAAATAGAGATTTTCAATGCAGAATATACATCAGCAAAGTATACATTCACTTAATTGCAGGAGAATCTGGAACACACATATTCAAGAAACTAAGCCTTTTGCTGTTTCGACCGATGATTTGGCGTCTAACTAATTGCTGGTTCGAAGACTCTCTGTGGATCCATTATTGTAGATACTCGAAATCTTCGGTTAGTCCCACCTGCATTGTCGAACAGATTGCATCGAATTAAAAATAGCGGGATGTAATTTCTTATTTTGTTTATTCAAAACAAAAGGGAGTTTCTAATCCATAAGATCAGCAGAACTAAATCTTCATGAGAATGAAGGCCAACGCTATAAAGACGAACAAAATGAGATAATGCTAATAAGTAATCTGTTTTGATACTGATTGATATATTTTCTGTTCTTTATCGTGCAGCGAATGAGTACTTTGATAGGTAGAGCAGAATGAATATTTAAGATTTCACCGTTCATAGGTCGCCTTATGCTAAAAAAAGTCTTGGAACTATATTAATCTTGCTGTAGTTCTACCCTCGAATTGTCTTTTATTTATCTTCACAAGGTGTAAATGGACCCGAAAATCACCTCGGTGTCGCTCCAAGCATATAAGCAGAGTCAAAGCATTAAATGAAAAGAAACAGGGTACAAGATATTATGATGGACACAGTTCAAGTAAAACTTTGAGTATGTTATTGATGTTAGAATTTGTGAAGAAAATATCATATGAAAAGCCTCATCGCTAATTATTTACTTTAATAATCTCGAGACAGAAATAACCGCGCCGAGATGAGATAAGACCAAATGAAGCATCAAGAAATTTGCACAAAGAGAGAGAAAATCTATCACTTTTTTAAAACAATAGATTTGTCTATGTGCATGTCCTCGGTTTGAAAAGAGCATATATATACACATTAGCGCGGGTAAGGTGAGAAGGAAGGAATTGTCTACCTCCTTGTACATGTTTTCAAGTTGCTCTTTAGCTTGCGGAAAGGTGGTTGAACACCATTGCTGTAGGGTGAAAATGTTGTCTGAAATGTCGAAAGAGAAGCTTCAGCTCAACATAACATAAAAGACAAAAGGCAGATAGAAAAGTCTGCTATATAAGTGTTGTCAAGGAAGAAAGAAACCTGTCCATCTGTTAGCCGCCGAATGGGCAGCCTCGATTGCATTTTCTGTCAATCAAAAATATATATAAAAAAGAAAACCCTAGATTTAGAGAGCTACACAAATGGGTTCCTCCATGAAGAAATTAAAGGGCAACCAAAAGTGAGGCACAAAATACATATTCAGAAGCAAACAGCTACTGTCACTGCAATAATGTGCAACAAGTGAAAGATAGACAAGCAATAAAAGATATAAACAACAGATGCCTTACTCATTGCTTCTAGTGCGGCAGGGTCATTGTCAGCATAGCAGGCCAGTTCTTCCTATAAAGCAACATTGTTTTCAAGTTTAATAAAGTTTAACACTTTCAAAGGCGGAGGATAGTGAATGTATAGCTAGTTACCTTCAGCTTCTTATATTGTAATTCGGCAGCCTTTAGCTCCTCCAAGGCAGCCTCTCTCTCATCCTACAAAATGCATAAACAGAAATTTGGGTCTACAGTCTTATGAATACCCTGTAGAATTAATACAAATTGCAACTTCAGATATCCGCCAAGTAGACTTACAGATTCCTCCCTGCCTTTCTTCAAGTTGTCCCTCTGTTCAATGAGTTCCTTGAATCTCTTCCTGCTGCTGGAAAGATCAGATTCCAGCTTGTTGGAAGCGCTCCTCAACTTCAAAGAAATGCAAAAGGATGAATAAGACCTCTAAAATGGAAAAGAGACATCAATGTTCAAATTTTAAAAATTTGAAAGTAATACCTGATTTCCAGCACAACTAGGGAGACTCCAAAAGTAGACCTGCAAGTTAATTCTAGTGAGTTTTGCAACATGATAAAACAAAAGAACATTAAAAGGAAAAAGGCTACCGGTGAATGATCATACACACTATATTTTGTACCTTAAGAAATTTGAATTAAAAAGCTTCCATGTGATGGTTCAATAGAGAAGAATAAACTAGTCAAATAATCAGAATTAAACAATACGGCATAAACTAATGTTCGTAGGAGTAGCAACATTGATCATATGCTGTCAAAAGAAATAGTAGAGATGCAGATTGAGCACAATAAAAATAAAGCTATACTCACAGAAGTGCCTATTTTATCCTTCAAAACAAGGTCATCATCCACTAAACTCTGGACAACATCCTTGACGGACTGGCTAATCACACCTTTCTTCGGCCCCAGTTTCTCCAACTCTTTAAGCTGAATTAAAGAAGAAAGAGGCATGTTTGTATTTGCACGTGAAGCAGATCAAAGAAACAATATCTATCTTTTCAGATTGTAGAGAAGCAATATCTTAAATATGTGATATAACATATGAATAATCCAGTACATATTATGATATTAAATAATGGAGGAGAGACAACCCTAAATTTAGTTAAGAGGTCAACCGTAAAAAGTTTCTTTTGAGTGAGAAGAAAACCCTTACTATGTCACTAATGGTTAAAAATAAAAATAAAATTTTAAAAGAAGATTGAAGACATTAATTTTATTCTTTTATTTATACCTGCAAGTGCTATGCTCACGTTTAGAGTTAAGTTTGTATTCAAGGGTGCACAAAAATAGAACGACTACTAGTCCCAAGCATTAAAAGTCTTCTATAATCAATCCTGCTTCTCCAACCAGTTCAGTTTTTGGTAAGATTCTATGTTAAATCAACTTAGTAATGTCTTCCAGCTATTTCTTCTAATGCTAATTTTGGTCTTTCTGCCCTCTTTGAGCACCTTCTAGTTGAATTAACTCATCTCGTTCTGCTGTGCATTATCTGAGCTCTGTTCGCAATTTCGCATAATTTTTATGCAACTTTTCTTCATTAAGGACTTCATCTAATTTGTGTTCTAGATAGAATCATTCTTTTACAACTTTTGTAGTGACCCTACATTATTCACTCAACATCCTCATCTTAGTTTCACACCTTTTTTGGCATACAGTGCTTTCCTAGTTGCTCAATTTCTGATCCATAAAACATCACTAGTCTTAATCCTGCCTTATAAATTTCCCTTTCACCCTTCGAGGTATAAGACAATCACAACAATTACAAGAGCAAACCTCCGTTACCTGTCCTAATCTAATTATATGCATGACGTTCTAGTCAATTTATCTTTCTTATTAAACAACAAAAAGAACCAGATTATGCAATAATGAAAATGAACAATTGACAAAAATACTTGCCCAACACGTACGACCACTCTTTGAGGGAACCATATCATGGAGCACGATAAATCGAAGATAGCAAAAGAAAGTACTTCTTAACCACTAAGGATAAATATTTTATCCATCTTGATGTCTCTATTTGCGACTATTATATTCCATACGCATATTTTCCCTGTTTCTAGTGTACTAGTCTCAATTTCATATCAGCTGCAGTAACTTTGGATAGCCAAAGATCTCAATTGTGCAAGAAAAACAACATGACAAGTAGCTTCCATAAGGAGTTGAAGAGCTAATTTAGTAAATTTACTAACATTAGTTTCCAGGGAAACGCAGTGATCTAAGACAATTTGCAAACAAGCAGTTCATTACACAAACATTTCTACGATGAAGAACAAGAATTTGCAAGATATTGCCTATAGCTTTTTACTGGTGTTAACTTCAATATAATAACACCCTTTTTCTTGTCATAGAAATAGCTAACTATATGCACATCACAAGCATTTGAAGCGGTGCTACTAGACATAAAATAGGATAGGTTAGATTAACCTATTGTATCAAAACCAAGAATGCAAATTACTACATTTTAAAAAAGCAATAAGATTAAGAAATAATCAACTGGAGAACTCACGAGAAAGAAGTCCTGAGACTCGTAAAATATTTGAAGCATATGTTCACGTTTCTCCTCCAAGGAAAGACCTCTTTTCTTCGACTATGCAAAGAGGTAGAGCTATCAGTTCCACATAACACAGAGGACACAGAACAAAGTGACAAACTGGAGATAAAAGACCAGGTGCTAGTAACATGAAGCAGCAAAAAATATACAGCACTTAAACCTACAAGAATACTATTTTATTTCTTTTGATGGAAAAATTCCAAATAACTAGACATAAATGTTGTCGAACTTCATATTATATCAGCTAATGGATGTTTTCCTACATTTCCTTCAGAAGAAATATGAACAACGTTTTCAATGATAAAAATACTGATACTGAAGATGAGATAACATTAGAAAAATAACTCGGCGCATACAATCTACGTAACGATCAGACTCACTAGCAATAATAACTCGCCAGCCCAAAATGCTTAAATCCAGTTATTATTACTAGCGTGCGTGACTTCATATATTCCCAATCACCAATCAAAATCTACCAGTGTGCGTGGCTTCATATATTCCAAATCAGAATCTCAATCTCATCCGATATGGAACTATCAGGGTGTTACAATCTAAGCTCCCTCTTATAAAATGTTTAGATCTTTGTACGAAATTCCACACTAAAGAGTTCACAAGTTTGCAAAATATGTAAGATTGACCAATGCAAACATCACACGAATATCACGTGGAAGAAAATACGCTAAGTAATAAAAATTCCATTACTTTCTATGAGTGTTTCACTAATGAAGTAGCTCTGTGACAATGCATCCTGCTAAAACAACCATACTGTGTCGAAAACGAGCTATGTCGATCAAAAGATATCACTTGATGGATCCATTGAACATGTAAAAAACCACAAAAAAAAAAAGAAAACAAAAAAATCAATCAATCAAGTTGTTCTCTTTTGTTCACAGGTAGGATTACAGGAATCCAACATAACACGCACAAATGATGGTAACGTATCAGCACCCAAATTACATTAAATTTTTTTGCTATATAGTGCGCACTCAGATCGACAAGTGATCCACCTCCCAACAATTTCGGAAACAGTAATTACCATCAAACGACCCTGAAGCTCACATCTAAAGGAACCCTTCACCACCGGATTCAGAAAAACCCAAATGATCTGAATCGATCGAAAGTGTATAACCGACGCTGAGAGTAAGAAATTCTAGGTTAGGAACTACAGAATCGGATGCCGCTCATCGATCTAGATTCACAAAGCAAACTCGTAATCCACACCTGCTTGAACACAAACCCTACTTCCCCATGAGAGAGAGAGAGAGAGAGAGAGAGAGAGAGAGAGAGATTACCATTTGGGAACACGACGATGAGAGTGGTGAGGGAGAGAGGGTTTTGGCGGGTTTTTTTTTTACTTAATTTAGGAGGGCCCACCAGTGTCTTGGAGTGGAATCTTCGAGAAGTTTTTTGGGGCCGGAGTCGGGTTCGGGCTTGATTGATTCGGGTTCGGGCTTGATTGATATTTTGGCCTATTTTCGTATTGCGTGGCTGAGTGTGTGTATATGTTTCGACTGATCTCCGGCACACGGCCAAATCAAGTCATGTACTTTCGTTTCTAATTCACGTTTTTATATTATCATGATTTTTTGTGTGTCTTTTTTTCAATACTCGGCCGATAATTTACAGAGTTGTGCCTCAGAACGATTTTGACTAACTTGTTCGTGCAAGTGATGGATGAGCGCTGCATAAATTTTTCGTCAAGAAGTGGTCCCTCACTCCCGTCGAACCACGAGTGCGAAAATTTGAAGTAGGGCTCACAATCCAGCTCTTTGTTTATCAAAAGGAGAGCTTGATGGTCAAACACGAGCTAAATTTATCGACTCGAAACTTTAACAAGTCAAACACAAGATAAAGCCAGTTAACTCGTATTTGACTCGATATAACTTAAATATATATAATTATTATATTAAAATTTTAAAATTATATATATTTTTTACAGTTTTTCATTTAGTATTAAAGCTAATAATTTAACTTGCTGTTCGCAAGCCAAATTCAGCCCGTAATAAACAAGTTGAACACGAGTTGAATTTCTCAACTCGATATTTTAACGAGCCAGGCAACCTCACAGAATAGATGCAGAGAGTGATACGATCCATGCGAATCAACCCTTTCATGCTTTAAAAATATCTACAAAAATTTAAAAACTTCAAGTCATAATATATACTTTTTTGTTTTTCGATGGATCGCAAAAATTATAAAGAGGATTCATTCAACAACAAGAAGAAAAAGATCATGAAAATTTCAAAAACTACTCCATTAACTCAACAAGAAGTTTAAGTTTTTAATCTCTAGGAGTTAATTTGAACAAATAAAAATATTCAAAAAGTAACGATTCCAGATTTGCAGCATCATATTATTATGTAGACAATAATAATTATAAAGATACATCCCAGTAGACTCATACTTTTCTCACCAGATAATTACAGGTATACATACCCCTTCAAAAGAGTCAAAATCCAAAAAAAAATCACTTATAACCTTGCAAAACCTCCTATTTTTATTTTCTTTGTACAAAATTAACATTTCCACCAGGTAGAATTGGGATATTTCCCCTCTTATTATTTAGGTACAACTGTATTTTTCAGAAGTACATATAAAGAAAAATAGAAAAATATTTTTTTGTATACTTCAAAACGACAATATATTAGAATAAAGAACTCCCTCACCTATAGGCTATTCTAAAATAGCTCCCTCAACTTTAATTTTTTTTTAATTTGATATTTTTTTAAGGGACAATTGCTTATGCACCTCCTAAACATTCGTGATATTAACTATTTTCTTTTCGTATTTTTAATTTTTTCAAATATATCCTAAAATTAGATTCGGTTAATAAACTATTAAAAACCGTTCATATCTCTATTAAATTACTATTTTACTCTTTCAAATATACTCTTCTATTATCACTATTTTTTTTTTTATTCCTAAATTAGAGGCAATAAAAATATTTTATTTTTTTATCTTTTCAAATATATTTTTGTATTGTCACCAATTTTTTTTTTTTATTTATCCTCAAGTTAAGACTAAAATAGATATTTTAATTTTTTTTAACTTTAGTAAAAATTTAATCAGAATATATTCGGAAATAACTTAAAAGGTAAAAAAAAAAAAAAAGAAAAAAAAGAAAAAAAAGAATTGAGGGATCCATGTCAAAATACTGCATAGTTGAGGGGAGGGTCTCAGTACATTTTTGAGCAATACTATTTTGGGTGTACTATATACATTTCATCCATCTTACACTGGAGACTTAATTATTAATCATTTCGAAATGATCAATAAAATTTATATTATTCTATAATATTTTGAATATATAAGAAGCATTTTTTTTATTTTTAATTATCTGTTAGAGGTTGAAGTGGCAAGGGTGCCGACGCAAATAGATGGTGTTTCCAGGGGTGTATTCGTAAAAAAAGGGACCTGCGTCGGCGCCTCTTCCTCTCCTACAACCAGCTACCCGGGAGCGAGATGTTCTGGAACCTGAACGACGAGTCCCCGACCGAGTCCTTCTCCAACCCTAACCCTAACCCTAACCCTAACCCTAATCCGCTCTCCTCCTCGTCCTCCTCCTCCTCCTCCTCCTCCGGCGCCGCCGCAGATGGTGGCGGCGGAGCCGCGGCGGCGGCGTCGGCAGCCCAGAGGAGGAAGTGGAGGCGGATGGGGCGGAGGGCGTGGCGGTGGAGGGAGAGCTTCTGGCTGAGGGAGACAGTGTCGAAGCACTTGATCTCCCCGCACGTCGACGCCGTCCACGGAAGCACTTTCTCACCCCCCACCCGCGATATCACCAGCAGCTTCGACGCGGCCCGCGCTTCCCGGAAAAGCTCCCGGAGCCCCGACCTCGCCGCCGCCCCGCTGCTCTCCTCCTCCGCCACCGACGACACGTAGATGAAGCCCTAGCATTGATATTTCAAATTTTAATATACGAGAGAGTAATGCTAACTACACTCCCATGAAAAGGCCGTAAATGCGTGTACCTCGTCGGTGCGGCTGATGGCGAAGCCGAGCCTGGTGTCGCCCTGCTGCAGCTTGATCTCCAGCTCGATCTCGCCCGCAACGGGCGCGTACCACAGCCGCACCGCCCGCACCACCCCGATGTCGACCCCGTGGTAGTCCTCGAACCCGTAGAGGCTAACGTTCGCCAGATCGGCCAGCGATCCCATGTTCACCGTCGACGACGCGGTCTCTCCGGAGATCTACAACCAACAAAAGAACAAGAAGCAACTTAACTACAGCCATGTTCATATATCAGCATTTGATTGATTCGGCAATATGTTTACGTTTGGAAGATCATACATGAATCACACATTAGAATGAGGGATCAGAGGATCAATAATTTACCTTTGTGAGCAGAGCCTCAGTTTGAACATTCATGAACACGATGGGCACGCCGGACGCCTGCGACGCCGTGAGCCACGTATCGGCCCGCGCCAGCGTATCCTCCAGCGAGTTGTAGCGTGGAGCAGATGCATCAGAAGCTTTCGGGAGGAGCAGCAGCGAGAGGAAGCTGCTGGAACCAGGCAGAGGCAGAAGCTCCTTCATCTTCTTCTCCCAAAGATACGGCTCGTTCGCATACTGGATCTTCGCAGTCCGCAGCGCGAGAAGCACCTTCCAGCTCTTGGAACCTTTTTTTTCGCAGGAAAAAATGGTATTAATGCGATGAGTTGGTCATTAGAACAATTAACAACTAGTTTAATCCAGTTGTAGTTGACTAATAAGCAATTAGTTATTAACAATTAACTAATAAAGGTTAATTATTATACTTGCTTGGATCTGAGAATTTGGGATTCCATGATGCGTGTTCAAACTATTGTTATTGTTTTGTGATGAGATGGGGCATTACGAAAATTGTGAAGGTTTCATGTAAGGGATTAGTTTAATTTGGGCACAAACACAAAGTAAATAATTGGTTTTGGATACTCTCATTACAAACATCGAGCCAAATTGCTATTAATTTTTTGTAGAATAAAAATGTAGGAAGCTAGGCTGAAATGTTGGATTTAATTTTTGTTTTTTTGTTTTTTTTTTTTTTTTCTATCATGGCATAACAAATAAATTTATAATTATATTACGAACTATCTAATTTAATAAAATAAGTAAATGATTTAATATAAACTTTTGGGTATGGCATTTTAATTGATAGAAATTCAGTACAAGTCTAATTAGAGTTTATGAGATCATAATTAGACGTAGTATATAAAAAATATAATAAAATTGTGCTTCCTGAATCGGATTCCTGCCGTCGTTTGTCCTTTCCCATTCAGAGCAAATTAATTAGACGACGAATTCAGACTTGGAAGCACTCAATCAGAGACGATTTTAGTGTAGGTGTTTGAGAGACGCTAAGATCTGAGAACGTGTTTCATCATATATGAATTTCGGTAAGTATTTATAATGTTTTCAAATAAATTGAAAATTATCTAACAATTTATATGTGTTTTTTGAATTATTTTGTATTAATTTGCATAAGAATCTAACATGAAATACTATCGGTAGCAAATGGGCTCTGTTGCTATCCATTTGTTTTCGATGATGGAGCTTTCAAAATGACAATCGACACCATTAAATATGATTTAGACTATTTAAACTATATAAAAATTAAATTTCATATTCTTTCATATACTTTTTTTGTCCATCAAATTGACATAAAAATGAACGACTGAAAATGAATATTTTTCAGAAAGAAATGATAAGAGATTTGTAATCAAGATAAAGAGAGTATAGATCTTGTTTTAAATAGTTTAAATAATTTCTAACCAAAATTTAATTAATTTAATTTTTTTTATATCATTAAACGAGCAAAAAAATTATATCTGCGATTAAAATTATAAATTTTGAAACCCTTTGATCATTAGATCAATGACATTGAAAAAATTTAAAATTTAATTTATGAATATTTTTAGTAATTTAAATCATATCATCATAAATAAATGAATGATAACGAGCTCGTTTGCTAGTGATAGCATTCCACCCCGACTCCAAACATAGGATGGTAGAAAAATGCAGTAATGATTAAATTAACAGCTAATGTGTATGCATGGCACATCAAAAATACAGGTAAAAACATACAAAACTTATATAAACTACGGATCATTAATTTTAATTTGTTTGATTTGAAACGATCAACGGTATTTTGGTCTTAAAATTTGAATGCGTTGTTTATATTTACGGATTCGGTTATTAGTATACTAAATATAATTTTCGTAATTATAAGTTTATAAAGTAAATACTTAGTTTATATTTTGAAATTAAAATACCGTTGACCGATTCAAATTAAATAAATTAAAATATTTTATACATTTATACTAAAATAAGAAATACGGAAAAATATAAAAAGTACAAAAAACCAGCCACATTATTCAAAGGAAAAACCCTAATAAACTGCCGATCTAAAATATTTAAGTTTAGTTATTATTAATAGCGTGTCTGATCTTTTATATTTTTAATCTAATTTTTTTTTTAGCAGACGTGGAACTATTGGTACGATACAGATTCCTCCGTTTAGACCATAAAGATCGTTACAAATGATACCAAAATTTATTTTCTATCCGATGTGAAATTATTGAGATGCTACAAAAATAATTTTCACAACCATCTGATACATCTATAAACACATCTACAAATCGTGCAATTTTCGACACTGAATCGCATCTCTTACTTCAGTCACCACGACGAAGGATCGATGAATTTATAATTTTTTATGTTGTATTAGACAATATTTTCTCCCTAATAAAACTGAACTAAAAGTATACTGCAACATGATGTAAATCTAAATTTGTAGAGGGGTTTATCTGCAAAAAAAAAAAGTTTAATTTTTTTTTATTATTGATTTCTCCTTAACTTCTAATTCTCTTTTAAACTTGAAAATTTTGTTGAATTAATGATTCTATTAGTATTAGCAGGTTCAATTTTAAACTTCAATTTGTTTGATTAAAAACATTCAATTTGCCAAAAATTAAAAGATAAAAAAATGTATTAACATAAAAAAAAAAACAAAAAATTAGAGTTAAGGGGGGTTATATTTTAGAATCAAGTAATTTTGGCCCAATAAATTTAAAATATGTTCATCAAATTTAATAGATTATATATATAAACTACTTTATAGCGAATAAAACTAAATTTAAATTTAATAACATTTTAAATTTAAATTAACTCTATAAAATCTCGATTCAAAAAAATTGGGATGCGCCATGGGTACGTACCGTCGAGCTCGACGCTGCAGCGATCGGAGGAGCGATCGTCGTCGTGGCTCCTCCTGCGGTGGCGCCGCCCCGTCGGAGGCAGCGCCGCCGCCGCCGCCGCCGCCGCCGACGACGACGACGACTCCGACTCGTCCCCGCCGCCCCACGCGGTGACGCGCGCCGTCGAAGCGTCGGCGCGCTTGAACGCCGCCTTGAGCAGCTTCTGCACGCCGCGCTTCCCCCCGCCCTTCGCCGCCGCAGCATCAGGTACCTCCTCTCGATCCATTCGCATCCTAGATTCTACGAATCCGATGCGAAATTTTTGGGGGAAATTGAGAAAATCGGCCTCCGATCACGAGAATCGAGCTCTAAATTTAGAATCGAAGCAACTCCAAACCAACTAATTAGGGTTTTCCCTCTTCTAGTTTCTTCGTCGTCGTATTCATCGTAGTCGCCACGGAAGAGGGTGATGCTAGGTTTTCCCTCTTCACTTTCACTTTCAAGTGACGTGGAATATATTTATATATGGATTTTGTTAGGTGTACACTTCCTCAGGGTGACGAGCGAAATTTATCCCATTGGGGTGTAAGATACACCTTAAAAAAATGTATACTTATATATTCTTTTTATATATACTCCATCATTAATGTCTTTAAATTTAAAAATATAACGCTAAAATAAAAATTATTTTTAAAATTTAATAAATAATTAAAAAATAATATATTTTAACTGATAAAAATAATTTAAAAAATAAATTTAACGATTAAAAATTTAGTAGTAGCGTTACGTATGTTTAAGTACTATATAACATAATAACTAGTTCAATACCCCGCGCTTCGCTGCGGAAATTATAGTATAATGAACCATAAATTGATGATTTAAGAGAAAATCTAATATTATATATATTAAGTAAGGCACAGCAATATTATATTAGATAATGTATTACACAGAGAGCAGGAATTTAAACATAATGTCTTACTTTAAAAATATCAATATAACAGTAACTATTCAATAAGTAGGTAAACTACATGGAGGACAGTTGGTAGTTCTGCATTTATCCTATTCGTTAGATGTATTTGCTTCATCAAACCTACAATAATAATAAAAAAACAAATTATACTTATATTCTATAATAGATAAATAAATAAATTAGACTCATATTCTATAATATATTAGATATTAGATATCTTACGTAAGTCGACGTTTCTTCGAATCCTGAGCAGATTGGCCCGAACTGTTCATAAAAATATTTATACATGTTAAAAATTTAAATAAAGAAACATATTCGTACAAAAATATATAAAATATTCCTTAATATAAAATGATAATAAGACTACCTGGAAGAGATTTCGATGTCCGGTGATATTTCTGTAAATATATCTTTGTTTAGTTTCTTCTTAGTTGTAGGGGACTGCTCTTGTTCTTCACATTTAATAACAAAAGTTTGGTCCATATGAGTCTTTCCTTTTGTATTACAGTTTAGCGAGAAAGTTTTTGTTACTTTAAAAGACGGAGTATTGGATCTAAATTTCACTGCGTCAGGTATAATTTGGAAAACATGCTCTTGTCCAATAATAGACTTAATTGGAGGAGAAAGCACAAACTGATCCGCCCCTGGAGATGTTGCTAAAATTTGTGCTGGAATACGAATAAGGTCTTGGGCTACCTTCCCAAATATAGTGAAATTCGTAGAACCACTTGAATCTTCAACAACAGTATGTAACTTGTACCTGAGATGAGGGACATAAAAAATATTTTTTCTCAAATAACACCTATTATTATTATAATTATTATGACTATAATGTTACAAAAATTTCTTACCATGGCATACAACCTTGATCATTTTCATTACAATTGGAGCAATAGAAAGTATCATCGTATGTTTTCACAGATGCTTTGCACTTATTACATGCCTTGTACCACCAACCAAATGACGTATCAATTTCAACAATTTTTGCTTTACAGGTGAACTTCACGTTCTATCAATTGTCAAAAAACAAATAAATAAATAAATAAATAAAATAAAATATATAAGTATATGAGCGGGAAATAAGAAATATTTAATATTTTATAAATAATTTTACCTCTAAAATAGAAAGATCCAAATCAAGCAATGCGGCGACATTTTTTCGATTTAAAGACATTTCTTCTTCAGGACTCATAATTTGTTCATGACTCGTGTCGATTCGCTCAATTGATTTATTCACCACTTGTAAACTGCATGTGGTAATTCATAAATTAGTGAAAAATACTAATTAGTTAATATTAATATTTAATTATTATTAATAAAAGGATGAAGTGGCAAACCTTTGTAACATGTTGGTAACTTCTGGAATTTCCAAATCAAGGTAAATTTTTGAAGCTGAGCACGATGATAGGTAAATATTTTCTGTACATATTGAGCAACATATAGGATTAGTGTTAAGTATATACTAAGTAAATATATATATATATATATATATATATATATATATATATATATATATATATATATATATATATATATATATATATATATATATATATATATATATATATATATATATATATATATATATATATATGTAACATATGGAGATATATTGGTTTGGAAAAGTAAATATTAACCTCTAAATGAGCGAACAGTCATTCCAGCAAGGGCTATCACAACTGGCTTGTTTCCTTCTCTTTCTTTTTCCAAAATGTAAGTATTATCAAAATCCAAAGCAAACTTATCCCATAATGTAACAGATAAGTCATTTCTCCTGGGAAAAAAAAAAAAGGAAAAAAAGTTTATGTAGGTGTGGGAATATATTTATGTATATTATAAAGCATACAATATGAAGAATAAAACACTCACTCTAAATCTTGAATTTGTAAATTTCTAATCGGTGTAAGTGTTTGTCCGACGTATTTGTGTGTGACGTCACTAATAGATGTAACTTGTCCGAAAACATCTTCAAAATAAAGAGTACTACTGTTACCATATGAAAGGACTACAAATAAGGAAAAACTTTTTTAGAGAACAAACATGTAATTGTATAAATAAATAATACCTGTGAGAACAGCATCATTAAATCTTTGTTTTTCAACCTGAGAAAAATCTAAGAAATTAAAACTATATAATGGTATTTTTTCGTTATCTTCTTCGACCAAGATTAGGGAGGTCCATTTATTAATTTGAACCATATAATCACGATCAACAGCAGCATATTTTTTCTTACTGGGAACAACATTGAATTTTTCTATTAGATAAATCTTTCCTTCAGTTATCTGATATTTAATTTCCTCCGCATCTTGCTTCCGAATTGTTCCTTGTAAGGAATATCCCTGGTAAAAAAATATATTTAATCAATTAGATAATAATTGAATGATTAAATATAGTATAAAAAAAATAGAACAGAAAATAGATATTTTATAAAAAACAGAATATTTTTACCTTTTCATCTACCAGAAGACATTCAAGACTAAATATATCTCCTTTCAAAAATGGCGCAGTTGATTCCCAGATTCGACATATTCTTACCTTCAGCTTGCATTTTTTCTGTTGTAATGATAATTTGGATAATAACGTGTATTCCATTGTTATATAAAACCTGGAAGTCAAGTATTTGAATATTATATTATATATCAAGTAAGAAAATACTACGAATTTTTAGATTTGTAAGCTACGTAAATGGATATTATATTGCATACCAAGTAAAAAAAGATTACAAATCTTCGAATATTTCGTGGTAAACAATATTTCTTGTATATCCTTCAGGCTCATTATCTTTATTTTTTATAAAGATTCGCAATCCTTCTCGAGAAGTAACTCTTGAAATTGCTACATAAAGCTGACCATGAGAGAAAACAGGTTGCGATAAATAGAGTCCAACCTTCTCCAACGTTTGTCCTTGGCTTTTATTAATTGTCATTGCATAGCTTAAACGAATCGGGAACTGTCGTCTTTTCAAAATAAATGGCCACTTTGAATCAGTGACATTAATGATAATGCGAGGGATGTAAACTTTTTCGCCAATATGATTGCCAGTGAAAATTTGTGCTTCAATAATTCTCGAAGAAAGTTGAGTCACCAACAATCGTGTACCATTACAAAGTCCAGAACTTTGGTTAATATTTCGAAGTAACATTACTGGAGTCCCTATTTTTAATCTTAATTCATGGTGAGGTACTCCATTAAATTTTAAAGAATTCAAGAATTCCATTGGATAAAGTATGTCATTATCTTCAGCATTTCCGGATGAAGTACATACTGAATCTGAGCTCAAGTATATTTGCTCTTCACCTGGTACTAAGGAAAGTACATATTTATTAATCTCATCAACAATTTCATTTATCGGTGTAACAATGGCTCTATCTCTCAGGTAGGATGGTTTCCTAAAATTTTCTTCAATATTATCGTATACTTCCTGAACAATACTCTCAATTCCGTTATTAATATTTCCTATAAGCAAATCATCAGGAATTTTTATCCAAGTTGCTTCTTCTTCTCCATCTAATTTAATAGCATGGATCTTGCCATCACCAATATCTAATACCCATTTGCTAAATTCCGCTAATGATGAAGTACTTGATTCATTTGCAGAAGGACCATGTAACAATCTCATATTTGTTTGTAGGCGGAAGATTTTACACTTACTCCATATGTAAGATTTTGTAAGAGATGCATTAATAATATCATGTCGAGTACCTCCTACAACAACTGGAAGTATTTGTCTGAAATCTCCTCCCAAAAGAATAGTCTTCCCTCCAAAATTTTTGTGACTGCCTGATGTATTATCTGATTCCAAAATATCCTTTAGTGATTTATCTAAAGCCTCAAAACAATACCTGTGATTCATAGGTGCTTCATCCCAAATAATCAAGCTAGCATAGGCTACCAATTTTGCAAGCTGTGTACCTTTTTTAATTTCACAAATTGAACTATCATTAATTTTAATAGGTATCTTAAACCTCGAGTGTGCCGTACGACCACCTGGTAACAAAAGTGATGCTATTCCTGAAGAAGCGACAGCTAAGACTATCTTTCCTTCTGACCGTAGTTTTGAAATAATAGTTTTCCAAAGATAAGTTTTCCCTGTTCCACCATGCCCATAGACAAATATTAAGTCTCCAATATTTTCATATATTGAAACCAAAACAGCATTATATATCTTCCTTTGTTCATCGTTTAATCCGCTAAACAATTTTGTATGCTCTTGTCTTAAATCATCGATGTTGTAATTTGTTTCTTCTCTGAGCAGTCTATTGTGAAACTGGTCAAGAAATAATCTATTTGGCATAGGTAGCTTGAAATGATCAAGAGAGCTTCCATTCTTATTGAACAAAATCTCAAGTTCAAATAAGACATGATTTTGGAGTTCTATTTCAGATACTCTAATATTTTGAACCCCAAGAATATCCTTCAATTTGTGTAAAATATCATCAGCTAGTAGCTGCCAAAATTCATTCCACAAGTTTATTGGATTCGAAACTTCACAAAACATGACTAAGGTAACGAATAATTCTCTTAGTTGACCTGAAGAAGACCAAAATGATGCCTCTTTTAATGCTTCTTGCCACTCTTTGTCATTACCAAGTAGCCCAAGAGCATCACATGCGGATCGAAATGTTTCATGAACAATACCATTGACAGTTCTAATCTGTTCATAATTTGTAGGACCTTTGATAATATTTAAAAGCATTCGTAGAAAGTAAAGTTCTCCTGCACTTGGATGAACATAAACAATCCTACCTATACGATTTCCTTGTTTTCGATTTGACCAAAACTTCTCTGTTGAATGCCAAACCCATTTAGTTGGAAATTGTTCATATGTGAGTTCACGAGCATTCTCATTGGTTAGATTTGTTTCCATCCATGCTGTGAACATTGTTTTTCCAATATCAGGACGCTTCAACAAATTTTCCAAATTTTCGTCGTCACGATATGTTATATTATTCATCATCGGTAGGTGAACACTTAATCTTTCAACAGATGGTTGCCTAAAGTGAATATCAAAATCAAATATCCTCCAAATAGCCTCATATGCTGATAAATATCGGCAATCAAGATATTGTTTGATTTCGTCAATTTCTTTATAACGTCCAGTAGAAGAAGACATATCAGTATCAGTATTAACATTATTTTCTATAATAACTGCTGATCGATCCGGACCTTTGTTAATATATTTGAATAAATACTTTACCAACCTTGATTTATTACACCATTCAACATTAATATGCGCATAATATTTCATAAGTAATGTTAAATTATATGGGACGACAAATCTGTTGTCGAGTTCAATTCCATTTTTGAGAACTGTTCTCTGATTATTCCTTCTCCTATATATTGGGTAGCCATCATCGTTGATAATTGTCTCATTGTTGTATTCCTTTGGAAAATGTTTTGAGCAATAACCTTTTATCATACAGGGTGCTCCTACTTTTGCAAGTCCACATGGACCATGGATCATAAATTTTTCAACAACTGCATATCCATTTGGATCAGTAACCTTATCAGGTATCTCAGCTGAAATGATTGAATCAATTTCAACATTCGTTAAATACTTATGATTGTCATCCAACCATACTAATATGTGTACATGTGGAAGTCCTCTTTTTTGAAATTCCACTGTGTATAATTCTGCATCAAAATGTATGAAAAATAAAGTAAAAAATTAGAAAGCTATAAACTAAAAATAAATATACTATTTGTCTTTTGATTTTGTAGATAGTTTATTCACAGTTACATACCAGCTATAGACCGACCAAAGAAATGACCTTTTTTAATATCAGCCATAATGGATGCCAATTTCATCTTGAATACTCTACTAACAATATCAGGTCTATCTTCAGATCGTTGACCTGAAATAAAATTTAGGGCATCTCGTATTTCCTGCCATTGCGCATTGCATGTAAATGTAATAAATAAGTCAGGAGGGCCACAATGTTTACATATTGCAATAGCATCTTGATAATTTTGGATCATATAACGCGGGCCAGCTGTGAAACTTGAGGGCAGTATAATTCTTTTTCCAATAGCATTACCATCAACATCACCTTGAACAACTGCATCTTTTATACCTTGATATATTTCAGATCGCAAGTTTGGTTGATTCTTTCTGATATAACCAAGTCTTTCTTCTTCAACACATGAGAATGCATCAACTATATACTGTTGGAACAGTCTACCTCCACGTATTAGTGTTTTCCCTTCGTGTAATCTATTTTGGATTCTATATGCATAAAACTCACGCATTGTAATGCATTTTCTTGAGTTTGTTTTCCTGCGTGACTGTCGACTACATTGAATGCCTAATCTAAATCCATCCTCACCATACGGGAATAGTATAGGATATTGCATAGCCATGAAAGAAGGGTGTAAATCACTAATACGTTTGAGCCCATTTGTCTTATGTTCGACAATGATATCACGCTGGCGATCTGCACTGCCTAAGTCACCAATAATCAACCCAGCAATTTCAGCACATGATGGAGGATTATATTGTGATGTACTTATACCGCGCGTGCCAAGTAACCGTAATCTAATTGGTAAGTAATCAGCTTCTCTAAAACGATCTCTGGCCATTCTAAATGCTTTAACAATTTCATTTTTGTCATCAAACATTTTTATCAAATTTGCAACAATATCTTTATCAATATTTTGAATATCACCATTTGTGCCAAACACCTTCATTCTATTATCAACTTCATTTTCGGTATCATAAATATATAGTTGAGCAAATTTTGGTGGTTGCCCAACAACAGGGAGGAGGGAGCCCATTATATGATGATTTTGACCACTAATTCTAAATATATATGGTCCTGGTTTTTTATTAATATTAACATCTACTTTTGCTCCTATAGAGGTAAAAGCAAACATCGAATTGTACACTCTAATATTTTCTTGAAATTTTGTAGCTTGTCGAGAAGCATGACAATCCAATAAAACATCTAGCACATCTGGTGTATTTTGTAGTAATGGTAAACAAATCCGTCCTTCTTGGCAGCATAAGGAAAATCTTGGAGTACTCTCATTTTGATGCCTATAAATTCTTTCGTTATACCATAATAAAGCCCCGCATGATTGACATTGATATTCTGGCAACCCTAAGTAAGATTGTTCAACACTATGCGTTTGCAAAGAAGCTGGTATATGTTCTTTTATTCTGAGTAACTGATCATCTTGTAGACTACGATGAGAGGAACTCTCATAAAGAATTTCACTATTTCCAATTTTTGATCTGTTAGATCTGTTGCTATGTTGACTTCGCTCAGTTTTTCTTCTCTTACGATTTTCTCTACATATCGATGATATCTGATCATTTCCCAAGTTACGATGAGAGGGAGCTTCAGAAATAATTACATTATTTATAATGTTTGTATGATATCTCTTAGATTTATTCTTGCGTTCAGTCAGTATTCTTTTTCTTTTTTTCCGATTCTCTCTACATATTGATGATATATCCATTTATACCTGAGATGTAAAAAAAAACTATTTAGGAAATATGTGGAAGCTAAAGTATAAAAATGCTTGACATAAATACGGCGAGTATAACAAAATTAATATTAACATTGTGCGTAAAAAACTACATATAGAAAAGTAAGATCAACTCAAATTAAGGTAACTTAAAAACGATATTCTCAAATCTCATTTTATGGATGTGATTAGCAATACCTCAATAACCAGATAAAACTCTCAGACTGGATATCTTGATAGTGAATGGAAATATTCTTGAGGAAGGTACGCAGCAACAACTCTCAACAAAAGAACACGATAGAGAAATACTGCAATAACGTAAATTGTATCATCAGTTGATAGTAAGACATCAATATTCGTTTATGTGTTGATTTACATAAAAGGCAAATAAGTAAATGGTAAAACAATTCCAGTAGGTAAATGGGTGAACGGTCAAATCACCCGAAATAGAGATAAATCACAAAACAGGAAAAAATAGAGATCACAAATGAGTTTGTAAGCATCAAAAGAGAGGGTAAAAAAGAGCGGAAATGAGGCCCACATATTAGAAATTTATGAAGGATAAGCAGACTCCATCAACTTACAGTAAGAAGAAGATTAGGAAGCTTGCATCACCAGTGTGTAAGAAGACTCCATAACAGCCAAATGTACTATAATATGGGTAAACGCACAGTAATCCAACATGGCACCTAGAAGGAACTTGGGGAAACAACCAAATAGTCATTGTATAGATAAATTAGTTGAATACAAATGGATACATTAAAATCTTTTAATTAACTGTCTGTGCGAGGATTAGATTATTATTAAGCTCGTTTTCTTCCTGTATAACATCATTGTACCCAAAGAGATCAATTTTCTGAACATCGAAAATATAATAGCAGAAGTACTCATCATTAATGTATTCAAAAAAAGTAAACTGAGGCTCACATATTATATTATATAGTAGCATTGAAATTGCACGAATAGTAATACTTACTACTCAGACAATATGGAAATGAAAAGTACATATGGAATTGTACCAGAAAGAACAAAAGAGCAAATTAATAGAAAAATCTCAAAACACACTCATAAATATTGGGAGTTAAATATATATAATTCATTATGAATTTATTGAAGTAGGAAAAGGTCGCCCTTTATTCGAGTAGGTAGGTTTATTCAAGAACTCTATGTATACAGCTCTCAATAAATGTAAACATTTTCAGTAAATAAAAATTAGCTATGAATGGAATATAGCTTTTTTTTTCCCCCTGTGGCCTTAATATAATGGGAGGAATTTTATTCTTGTTGTCCGACCTAAGCATGGAGGTTTGATCATATATATATAATTTTGGCTACACTTGATGTTAAGCTAGCACAATTTAATTTTGCCGCTTAAGCTGTAGTATAGGCTAATAACATATTGGTATTTTTTTGAAAAGAGTTACATTTATTAATGGTCAAATACATATAATTCTTTAGACCTTTTGTAATTAAGGAGTGGAGTTCTGTTATTTTAGTAGGTCATTTTATTCAAGAACTATATGTATAAGATCCTCAATAAATATAAGTCTCTTCAGGTTTTTTCCCTTCTAGCTATTTCTTTTTCCTTAATATAATAATCGAAGAAATTTTGTTCTTGGGGAAACAACCAAATAGTCATTGTATAGATAAATTAGTTGAATACAAATGGGTACATTAAAATCTTTTAATTAACTGTCTGTGCGAGGATTAGATTATTATTTAGGTCCTTTTCTTTCCGTATAACATCATTGTACTCAAAGAGTTCAATTTTCTGAACATTGAAAATATAATAGCACAAGTACTCATCATTAATGTATCCAAAAAAAGTAAAATGAGGCTCACATATTATATTATATAGTAGCATTGAAATTGCACAAATAGTAATACTTACTACTCAGACAATATGGAAATGAAAAGTACATATGGAATTGTACCAGAAAGAACAAAAGAGCAAATTAATAGAGAAATCCCAAAACACACTCATAAATATTGGGAGTTAAATATATATAATTCATTATGAATTTATTGAAGTAGGAAAAGGTCGCCCTTTATTCGAGTAGGTAGGTTTATTCAAGAACTCTATGTATACAGCTCTCAATAAATGTAAACATTTTCAGTAAATAAAAATTAGCTATGAATGGAATATAGCTTTTTTTTTCCCCCTGTGGCCTTAATATAATGGGAGGAATTTTATTCTTGTTGTCCGACCTAAGCATGGAGGTTTGATCATATATATAATTTTGGCTACACTTGATGTTAAGCTAGCACAATTTAATTTTGACGCTTAATCTGTAGTATAGGCTAATAACATATTGGTATTTTTTTGAAAAGAGTTACATTTATTAATGGTCAAATACATATAATTCTTTACACCTTTTGTAATTAAGGAGAGGAGTTCTGTTATTTTAGTAGGTCATTTTATTCAAGAACTATATGTATAAGACCCTCAATAAATATAAGTCTCTTCAGGTTTTTGTCCCTTCTGGCTATTTCTTTTTTATTAATATAATAATCAAAGAAATTTTGTACCTCGTGGCTAACATAATCATAGAGCTTTGCCAATATATTTCATTGTGGCTATACTTGATATCAAGGTAGCACTATTTAATTTTGTTGCATAATCTCTACTATAGCTTACTAACATGTTGGTCTTTCTGAAAGAAAAATACATTTATTGATAGTTGAGTAAATATTTTTTTTTACGATTTTTTTGAAATAGGGAGAGGAGTTCCGTTATTTTAGTAGGCTTAATCTACACCATTATTAAAAAGACTATATTCATTGATAGTACATATAAATCTTTATAAACCAACCTGAATAAAACAAAGAAAATAGTAATAATGTCTTCATTTATTAGGCAGTTTTAAGAAAGAACTATATGTATATCTGAACAAATATAAGTCTCTTCCGACAATACCTTACGAATTAAACCATCAGGAAATATAAGTGTTCTACATAATTTTTTTTATCTCATTAAAACAGCATTCTTTATATTCTGTACTTACTCTAGAGTAGAATGTCAAAAAGTATCACCATTTCATGGGAAGGCGATATGAGGACTCTTATAATCCAACGTCCATTTTGGAAGTAATTTATGAAAAGATGATGGCAACCTATTGTTGATCAGTTTCTCGGTTGTCATTATCTTCTTGTAAATCAACTCCAATATGGATGTTGGATTATAAGAGTTCAGATATCGTCTTTCCATGAAGTAGAGATATTTTTTAACATTCTGTTCTAAAATAAGTATAGAAAATAAAGAATGCTGCATCAATAAGGTAAAAAGAATTTGTAGTTGCTCTTTCTCTCTTTCTCTTTCTCTCTTTTATTTCCTTTCTTTGTTTTTAATGTTTTATGTTTTTGCTGTTTTATTAGGAAAGGTGTTCTCTAAGATAATTCTCGTTTTCTTAGTTTTTAGATTTGAAAGTGATATAAAATATATATAAAATATACTTGCATAACTTCCGTTTATTGGGATTGCCTGAATTAGCTGACTAAATACATATTATATTCACTAATCCCATAATATTTTCATAGAAGAGTGTGTGAGATTGATTCTGACATTTGCTGCAGATTACTAATTCTTATTTATTAATCCCTAGATATTCGGTAATCTTTTTCTTAGTTTTAGATTTGAAACTGATATAAAATATATAAAACATATATATCTAAAGAGAGATCCTTTTCCTTATCTATTATATATATACAATATATATATCTAAAGAGAGTTCCTTTTTTCTTAGCTATTACATCTGGAAACGGTATAAAATATATATAATACATAGACTCGTATATATATTTTTTTTGTAACCTAATCGTAGAGATTTTAGGTTTCTTAAGTAATATAGAGTTATATATCGAGGAGGAAATCAACTTCTATATTTGTTAAATCTTCCCTAATTATTAAGTCTTCTAAAGGAGATCAACTAATATGATTGTGAAATCTAGCCTAATTATTAACTTTCCTGAAGAAGTACTCCATTTTTTTTTTGTTAATCTACTTTTTCCTAATCACAAAGCTCGCAGCAATATATATATTTTTTTTCATTTTTAGGTTAACTACTATGATTGTGAACTCTAGGCCAATTATTAATTTTCCTGAAGGAAATCAGCTTCTATGATTGGCAATTATTAACTTTTCCTTTTTTCCTTAATATAGTGGGTGTAATTTTATTCATTTTCTCTAACATAATCATAGAGGTTTGATCATATATATAATTCTGGCTACACTTGATATTAAGTGAGCACAATTTAATTTTCCTGTTTAATCCCTAGTAGTGTAGGCTAATAACATGTTGGTATTTTTTGAAAAGAGTTACGTTTATTGATGGTCAAATATATATAATTCTTTACGAATCTTTGGAAATAGGGAGAGTTTTGTTATTTTAGTAGGTGATTTTATTTAAGAACTATATGTATAACACCATCAATAAATCATCTTATGGTCAAACAACAAAAGTACAGTTGAATAATCTAAGGTCTATCTTTTTCTTAAATCTAGTCTAATTATAAGTCTTCCGAAGAAGATCATGTTATTAACTCTTCCGAAGAAGATCAACTAACATGATTGTGAAATATAATCTAATTACTAACTTTTCTGAAGAAGTAGCTCTATTTTTTTTCCTAATCTACTTTTTTTTACTAACTTTTCTGAAGAAGTAGCTCTATTTTTTTTCCTAATCTACTTTTTTTCCTAATCACAAAGTTCTTGCCAATCAGAAACACTTCTTGTCAAACCGAGTCATAAAGGGTTGACCATATATTTAATTTTGGCTATACTTGATATCAAGCTAGCTTAGCTCTATTCTTTTTCCTAATCTACTTTTTTTCCTAATCACAAAGTTCTCGAGTCATAAAGGGTTGACCATATATTTAATTTTGGCTATACTTGATATCAAGCTAGCTTTATTTAATTTTAGAGCTTAATATCTTGTATAGGTTACGAATATGTTGGAATTTCCGGGAAAAGATACATTTATTGATGACGACTACACATATAATTATTTAATAGGTCGTTTTATCGAAGAGCTATATGTACAGTTTTTTTTCCTAATAAGCTTGGAGATAAAATTGTATAGTAATTTTATGGTTAAACAAAAAAAGTACAGTTGTATAATCTAAGGCCTATCTTTTTCTTAATAATCTTACACTCCTATATATATTTTTTGTAACCTAATGATAGAAGTTTTAGATTTATTAAGTAATATAGAGTTATATATTGAAGAGAAAATCAACTACAATGGTTGAAGAATCAGCTCTTTTTTTTTTTTTTTAATCTACTTTTTTCTTAATCATAAAGCTCTCGCCAGCCAGAAATACTTCTGGTCTAACCTAATCATAGTGGGTTGACCATATATTTAATTCCGGCTGTACTTGATATCAAGCTAGCAATATTTAATTTTACTCCTTAATATCTTCTATAGGTTACTAACATGTTCATATTTGTAAAAAAAACTATATTTATCGATGGTTGAATACATATAATTCTTTAGTAGATAATTTGATGGAAGAACTATATGTATACGATCGTCGATAATTATAAGTCTCTTCAGTTTTTTTTTTCTAATAAGGTTGGGTATAAAGTTGGATGGTTATTTTGTAGTCAAACAAAAAAGTATAGGTGTATAATCTAAGGGCCATCCTTTTCTTAAACTACTTTTTCGTCGATTACGGAGGGACAGGCAATAATCTTAGACTCCTATATATATTTTTTGTAACCTAAAGGGTTCTTAAGTAAGATAGAGTTATATATTGAAGACGAAATCGACTACTACGGTTGTTAAATATAGACGAATTATTAAATCTTCCGAAGGAAATCAACTAATATGATTGTGGAATCTAATCTAATTTCTAACTTTTCTGAAGATTCACGGCTAATTTTTTTGTTAATCTATTTTTCCCTAATCACAAAATTCTCACCAATATTTTTTTTTTTTAGGTCTAGGAGTTTTATGTTATGTATGTCCTATATATCATTTGTTCTCCTAACCTAAACAGACAAAAATCTAGGCCAATTATTAACTTTTGTGAAGGGAATGGCCTTCTATAATTGTCAAATGTAATCTACTTACATTATAACTTCATATCAAGGTGGGGTTATTTAAATGTGCGTGGTTAATCTCGACTGTAGGTTAGTGACAGCTTGGTATTTTTTGGAAAAATTACATTAATTGACAGTTGAATATATGTAATTCTTATGAATGTACGAAAAGAATGGCACACGCACAATAAAAGGGGAAAAAAGAAAAAAAAAGAAGTAACTGAGTAAGTCAATTTCAGCAAGAATAAATAGGATGTCAAGATTTGGTTAGTCCGAGATTACAAATAATGACCATTAACTTACAGGCAGAAGAAGATTACGAAGGTTGCATCACCAGTGTGTAAGAAGACTCCATAACAGACAGGCAGAAGAAGATTACGAAGGTTGCATCACCAGTGTGTAAGAAGACTCCATAACAGTCAAATGTACAATAATATGGGTAAACGCACAATAATCCAACGCGGCACCTGGAAGGAACTTGGGGAAACAACCAAATAGTCATTGTATAGATATAGATAAACCAGTTGAATACGAATGGATACATTAAAACTTGTTTGTAAGAGAGAATATGTGGTAGACAGTCGAAAACGCATAGTAAGTTAGTTGCCTAAAAAATTATAGTTGGTTGTCTGAACATTATAGTTGGTTATATACTGGACAGCTTAACTGGAAGACCAACCAAAAATGATAATGTGTGAGGAAACCTTTTATCACTCTTTTATAACTCCTTTATATTATCACAACACAAAGAACTGCACGGGGAACAAAGGAATCAAATAAGTGAATACCAGGAAGGCAAAGTAATAAGGAAGTATTGACTTTTCGAATCTTTAGTTAAAAATAAGGAATCTGACAATAACAAAGCAGGTAGTTAACTCAAGTTTCATTTCGTGGGCTAGCAGAATGTTTCAATTACTCCTTAACATGGGAATGCAATAAATCTGGCCCTATCATTTATATAATAAACCAATGAACACTCTAAATTATAGCTTCTGCGGAAGTAATCAAATTCTAAGTAAGAATTACTGTATATAGGTAACTTGACACCTAAATCTGCCACCAAAACTGGCTTTTCCATATAAGAAAGAATGGGAAATGATTTGGAAACATTAGTTACCTATATACAGGTAGTTAACTCAAGAAATCGGGAAACAAAGTCATCAAAAGGGTAAACAACATTTCATTTGCAAAAAACAACAAAGGAAAGGCGAAGGGGAGGGGGAGCCTCAGATTTTCGCAATCTTATCAAGTATAGCGTCAACTATTCAGCACACAGTAAGGAAAGCACGTATCTTTGTTTGGTAGTAACAGGGTCAATGTCTTAGGCCACCCGAAACTTTAATAAGTTGGTTGTCTAAACATTAGATGAAGGCAAAGGACATCAAATTACATAGTTTTCCATTGTTAGGAGGCCCATTGCTCAAGGATTACAGTGTGAGGAAAGCTTCATCCTTCATTTTTATCATCACTGCCCCAAAAAAAAAAAAAAAAAAAAGAGAGGGGGAAAAGAAAGGGGGGAAAAACAAAGGGGGGGGGGGGGGGGGGGGGGGGGGGGGGGGGGGGGGGGGGGGGGGGGTGGGGGGGGTGGGGGGGG